>JANAVB010044419.1:4136985-4171064 GCA_029216955.1 Iris pallida
ACACACAAAATGAACTAGAGTACTTCGTACAAATGAGTTAGAAACACGCCTACGACGCGCTAGAACCTGAGGCAGGGACACGCTATGGGCACCTGAATGTTTACGTAAACTCCGTTAAGTCGTTATATATGAACTATTGACTAACATGGTTTACTTGGGCAGGGAAGACCAGACGGTAAGTATGGGTAAGTCATGCATGTATTTTCATGCGACACTTGAATCAATAACACGAGATAGGCTTGAATGATATGCCATGAAACTGATCCTAAGTCAAGATTAGAAAGACAGTGAATGATAGATGATGCACAGAAGTAAAATAAACGTGTTTGTTAATGATAGCGAGTGTGCGAGCTAGCCTCTCCACTAGTGCATAATAATGTACTGATAACCCCACAGTTTGCTTGAAGGGTGCAGGAGACGTCGTCGGGTGCGGAGCTTCCCTCGAACGCTCTAAGGCGCGGAGCTAACTCTGGAACCTTGGAGCGTTGCAAAGGAGATGAAGAACCATATACAGGACACAATGTATCAAAACATCGCCATGAGTCATTCCATCTTGTAAGCCACTAGGCACGCCTTTTATGTTTCAGAGAGAGTTTGAGCGACTTGTAATCTCGGTCTAGCACCGCTTGTAAACTTCTTGAATATCAATAAAGAGATTGAATTTGTTCCAACTTGTGTTCTTTTACTTTTCGCTGCAAATGGGGACACTCTATGCGACTCTGTGGCCTAGCTCAAATCGACCGTTTTTGGACTTGGCCTTGCACGAGAGCAGCTTAGTCTCATGCGACATCATGCCTTAGCGAGGACGATCGCTCCTACGGGAGCGAGACGTGACAGATTGGTATTAGAGCACGGTTTTACGTCCTTGGACTTCATTTTGATTCTCTCAGTTTTGAAAGCTCTTTTGGAAATAAAGAAGTATACACTCTCTCTTGTTGTGCCTTGGGATGTTCCATACATTAAGTCTAATATTTTCAAAAGCTCGTATGAGTACTCGATTGAACGAGATCGATAGGCGAAGGCCCTTGTGCCATACCTTGACGGACTTGAGTTGAAAGAAAACCAATGCTAAAAGTTAGCAAGCGCAGTGCGTGCTTGAATAACCTTACGTTGACAATAGCGAACGAGTACATAAGACCGAAGTATAGTTTGAACGGGATGGTTATGCACACAGCCTTTTGGCTAAGTTATGTCGAGTATCGTGCGCCTAGACCTTCTAGTGCGAACGAGTTGCGAGTGAGATTGACTATCGCTCGGATAAGAATATGTGAGACTTAGATCGGATGCCGATAGAGATGCTATCTGACCAACGCTAAAGCGAACACGAGAATGATTTTTAGAGTTTGGAGAACGGACGAAAGCACATTCGAACATGTCGATCAGGAATCAAATGACCTTTTAAGAAATTATAGAATAACTTGACCCCGAGTGGTGTATGTGATTGGTTCGAAGAAGAATAAGAATGAGTGTCGACAAATAGTCGAGTGGCTCGAACCCTGAATGGTGTATAGATGTTATAGAAATTGTTCAAAAAAAACTAAAGGATTTACGGATAGAAAGAGTATGTCGGCAAGCGATGATATCGCACAAAGCCTTAGAACGAGTAACGCTTAGTTGTTCATGATTCGAGAGTCTCAAACGAGATATCGTTCGGACGAATTAAGAATACATAGTACAAATTACGAAATGATTAAATGGAGATTCGAAACGATAAGTAAATGGATGTTTTTGTTGAGGAAACGTAGAAGATCGTATGTGCGATTTCAAATAGTCGACTAGATTGAAACTTGAATTAAGGTGAAATACTCATAGACGAGGTCGAAAATAGCACGATCGGAAGATAGCGTGCATGGAAAACGTTGGTTTGAAGATACGAAAATGACTAAGGATTTGGAATAGATGTTGCTCAATGAAGAGTTAGCACGAGACAATGTGAATTGAGGAATTAAGTTGTACGACTCAAAATTTGTTGTAAAATGAAGATCGTCAGGTTATGTACATCATCGATGGTATTGAGGCGTATCAAAGATCAATGTACGATAACTCGGGAGTACTCTGATTCGATGAATGATGATCGTGTTAGAAGTTATTATTTTGTAGGATGCTATGTTGGAGATTTTGATAGAAATGAATGTTTGGATGAAGAAGGGAAGTGACTTGATTGTTCGGGGATAACCACAACGACAACGATCTTGTCTTACGCGAGCGCAATTACAGTCTCGCATATGCGTCACGTCAGATTTGGGACGATCTTTTCGCGTGAGCGTTGGCATGGTGACTCATGTCTAGCGGAAATGATCGAACTCGAAATATTATGACAGGGCAATTTTGAATGCTTCGACTTGTAGTTTGAAGCGAAGGTGAATTTGAGATTGTTAGGACTTGTGATTTGCAGTTAAGAAAACATGAGGATTGAGTAGACCCAATCTGCGTATCAAAAATGAGTAAGTCTATACTCAAACGCAAGAATTACGTCCCGATAAGGACGATTATTCTGCGAGAATGTTGACATGGTGATTCATGTCCGCCGTGGATAATCAGACTTGCGTGAGATCGGGACGCGACATATTGCAAGGCTAGACAACCTTGTGATTGACTACGTGAATTGGATAGAATGGATAGGTAAAATTAATCAAACATATTTGAAAAGATAGACTATGACAATTACTGGGGTGGCCATTTGATATTGACATGTTGAGGACTTGGTTAAGGACAACCTATCGTAGGATGACTTTCCTAAACGAGCTCAGACTTGGAGCGGAGAATGTGTTGATGCGAATAGGACGAACACTGCTTGATGTTTAGAAATTTGAGTGAAACGAACTTGGGTAGAAACTCCCTTAGCAAGGAACAAATAGTTTGACCATAGGATTTGGGGTGAGCATCGTGCAATGACCTTGCACGATGAACCATGGACTTGACTTGTAACTATGACCTTGTGAGCTGACCTAGCAGATAGGCGGACGACCCTATGTCGAGTGATTGAACCTGTGTGTTTGACATTTACAATATCGTCTGGACGGATGACAAACTTGGGGCAACAAGACTTAGAGTTAGGACGTGGAACTGGGAGTGTGCGTGAACGACAACGAGATTAGCCTCAAACGAAGTAAGTGAAAGATAATTGATGATGCACAAGTAAAGTTGGGATAACAAATTAAATCATTGATAGAAAGACGTACTCGATGATAGTGCAATACTTGGTCTTAAATCGGACGGAAATTACTTAGACTTGGTCGACTCCGCTAAGAAGAAATCGTATTGATTTCGTAGACAAGAATGCTTAAGAAATAAATCGGATCATCTCGAGGACCGAGATAAACGATAGTGAGACGCACATGAGTTCGATTTTAATCAAAGTTAGTAAAACGATCGACAAATCGAAACTATCACGAATAGCTTGTCCGACATCGCTAATCGCTAAGCTTGGTTGAAATGTACGTATTCGGGGGACGCCTTAAATACGTGCATGATCCAAACTCAGCGATATGATGAACTCGAATGCAGCTGCAAGTGGGTGTTGAGATGCGCATGAACGAATGAGTGAGTTAGACTCAGCCAACGACCCTCGCGTTTGATGAATTACAACGCGCCTCGTGTGACCATTATAGCCCCGCAACAGGACGTAATAGTTACTGAGTCATAGAAATATGACGACTGAGTGAGTACAATTAACTCTTGAATAAGTAGTAAAGTTATTCGATAAAATTTACCAAATGCATGCAACATAAAACTTGGAAGGATAACCGAGTATAGTTCGATGCCATCGAGCGATAAAGCCATTCGATAGGAATTGTCTAAGATACACACACGGCATAAGTTAAGGAACGGTATGATGACCTGCACTCAGGAAGTCTCGAGGACGAGACTTATTTTGAGTGGTGTATTATGTAATGACCCGTTCTGCTCTAGCGGAACGCCGATTCCAAAGGCAAGTGCGACGACTCAAATGAGCCGTCGACTCGAAGAGTTGCGTCGACCCGATGAAAAATCGATGCAAGACTTACATTAGCCCATCAAAGAGGAATCCAGACTTAGACTTTCAAAGGCGCGCTCGGAGATTCTCTCGGTCGATGCGAACATCGCTAAGGTGGGTGGCTCCGATGAGCCCGTCTTTGCTTAGCCTAAACACTTAATAATACGGACACTATTACTAGAATCGCTAGGCGATAACACCGTGAATGCTAATAAATGACTCAACGTACCTAGCTAAGTAAAAAATCCCATCTTGTATGCTTGTATGGAATATGGAAAGGAACTTGGAAAATATACGAACTCTCGCACCGTACTCCACGCCCGTGCAAACGTACAACATACACATTGTGTAGATTTACTTATGCGTTCAATAACGAACGAATTGCTTGTCACTAGAATCATACCAAAACTTGAAACATGAAGCAGTGAATGGGTTAAAACAATAAAACGGAAAGACTATCGACATTGTCGTTCCGAGTAGAGTATAGCAACATTGAAAGGCTTCAGGACCAATGGGTCGCCAAGGCGATTCCCGTACAGGAAAATGCATAATAAATGAATGTATGAATGAATGAACGAACAAATAAATAATTGAATGAATGAACTAGTGCAAGAAGAATAAGGAAGAAAAGAATGGTTAGCGACAGGTATAACGGGAACGTACAACGGGGCTCGCTACCCGCGTTGCACGGATGTCGTCGCCAACCTGGTCGATAACGTATTATGGCTCAAGACAGCCTGAAAAGACAAATGGCCCATGACGGTCTGATGTAACAAATGGCTCTAGACAGCCGATAACACAAATGGCTTTAGACAACCGATTCCAAGGCAACGATCACGACATCGTGGCCGGCCTAGGCAGAATCATGGCTTATGGGTGGCCTGTGTGCGGGCTCGGGCACACAAGAGACGTAAGGCCTGTGTATGTCGTAGCCTATCAAGGTGTACCAGCCATCATGCATGATGGATACGAATACCATAAAGAAAATGTCCAAAATGGCTTCTGATGCCACCGACCAGTACATATAGATTAAGTAGACTTGCTGATGGCAATCCACGTGCAAGTCCTTGCATTGAAACAAGTAAATTTGACTAGCTGAACACGCTATGTTACTGAATGAAATATATCTAAAAAACAGCTGAGTATAACACATCCTTACAACTTAAGTAAGCGGAACAACTGTGGAACTGAACGAAGTGCCTTCTGAACAGGCTTAAGTATAACACACAAAATGAACTAGAGTACTTCGTACAAATGAGTTAGAAACACGCCTAGGATGCTCTAAAACCTGAGGCAGGGACACGCTCTGGGCACCTGAATGTTTATGAAAACTCCGTTAAGTACTTATATATGAACTATTGACTAACATGGTTTTCTTGGACAGGGAAGACCGGACGATAAGTATGGGTAAGTCGTGCATATATTTCCATGCGACACTTGATATCAATAACACGAGATAGGCTTGAATGATATGCCATAAAACTGATCCTAAGGCAAGATTAGAAAGACAATGAATGATAAATGATGCACAGAAGTAAAATGAACGTGTTTAGTAATGATAGCGAGTGTGAGACTTGTCTTACTGTATCAGTATTTATGTACGGGTACGTATTTTGAGCCGTATTTCGTATTTCTTGGTTTTTGAATATTTTAAAAAATTCCAAAGTATAGGTTAAACTTGACTTGGTTTAATTTGGTTTGGTTCAACTTGGTATTGGGCTTGGTTTGGTTAAGGTGGGTTTGAGATGAGAAGGTTTGTATAAAATCCAACTCCTCTCTCTCTCTTCTTTCCCTCCATTATTTTCATTCTCTTCATCTTCTTCCTCTTCGTTTTCTCCTCCAACCTAAGACAAGTACATCTTGCCAAATATTGGACAAATGTTATTTTGTTTATTTTAAACTCTTCCTTACATGATTCTAAGCATCTTTAGAACTTGGCATATTTTATTTTGGTGGATAAATTTGTGTAGATCTAAGTTTATAGCCTTTTCAGTTTTCTTGGGTTTTGATCTACTAAACTTTATTATTTTCAAGTTTTAATTGTTCTATATTATAGAGAATTTGATTTTACCCAAAATGGACCTTTGAAAAGTTACATTTTGACTTGTTTTGTGGAAGTTATGGCCAAAATAAGATTTGGACATCTTCTATGTTCATCTGTCCTGATTTTGGCCGGAACGTTGAATAGTGCCGCAGGCATGAATAGTATTGCAGGCTTGCATAGTGCGGCATGGATGCATAGTGCCACAGGATAAATAGTACCGCAGGAATGAATAGTGCCGCAGGCTTACATAGTGCCACATGGATGCATAGTACCGCAGGATAAATAGTGTTGCATGGCTTGCATAGTATCGTATGGATGTATAGTGCTGCAGGATGAATAGTACCATAGGCATGAATAGTACCGTAGTCTTGCATAGTGTCGTATGGATGCATAGTGCCGCAGGAATGAATAGTACCATATGAATGAATAGTATCGTATGGCTTGCATAGTACCGCATGGATGCATAGTACCGTAGGAATGAATAGTACCACATGAATGAATAGTGCTACATAGCTTGCATAGTACCGCATAGATGCATAGTGCCACAGGATTGAATAGTGCCGCAGGAATGAATAGTGTCGTATGGCTTGCATAGTGCCTATTTTGGCTTTTTCGGCTATTTTATGTCCTATTTGGCTGAATTGTGGCCAGAATTTCTTCCAACTCTGAACATTAAAGTTGTAGATCTTTTTCTTGGCTTCCAGAATATGTTACCAACTATTTTATGCAAATTTCTTTTATTCTTGATATGGAGCTTATGATTGCATTGTATGTTTTCTATCTTGGCCTAAATTACGATAACCCTACTTAATAGCTTGATATTTCTTTAATAAATGAATTTCTTAACATAATTTGATAATATTGTACATTTAGAGAATGATTGTACCCCTCTCATACCCTTAACACTAGCACAGATTCAATTGGTGTTTTAGGCCAAGTAGTTACCTCATTTATTTCTTCTCATATGTTATGATGCACCTTTTATCAAGATCTATCTACAAGCTTTCTTACGTCTATGATTGCTTAATATGATAGTAACCCGTGGTGGGGCACTCATGATTTATGTCTTCCTTCTTTTGCTTAACATGATAGTGACCCGTGGTGTTGCACTCATAATATATGACTTTCTTCTTTGCTTAACACGATAGTGACCCGTTGCGATGCACTCAAGTCGCATGTCACTTCTTTGCTTAACATGATTGTGGCCCGTCGTGGTGCACCCCTAACAAGTACTCTTAACATGATAGTAACCCGTCGTGGTACACTCCAGACAAGTAACGTTAGAAGTAATATGACATGACATGAACCATGAATGTTGTTGCGACGGCTTTATTGGTTTACAAGTAATGAATGATTTGGACACCGTTGGTGTTTTTCTTGAGTGTGTTTGTACAAGCTACATATTCTGTATTGCATCATGTCTAAGGCATGGATTCCTGATAACCACGGTCAGGGATTCATACTGAATCTGGCTAGGATTAATGACTAGATTGATCAAGTAGTTCATGAAGAGACTTTCTCAGTTACCTGTTGCCCGTTTGATCCAGGCCTTATATATATATATATATATATATATATATATATAAAATATATATATATATATATATATATATATATTTTTTATTTTTATATATATATATATATATATATATAAAATATATATATATATATATATATATATATATATATATATATATATATATGGGATTTTGAGCTATCTGCCTTGATGAGCACATTTTCAGCTCACCGTCGAGTGGGGCACCTCCTTAGGACACACGTATCTTACTGCAGTGTGTCTGCTATACTTGTTTTCTTTTGCTGGGGTCACTCCGGTAGCAGCAGGCGGGTAACTGGACTTAGAAATCTCTTTGCATGTTGTTAGTAACTAGGTTTGTGATAATCATAGTTAGTTAAAGTATCAAGCCGTACTCATTGCTTGGTCGTGATTGATGGATGGAGTCAATCCAGTCCAGTCTAGTTTTGTCTAGGCAATGTCCGTATGTTTATTTCGGTACACTATGGTTTATGCTTTACCTTGTCGATAAATGATCGGAGACTAAGTTCTGTTCAGGAGAAGGGTTACAACCCCGATTCTTGTTTGGTTTAAGGGTTGTAACTTGGTTTCCATAATAGTTTCTAAGTCATCTTATCATTTGTCGTCCTATTTAGTACTCACATTCTATATATGATCTTTATGCTATACAATGATCAGAGACCAAGTTTTGTTCAGGAGAAGGGTTACAACCCCGATCCTTGTTTGGTTTAAGGGTTATAACTTGGCTTCCAGAATAGTTCCTAAGTCATCTTATCATTTTTCATCCTATTCAGTACTCACATTCTATACATGATCTTTATGCTATACAATGATCAGACACTAAGTTTTGTTCAGGAGAAGGGTTATAACCCAGGTCCTTGTTTGGTTTAAGGGTTGTAGCTTGACTTTCGTATTAGTTCCTAAGTCCACTTATCATTGTCTTTCTATATAATTCTTACATCCTCACATGTTCAATTATCTCATAAGCTATACATGACTCCCTATACCGGGTCACCATGCTCTTATGACCCGGCTATCTCACAAGTTTACATGTTCAATTGCTTTTACCTATTCTCAAGCTTCTGTTTACTTAACATGTCTACACTTTACATTATGTTGTATGATAATTACTTTGTGTTCCAAGATGCTTACTTATGGTATTCCTATGTTCGGGATAAGTGCATTGGTAGTGCACGAGTCTCGATCTGTCTTTAATCATTTGTATCTCTAATAGTTGATGTTAGTGATTGCTAGTTTTATTTCATAGTTTGGCTTCCTTTGTGGTACTTGCTATTGGGGGTCTGACCCCACTGGTTTTGTTTGGCCAGATCTGATAGAGAAGCCCAGAGGATCTTCTGCACCATCTACTCGACGGTGACCATCCTGAGCACCAGAGTACCCAAGTGGGTTTCTCATTTTATTCTTCCACTGGTTATGTACATTATTCTTTTGTGGCGTTTAGATTTCGAGCACGTATTTAGCTCGTGTTTTGGTCCTTGACATTTAGCCTACGGACATAAACATGATGTGCGTATTCTAGACTGCAGCTAGAGCTATCATGTATGACTAATACTCTTGCTAGTTTCTCTATTTTGTATTACTAGCTTCATGATCATCCATTGGTATATGGTTTGGGATGCTTTACTATTGTATATCTGATAATCATACTTCTTGTACCTTGTATAATTGCCTGTGATTGAGATACCTAGGATTGTTTTAACCTAGGATCGACTGTTGGCTTGTAGAAGTAACCCCCATGCTTGACAGCTTATACGTGATTTCAGGGTACTGGTGTACTTTGGTATTGCGTAGCTGGCCATGTCAGTCCCTACTTGCTAGTATTCTGGTTCTGGTGCATGAAATAGGTTTTAGTGGTGACCCATACAGGTCTAATTTATCAGATATGTGGGGGTTACTAATATTTAGTTATCTCAATCATAATTATCCTTCATTGATATCCTTCGTATTGTTCTCTATCTCTGATCCTTTGACCTGATATCTGCCTTGATCGTTGATCTCTTCTGTTCCCTCAATTTGATCCTTGTGTCCTTTAACTTTCAGGGGCACTGTTCCTAATCCTTCCGATTATCTTGTTTGGGTTCTGCCTATGGCAGGTCAGCAATCTTCTATTAGGCCAGTTATGGAGGATCAGTCTTAGCATTCAGATACAGAGTCAAAAGTTAACTCGAGGGCAGAGGTGCCAGTCCATCTCGATCAGCCAGCTCAGCCCGTACAATCAGCAGTCCGAGCAGAGGTAGTACCAGGTCAGCCCGATGTACCTACACTCATAGGTATTGTCAAAGAAATTATGGAGTCACAACAACGATGAGATCTCGCTCTCCAGCAGAGTATCCAGATGTTGATAGACCGTAGTATACAAGGAATACCCGAGGAACTTCAAGCCGAAGACTTACAGCCAAAAGGAGTGCATGTTAGAGGCAGACAGTACCAGTCATCCAACCCGTCAGCATAACGAGCCCGACCTACTGTAGAGGCAGAACGAGAGTAAGGGCATGGAGCTAGAAGGACCGCATCCAGAACTGAGGATCGTAAGACATTGTGTTACCGACTAGACAACTTTTGCAGGGCGTGCCTCCAACTTATCAAGATTGAGGCCGTGCCTCCAACTTATGCAGGTCGTGCCTCTAGACCTTGCTTAGACTTGTTCGTGCTTCAAGATTGAGGCCGTGCCTCCAACTTATCAAGACTTATCCATGCTACCGCCTTGCGTCCTACCTGTTCGACTCAAAAACCAACTTAGACAAGACTTGTGAAACATAGTATCGATTTCATGAACATCCCGATGCCAAGTATCGTGCCAAGCACGGTGCCTATGCTGCAGTCCAATCTTAGGCCCAGACATTGTGTTACCGACTGGACATGCATTTAAGTTCTAGACTCAATCCAAAGGCATACACGCGATTTTGTCGCTATTCTGTCGACCCATATATATGAGTGGTCACTAGCAATGTCAAGCTATCTTGGACTTGTGGCTCGAGGATATCGGCCCGTCCTTCCGCGGGTAGCTAGCCCCGAAAGTGCTAAATCTCCCATGCGGTTATCCAGCATCCTACTCTAAGCCACATCTCGCTTCTCCCGGGCCGACATGATCTCGGCGCCCCGACGATCATTCAAGAAGACTATACCTTGTCGACAAATTATCTAATGACCATGCAGACTCAACTTGATCTACCAAGTCCTTCCTTAACCATGACCATGCTTTCCATCTTTTCTATCGAGACTCCCAAGTAGCGGGACCAATCTCGCGTGCTTGCTTATCCAGACTTATCGAGACTCCCAAGTAGCGGGACCGATCTTGTGTGCGAGACTTATCAAGACTTAGCGAGACTCCCAAGTAGCAGGACCGATCTTGTGTACGAGACTTATCGAGACTTAGCAAGACTCCCAAGTAGTGGGACCGATCTTGTGTACGAGACTTGTCGAGACTCCCAAGTAGCAGGACCGATCTGGGCGACAACCAGTCGCGTAGAATTTCTTTGTCCGTGGCATGCTTTTCACTAAATCGACCGTGGCTCGTACCTTAGACAGATATTGTTCTCTAGGCAACGCTATCGCTCAAGTCATATACCTTATACGACGAGCCTTGTTCTCGAGGGACTACGCGACTTGACAATCGCAGATAGAGCAGAATAGTACTAGAAATGGCTTAGATCGACCGACATAACTTGCCTAACTCAATTGTGTAATGACTTGACGAGCAAAGGCTGCGCCATGCTTCGCATCAAGGAAACATGCCGTGTACGTGTTCGACCTGAACAACCAGGTTCTCGGGTGCCTATACTTAAGCCAAAAGCCGTGCAAGATGACTTAACCCACGGGACATGCGAAGGCTATGCAAGTCTTGGACGACGGGACTGTGCATGCTTTATCAAGCTTTCATGCAGGGCGACGCCTATGACTTAGGCTAATTCGAGTGTCGTGGCAACTTAGCATCTTAGGCCAACTTCCTTCTCCCAAGCCACGGGACGAAGGATCGAGTGTCATTTTGAAAGTACGTTGAGCAGACATCTAAGCAGACCGTGGGACTATTTTCCATGTTCTAACACATTTTGACCCGTCGGAATTATTTTCTTAGCTTTGTGGATGCGTCTCTTTTATTATTAAGCCTAACTTGTGCAAGTTAAAAACATGCGAGATATTATGCGAAGGCTAAGATGAGGCAAGTTCACCAAAACTACCCCACCTAAGCGAGGAGTCGCCTCGACCGAGCGAGTCTTCGAGCAGCCATTGCAAGGCTAAGTTCGAACGTCGTTGGCGTTTCGATTCCTCCGATTGACTTTGCGGGACGGGGCACTACATCATACACCACACAGAAAAGGTTTCATCCTCGAAACTAACTGACTACTTACTTTAGGACCACATTGATTCAAGGACTCTCGTACACACTCCACCTATGCGTTTCTTCGATTCCGAGCCACGCTTACACTATTATCAATCTTTTCCTTAACATGATTTCAAATTCTCGATACTCGTCCATTCCTCAAGTCTTGCTTGAACTTAACGTATTACTTGGTTGGATCGTGCACACATTTCAAGCGTCCCCAAAATACATGCATTCAGTCAAGCCGCATGATAGAAAATTCGTCATTCTCACTCGAGTCGTATCGTGCACATATTCAGGCATTCCTAAAATATATGTATGTCAGCCGAATCTTGTGAGGGGTATTCCTATTCTTGAATCATGCGATCCAATCATACCAATCCTCAAGATCAATCTTTTGAGTACTAGCTCTTGTAACACGGACGTCTTGCCTAACCGCTAGGCCATTTCTCAAGGCTAAAGTCAATGTCAGGATTTGAATCATAGTTTTCCAACAATAATGCCAACACTGACCTCAATTCTAGGGTCAAACCAAAGTCGATAATACAGGGTTTTCTACCGAAGCTCACGTCACTCAAATTTTTAAACATCGAGCACGATCTCCTAATTTGTATCAAGGCACTCGTTGTGCATATTTGAATCTATTTCAAATCACCAATTCTAACAAATTCATGTATTCGATCACGAGGTCATCTAGCTCAACAATTTGTCATGCCCCAATCTCACGCAAGTTCGAGTATCTACGTTGGGCATGAATCACCATGCCACGTTCTCACAGGATAATCGTCCTTATTGTAGCGTTACTCTTGCTTGAGTCTAGACTAATTCATTCTCGATACGCGGATTGGACCTACTCAATCCCCAAGTTTAATCGTCAAGTATACACTGAGTCATTCTCGAATTCACCTTCACATCAAACCATAAGTCGATGCATATAAATTCTCACACCATGCAAGTTCGATCACTTTGGTGGCCCATGCAGTACCCAGTAAGTAGACACACCTAAATCATAGATAGATTATAGGTTGGTTCATTAGGGAGCTTGAGTGAACACGAAGGCAGTCCCAACATAGAACTCTAAGGAAAATAGGACTAACCGAATAACACCAACTCTCCACAAAGGGCCAAATTAGGAAAACTAACAAATGAGTAGGTGCATATGTAGACTAGCATTACCTTGATTCATGTTGACAATAGGTATATGGTATAAAACAGGTTACTTGGACTTGACTCAGTGCTCGATCCGTGCCAGCAGCGCAGGACCACAGGTAAGTATACCTTGCCTTTCTACACAGCTTTATTTACATGCACTGTCTATTATTTTATCCAGTTATCTCATATTGTTGCCATGTATCTTTTCTATCAAGCTGGTATATTTTATCATTGCTTTAGACAGTGTTCACAGTTAGCCTTGTTTCTTATTGATCGTGCCTTGATTGAGTCGTGCCTCTGTGTCTTGAACCTTGAAGCTAACCTGCGAGTCCACGATAGAGACGAGGGTTAGTAGTTATTGGTCCACACCTGCGAGTCCACACTAGGGACGAGGGTGATGCTAACCTGCGAGTCCACACTAGGGACGAGGGTTAGTAGTAGATGCTAGCCTGCGAGTCCACATTAGGGACGAGGGTTAGTAGTAGATGCTAGCCTGCGAGTCCACACTAGGGACGAGGGTTAGTGATATAGGGTTACACCTGCGAGTCCACATTAGGGACGAGGGTTTGAGTATTCATTTCGGTTATCCGTTGACATCTCGACATGAGTTCTTTAGTCCTTGTTCGGCAGTTCATCTATGTGTAGACAGTGTATAAATTCATGCTTTATTCATTGCTCAGTTTTACTTATTTATTCTGTATCTTTCTCCATGCATAATAAACTGTTAGAAAGGCTCGTTTTTATGTATCTTACTAGTCCTCTGAGGACCTGATGATCTCTTCAGGTTAGTCGAGTTTGAGTTAGGAGCAGACCAGAGGATTGAGCCAGCATCAGATCGCATCGCTTGTACTTGAGGTGGTCTAGATTAGCAGTTTTTTATTAAGTTAGTTACTCCATGTATTCTTTATTTTTCTTCCGTCTATTGGTAGTAGATTTGTGTCCACCGAATGTGACAGTGATTCTTGATATTCAGTTTATTCATTATTATTCAGTTCATGTCTTTTCATTGATCTTGACTGTGACATGATTATTTTTGTGGATGAGATATAGTTTTTCCGTGATTCTAGATTGTCGTGATTTGAGTATAGACAGCGTACTACCGCCGACACTGCGGCGTAGGCTGGGCTTGGACACGTTTCGTATCCGAAAAGCGGATGCGGGTCGTGATAATCACCCCCGCTGTATGAATCACCATACCAGCGCTCACGCAGAGTGGTCGCCCTAATCGGCGTGACGCATGTGCGAGGCTGGAGTTGCGCTCGCATAAGACAAGAACGTCAACGTTGTGGTTATCGTCGAAGCAAATCCAAATATTTCATTTTCATCCAAGCCAAGATCTCGGTTCGATTGTCTGACCGTCATTCGTTCAACTAGAAAATCATCGAGCCAAGTCTATCTTTTCTTCGACACATTTTAATATTTCGAGTATAGCATCCATCGGAATAATAACATTTTACATGATCATCGTTCCTCGAATCAGAGTACCCGCGAGTTATCGCACATCGATCTTTGATACGCCTCAATACCATCGATGACGTACGTAACCTGACGATCTTCCTTTGCAACGAACTTCGAGTCGTGCAACTGATGCTATTGTCCGAATTGGATATACCACAATGCCATTCGACCAAATCCGAAATCATAAGCACGATCCTCTAAGTTTCCTCAATCGAGACATTTATTTTTATTCATCATTCCGAATTATTTTTCTAACTCGTATTGCCCATTCACAAGTTGTCCGAACGACATCTCGTTCGGGACATTCGAAGTCACGACCAACTAAGCGTGACACGTTCTAAGGTTACGTGCGATCGCATCGCCTCGCCGACATGCTCGTTGTTATTTCTAATCCTTAATTTTTGCTCGAATGATTTCCCAGACGGACCATACACCACTGATGATTCGAGCCATCCGATTTAGTCCAAAATCACGTTCGCATCACTCACTAATACATCTTTCCGATTTGTTTGACGAATCTCTAGCGTAATCGCTCACGTCGTCTCGACGTACTAAGTCGTTCGCACTAATCATCAAAATCTAATCCAGTCTTCCATGTACAGCTAAGCATTATTTCGATAGAATTCTATTGATATACACCCTAAGTGTATCTCCGTTCCCGATCGAGCGATACTTAATATTGCTCGCGACTCGTTTGCACCAAAGTCGAGGTACGCGATACGGGGAACAACTTAGCCAAAATGTCGTGTGCATAGCCATCCCGTACGGACTATACTCCGAGTTTGTATGCTCACTTGCTAAGGTCGACGTAGGAATATTTAGGCACGCACGTGACTTGCTAACTTTGGCATGTGTTTTCTATCAAGTCAAGTTTGACACAGTTCGGCAGAAAGGTCATCGCCTATCGATGCGTTCGATTGAACACTTGTACGAGCTTTTGAAAATATTTAGACTTATTGTATGGACATGCTGCGGTACAATCGAGAGAGAGCGCACACTTCTTTATCGACGACGAGCTTTCAAAACTAAGAAATTCAACTCGAAGTCTAAGGACGTAAAGCCGTGCTCTGATACCATTATGTCACGCCCCGCTCCCGTAGGAGCGATCGTCATCGCTAAGGCTGATGCCGCACGAGCCTATATTGCGCTCGTGCAAGGCAGTTTCATAACGTCCGATTATAGCTGCTGCGACGGGGTCGTCGCACAGAGGTCCCAAGCAGAAACATTGAAACATGCAGCAAAAATTGAGAAACCAAACACAAGTTATTCAAAAGAGCTCTTTATTGATATTGAACAATCAGATTACAATAGGCGCAAGGCCATGATTACAAGTCTCTCATGCTCACTTTTTTCTCATTATACAAGTCACTCTGCTCTCTCTCATTTTTCGATACAATGCTTGAGCCAGCGGAAGCTTCGGAAGGCAATGTCCATAGATTATGTCCCGTATAAGTCTTGAGTTCACGCGGCCACACGCTTCGAGTCGCCAAGGAACTCCGTGCCTCGATGCATCCAAGCGAGCTCCGTGCCACGAGCTTCTACCTGTGCCTGCACATAAAAACTGTGTGGGTGTCAGTACTCAATTGTACTGGTGGAGTGAGCTCCTCGTCCACCCATACAAAACCGACACGTTTGATTTACTTTGAGCAATACAAGTCCCTTTACGATTGTCTTTCTAGTCTTGCCTTAGGATCAGTTTTAAGACGTAGACGCCTGACCAAACCGATGTGCCATGACATAGTCGTGCTATAATGCCAACGTATATTTCGATCGAGGCAGTGCTTCATCGCTTATGTACTTGACCGAACTACAACTTGGGACGGCAGGTTCGTGCCATGACATCTACTTGTCTATTCTAGTTTCCAATGACGTCAAAGAGACAACTTGTACAGGTCGTGCCTCTAGACCTTGCTTAGACTTGTTCGTGCTTCAAGATTGAGGCCGTGCCTCCAACTTATCAAGACTTATCAATGCTACCGCCTTGCGGCCTACCTGTTCGACTCAAAAACCAACTTAGTCAAGTCTTGTGAAACATAGTATCGATTTCATGAACATCCCGACGCCAAGTATCGTGCCAAGCACGGTGTCTATGCTGCAGCCTAATCTTAGGCCCAGACATTGTGTTACCAACTGGACATGTATTCAAGTTCTAGACTCAATCCAAAGGCATACATGCAGTTTTGCCGCTATTCTGCCGACCCATCTATATGAGTGGTCATTAGAAATGTCAAGCTATCTTGGACTTGTGGCTCGAGGATATCGGCCCGTCCCTCCGTGGGTAGCTAGCCCCGGAAGCGTCGAATCTTCCATGCGGTTATCCAGCATCCTACTCTGAGCCACTTCTCGCTTCCTCTGGGCCGACATGATCCCGGCGCCCCAACGATTATTCGAGAAGACTACACCTTGTCGACAAGTTGTCCAATGACCATGCAGACTCAACTCGATCTACCAAGCCCTTCCTTAACCATGACCATGCTTTTCATCTTTTCTATCGAGACTCCCAAGTAGCGGGACCGATCTCGCGTGCTTGCTTATCCAGACTTATCGAGACTCCCAAGTAGCTGGACCGATCTCGTGTACGAGACTTATCAAGACTTAGCGAGACTCCTAAGTAGCGGGACCGATCTCGTGTACGAGACTTATCATGACTCCCAAGTAGCGGGATCGATCTCGTGTACGAAATTTATCGAGACTCTCAAGTAGCGGGACCGATCTCGGCGACAACCAGTCGTATGGACTTCCTTTGTCCGTGGTATGCTTTTTACTAAACCAACCGTAGCTCGTGCCTTAGACAGACCTTGTTCAATAGGCGACGCTATCGCTCAAGTCATATACCTTATACGACGAGCCTTGTTCTCGAGGGACTACGCGACTTGACAACTGCAGATAGAGCGAGACAATGCTAGAAATGGCTTAGATCGACCGGCATAACTTGTCTAACTCAATTGTGCAATGACTTGACGAACAAAGGATGCGCCAAGCTTTGCATCGAGGAACCGTATCGTGCACGCGTTCGACCTGAACAACCAGGTTCTCGGGTGCCTAGACTTAAGCCAAAAGTCGTACAAGACGACTTAACCCACGGGACATACGAAGGCTATATAAGTCTTGGACGATGGGACCGTGTATGCTTGATCAAGCATTCACGCAGGCGACGCCTATGACTTAGGATAATTCGAGTATCGTGGCAACTTAGCAACTTAGGCCAACTTTCTTCTCCTAAGCCACGGAACGAAGGATCGAGTGTCATTTTGAAAGTACGCTGAACAGACATCTAAGCAGACCGTGGGACCATTTTCCATGTTCTAACACATTCCGACCCGTCGGGATTATTCCCTTAGCTATGTGGATGCGTCTCTTTTATTATTAAGCCTAACTTGTGCAAGTTGAAAACATGCGAGTTATTATGTGAAGGCTAAGATGAGGCTATTTCACCGAAACTACCCCACCTGAGCGAGGAGTCGCCTCGACCGAGCGAGTCTTCGAGCAGCCGTTGCAAGGCTAAGTCTGAACGTCGTTGGCGTTCCGATTCCTCCGATTGACTTTGCAGGATAGGGCACTACAGCAAGCACCAGCACCGGTTCAGCAACAGCAAGCTCAGAGGCAGAGAAACCAGCAGCAGCAAGCCTGTACCTATTATGGAAAGTTAGGGCATTCTAGATCAGTTTGTCGGACGACCAATAGGCGATGCTTCCACTGTGGAGCAGAGGACCATTCAATTAGCATTTTCCCATATCCGACATCTCGAAGACGACCATCTACACCAGATATACCCCTGTTATCCTTTCAGTCACCCCTGTCATCGTCTCTAGTAGTGGACGAGCAGCTAGGGCCAATACTAGATGTTCAACCATTGGCACCGTACCTACCGCCATTGCGAGCTCAAAGGATCAGACAGCTCAGAGCACAGTTGCATGCACAGTACCAGGAGCAGCTCTAGTATCAGCACGAGGGTAATACCTTGGGTGTCTCAGGTACCATCTTCATGGTCTTCCATCAGTTCTTCTCTTGGGATTTGTGTTTCAGTGGCAGGCCAGGTAGTGGCGATATATCTTGGGTTCTTGCAGGCGACCTTGTATTTTATCCACGTATGGAGTACAATGGCCGATTTGATTTATTCGGTGAGTGAAGGCGAGTTTCTCATCCCCAACTCTTCTGTCTTCGTAGTCGAGGCATGTGATAACTTCATTAGTATCGACTATGACGATACGTCTTGGGTAAAGTCCTGTCTTAGACTAAGTCATTGGTACCGACTTACTTTGAGACTTGACCTTATCCATTTTGGAGTCAGCGTAGGCCAGCGAGGACGTTGGTCCCTACTCAACTGTCTCAGGAGATATATTTATTCATATGCCTCCAGCCCTTCTTGATTGTGATTGTGTTATTGCTTACGCATTTATTTAAATTGTAGTTGCCTCTATTTACTTATATGCTATGTTATATTTTATAGAGATAATTGTGTTTTCTTGAGCTTTTATTTTAGTTATCTTACTCGACTGGTTTTAGGATCCGAGGACGAAAATTTTCTAAGGATGGGAGAGTTGTGAGACTCGTCTCACTGTATCAGTATTTATGTACGGGTACGTATTTTGAGCCGTATTTCGTATTTCTTGATTTTCGAATATTTTAAAAAATTTCCAAAGTATAGGTTAAACTTGACTTGGTTTAATTTGGTTTGGTTCAACTTGGTATTGGGCTTGGTTTGGTTTAGGTGGGTTTGAGATGAGAAGGTTTGTATAAAACCCAACTCCTCTCTCTCTTTCTCTCTCTCTCTCTCTCTCTCTCTCTCTCTCTCTCTCCCCTCCATTATTTTCATTCTCTTCATCTTCTTCCTCTTCATTTTCTCCTCCAACCTAAAGTAAGTACATCTTGCCAAATATTGGACAAATATTATTTTGTTTGTTCTAAACTCTTTCTTACGTGATTCTAAGCATCTTTAGAACTTGGCATTTTTTATTTTGGTGGATAAATTTTTGTAGATCTAAGTTTATAATCTTTTTGGTTTTCTTGGGTTTTGATCTATTAAACTTCATTATTTTCAACTTTTGATTGTTCTATGTTGTAGAGAATTCGATTTTACCCAAAATGGACCTTTAAAAAGTTAGATTTCGACTTGTTTTGAGGAAGTTATGGCCAAAATAAGATTTGGACATCTTCTATGTTTATCTGTCATAATTTTGGCAGGGACGATGAATAGTACCGCAGGCATGAATAGTGCCGCAGGCTTGCATAGTGCCGCATGGATACATAGTGCCGCAGGATGAATAGTGTCGTAAGAATGAATAGTATTGTAGGCTTGCATAGTACCGTATGGATGCATAGTACCGCAGGATGAATAGTACTGCAGGAATGAATAATGCTGCATGGCTTGCATAGTACCGCATGGATGCATAGTGTCGCAGGTTGAAAGTGCCGCAGGCTTGAATAGTACCGTAGGCTTGCATAGTACCGCATGGATGGATAGTGCCGCAGGAATGAATAGTGTCGCATGGCTTGTATAGTACCACTTTGTCACGCTCCAGAACCAGAATACTAGAGAACGGGGGCAGACATAGCCAGCTACGTATATTGAAGTGCAACCCACCTCGCTATACGGTCACGGTTGTCTAGATACATGAGGCTTTAACTACAAGCCAACAGTCTCTTAAGGTCATGAACAAACCTAGTGTCTCAATCACAAGCAAGTAAGTAAATGTTACAAGATATAAGATCACCAAATATACAATAGTAAGACGTCCCAAATATTACATATTCAGCTGATCATGAAGCTAGTCGTTACAAAACGTGAGGACTAGCAAGAGTTTAGTCATACATGATCAACCCTAGGATCTGTCAATCATGTTACAGCCCGTAGGCAGACAGTAAGAGAAGGTACAATCGAGCTAAACAGGTGCTCGTCGGCTAAACGCCTCAAAAGAATATTTTTACAATAAAGTGGGAGAGCCAAAAATAACCCAATCGTTGCCCTGTTTACGCCTGGTGTTCACCAAAGGGCTGGAAGGTCGGTAGATCCTCTGGAGCTGCTCCGAAATCTGGCCATACAAAACCAGCTGGGTCAGACCCCAGAAAGAGCAAGTGCCACAAATGAAGCTTCACTTAGGAACTAAAACCAGCAATTAGCACAAGAGTAAAATAAATAGTAAGAACTGGAAATAAGGAAAACATATTAGGAAGATATACGACGAGAGAACCATGGGACTATTCAGATAACCAGGTTACAACCCGTAAACCAAACAAGGACCGGGGTTGTAACCCGTCATTTGAATGGAACTTGGTTTTCCACCATTTATCGGCAGTTAACATAAGAAATCAGAACATATAACAATCTTATACATGATCAAGATAAGACTAGACTGGTTGCTCCCCATTCAACAATCACGGCCAAGCAATAAGTACGGCTTGATACTTTAACTAACTAGGGTTATCACAGGCCTAGTTACTAGCAAGATGCAGTAAGATTATTCCACAGCCACAAGCCCTGCAGACCATCCAGGTTACCCAGGTCGAATACTAGGGGTTGAATTCAAGTGGGTACATCGTCCAGGAAACGCATGTACCCTTAGGTGACTTAGAGAGTGCAACACATGACAGTGTGCTGGAAATGTGCCCTACTCGACGGCAGGCTACAGATCCCAAGAGCGCCCAGGTAACGAGATTGCCTGTAGCTGGGAAATCTCTTCATGACTACTGTGTTATTCTAGTTATTAACCTTAGTCCCTTTCAGTGGGTACCCCTGACCGTGGTACTCAGGAAACCCATCCTAAACATGATGCAAGACCAGACTGGTTTAATTGTACAAGCACAATCGCCCACGGTGTCCAGGTTATTCATACTTATCATGTCATGTCATGCCAGGTTAGCCATCGCAACAGCATGTCAGGTTTTCTTGTTAAGAGTGCGCCACGGCGGGCTACTATCATGCATTATCATGTTGTGCCCATGTATCGTGCCAGGTTCATGTAACATGTCGTGTTTATGTCAGAATTATCCTATATTATACTAAGGATCAAGAGAAACAACACGGATAAGGTAACAAGATTTGTCATGGCAACATATAGTACAAGAGATAAAAGGGGTACCTGGGACAGCATGCGCCAGCAAAACAGTATGTGCCAGCAAAACAGCATGCGCTAGAAAAACAGCATGTGCCAGCAAACAGCATGCGCCAGCAAAACAGCATGTGCCAGCAAACAGCATGCGCCAGGAAACAGCATGCGCCAGGAAACAGCATGCGCCAGGAAAACAGCATGCGCCAGGAAAACAGCATGTGCCAGGAAACAGCATGCGCCAGCAAACAGCATGCGCCTGGAAACAGCATGCGCCAGAAAACAGCATGCGCCGGGAAACAGCATGCGCCAGGACAGCATGCGCCAGGAAACAACATGCGCCAGGAAACAGCATGCGACAGGACAGCATGCGCCAGCAAACAGCATACGCCAGGAAACAGCATGCGCCAGGACAGCATGCGCCAGTAAACAACATGTGCCAGGAAAATAGCACTTCTCATCTTCTCCAATCAGCCTCTAATGGCCATGAAAGCCCATGAACCAAAAAGACCATAAATTATTCAAAATAAGTCGAAATCAGGACTTCTAATAGTCTAAATTGGGTAGAATCAAATTTCTTACAACATGGAACCATCAAAACTTGAAAACAAGAAGGTTTGATAGATCAAAACCATAAAAATCCGAAAATAGCAAAAACCTAGATCTACAAGAAAATATACAATAAAATATAAAATGACAAGAACTAAGGTGGATTAGAAAGTTGCATAGAAGAGTTTAGAATAATAAAAATTGTGGGTTCCTTCATGAAGCAAGTTGCACTTGCCTAGGCTAGGGTTATCTTGGTTGGTGATGGAGAGTAAATGAAGAAGGAAGGAAGTAAAGAGGAGAGAGAAAGGGAAGGGGTTATAAATAAGGAGGGTGGTGGTAGGTAGGAGGGTTCACCTTTGGTTCATGATGAACCAAAGCAAACCAAGCCAAGCCGAACCAACCCAAGAATAAACTAATCAATGAAATACTAGAATAAATCAAGCAGGAAGACATGCAATACGGGTCAAATTACGTATACGTATACCATGATACGCAATACGAACCACAGGCATTACAACTCTACCCACCTTAAAAGAATTTCGTCCACGAAATTTAATTAAGAGGCTAGAGGGGCAAGGACAAGCTATAATAATCACATGCAAGTTATACTAGGCAATCTATCAAGCAATCAATCATGCAAGCAAGGAATCGAAGTCACGAGACATAAGAAAGATATTATACCTCACGAGTCAAATAGGTCGGGATATCGCAATCGGATATCATCCTCACGCTCCCACGTTGACTCACCCAAAGAGTGATGACCCCAAGCAACTCGGACTAACTTGATAGTCTTGTTCTTGAGTATCTTCTCTCTCCGGTCCAATATAGACACGGGCCTCTCCTCATACGAAAGGTTGGTACCAATAACCAATTCCGAATGATCCAGGATGTGGCTCGGGTCCGGGATATACTGTCGTAGTTGGGATACATGGAACACGTCATGCACCTCACGTAGCGACGGCGGAAGAGCGAGACGATAGGACACATCTCCTACTCGCTCCAGAATATCGAACGGTCCTATATACCTAGGACTAAGCTTTTCCCGTACGCTGAAATGAATGACGCCACGGTTAGACAAAATCCTCAGGAATACATGATCGTCGACCGAAAACTCAAGAGGGCACCGATGAGAATCGGCCCAATGGCGCTGGCGATCTTAGGCAACTCGAAGGTGATCCCTGACTCTTCTGACCACTTCAACTGTCTGGGCAATCATTTCCGGGCCGAGCATCTGCCTCTCTCCAACATCATCCCATGCTAACGGGGATCTGCACTTCCTACCGTACAGTGCCTCGAACGGTGCCATCCGGATACTAGTTTGGAAACTGTTGTTGTACGAGAATTCCACCAAGTGCAGGTGATCTTCTCACGAACCACCGAAGTCGAGCGTACAGGACCGTAACATATCTTCAAGGGTCTGGATCGTGCGTTCCGACTGGCCATCTGTCTGCGGATGATATGCTGAGCTGAACTGGAGGTGAGTCCCCAAGCTCTCTTACAGGCTACGCCAAAAGTACGACGTAAATCTTGAATCTCGGTCTGAGGTGATACTGACTGGTACTCCATGTATCCTGACTATCTGCCTGAGGTACATCCCTGCTAGCTGAGCCATCGACTGACCAATTCTGAACGGAAGAAAGTGAGCTACTTTCGTGAGCCTATCAACTATAACCCAAATAGCATCTCGACCAGCTGAGGATCTAGGTAATCCAGTCATAAAATCCGTGGTCACATGCTCCCACTTCCATTCTGAAATCGGTAAGTGCTGAAGAAGTCCAGTTGGCCTCTGATGTTCAGCCTTAATCTGTTGCAAACCAAACACCGAGAGACAAACCGAGCTATCTTCCTCTTCATGCCATTCCACCAAAAGTGCTACCGGATATCACGGTACATTTTTGTACCGCCAGGATGAATGGAATACTGAGAACTGTGAGCTTCTGCCATGATCTCCTGTCTGATATCTCCATTGGGTACACAAAGATGCTTACCATGTCGAAGTGTACCGTCTTCATAAATGCATAGCTCTGGTCTTCGTCCTGCCTCACACTCTGCTCTGAGTCGCTGAAGCTTGGAATCTGCAGACTGAGCCATCTTGATCCTCTCAACTATAGTGGACTGAACTTGCATACTGGCCATCAATGCCACACTGGAAGGGAGAACAACTTCTATACCCATCTTCAGAAGATCTGCTAACAGCTCTGGTTGCGCTGTTAGAAAATAAACTCCGGCTCTCCTGCTCAATGCATCTGCGATAACGTTGGCCTTCCCGGGATGATACAGCAGGTTGACATCATAATCCACAAGAAGCTCTAGCCACCTTCTCTGACGCATGTTAAGATCCTTCTGGGTGAAAACATACTTCAGGCTCTTGTGGTCGGTGAAAATCTCCATCCTATCTCCGTACAAATAGTGCCTCCACAACTTAAGTACAAATACTACTGCCGCCAACTCTAAGTCATGGATTGGGTAATTCCTCTCATGATCACGAAGTTGATGTGACGCATAAGCTATTACCTTCTCATGCTACATCAGAACACATCCTAGGCCTCTTCCTGAAGCATCACAATACACTGAAAATCTTCTGGTCCCATCTGGAAGCGTGAGAATTGGAGCCGTCATCAAGCCTCGCTTCAGCTGCTCAAAAGAACTCTGACACTCTGATGTCCAAGCAAACTGCACATCCTTACGGGTCAACTGGGTCAAGGGCGCTGAAATCCGAGCAAAGTTCGAAAAAAATCGTCGATAGTAGCCGGCCAAACCAAGAAAACTACGGACTTCTGCAACTGTGCTGGGCACTGACCATGTCTCAATGGCCACGATCTTCTGGGGATCCACTTCTACTCCTCCTCTTGAGATGATATGACCCAAGTACGAAATACGATCGAGCCAGAACTCGTATTTACTGAACTTGGCATACAATTGGTGCTCACGAAGAATCTAGAGGACAACTCTGAGATGCTGCTCATGCTCTGCTTCACTCTTGCTGTAGACCAGGATGTCATCTAGGAACACAATCACGAACTGATCCAAGTAAGGCATAAAGATACGATTCATGAGGTCCATGAATACAGCCGGCGTATTGGTCGCTCCAAATGGCATAATAAGGAACTCCCAATGCCCATATCTTGATCTGAAAGCTGTCTTCGGGATGTCCTGCTCTCTGACTCTGATCTGATGATATCTTGACCGTAAATCAATCTTCGAGAATACTGCTGCCCCTTGAGTTGATCAAACAAGTCATCTATCCTCGGGAGAGGGTATCTGTTCTTGATTGTCTCTGAGTTCAAGGTATGATAATCAACACATAACCTGGATGTGCCATCCTTCTTTTTCAAAGAAGCATCGGGGCTCCCCAAGGCGATCCACTTGCATGAATGAATCCCTTGGTCCTAAGTTTTTCAATCATCTTGTACAAGATCTCCAACTCTGACGGCGCCATTCTGTAGACTCTCTCCGACACTGGGGCTGTCCCGGGAATCAAGTCTATAGTGAATTCGATCTCACGCTCTGGCGGCATCCCTGGAGCTCTTCTGGGAAAACATCTGGAAACTCCTCGACTATCCGTGGGAACTGCACTGCTGCCACGGCCATCCGCAATACCGGAGGAGAAGGTTCAACTTCGCCTCGGGAAAAGGAAAACTATGGCTCGCCTGGAACGCTAAAAACAACCCTGTCAATATGGCAGTCTATTCTAGCATACTGGTTCCTCAACCAATCCATCCCTAAGACCACATCATAATCGGCCATCGGGAATTCTATCAATCTAGCGGGGAACTCTCTACCGCTAACTATGATCTGACACGAGGAAAATACTCTATCTACTCCCACGAGTCCGTTACCAGTAAGTATATTGAGCCTTACAGATAATGACTCGGGCTCCAATCCTATCCGTGTCGCGAATCGTGCAGACATAAATGAACGCGATGCACCAGAATCAAATAATACTGAAGCTGGAAAGGAGTTGACGAGAATAGTACCTGCCACTACCTCTCCTGGTGCCAATCCTTCCTCTGCGGTCATCACCATAGCCTGACCATGCCCTCGGGGTGCTGGTCCCCTCTGCTGAAATCCTCGCTGCCTGTTCTGGACCTGGGCTTGGGCTTGGGCATACTGCTGGGGGTGTTGTTGCTGAAATGCCTGGGACTGAGGCGGCAAGGGCCTCTGAGGCTGATACTGCTGCTGCTGGACTGGTGCTGGTCCTCTCACTGAAGAGCTAGAAAGGTTGGACGATGATGAACTACCCCTATTCGGACAGGATCTAACCATATGGTCTGCTGCTCCACAAGCCAGGCACAATCGCTGCGTCCTACGACACTCTGCCACCACGTGGCCCGGCTTCCCGCAATGAGAACATCCCACCGCGGAAGATTGCTTCTGCTTCTGCTGCTGAGGGTACGTCAGGGCGGAATGTTGAACCGACGTTACTGAGGCCGCCCGTCTTGGAGCTCCAATAGTCAAAGCCCTGACTGCCGGGGCTGGTGCTGAAGATTGGTTCATCTGGCCGTGAGATCGCTTCCGACCTCCGGTCCCATCTACGATCCTCTGGGAGGTATATTCATGCCTCCTAGCTGCTCTCAATACTGCATCGAAGGTCTGATGCTCAAACTGCTCAACTGCCAATAGAATCTCGAGATAGAGCCCCTGCTGGAATCGTTGAGCTCTATCATACTCGGTTGCCACCAAGGTAGGAGCAAACCGACTGAGTCTAGAAAACTCGGCCGTATATCCGTCGACCGTCCGGCCCATCTGCTTCAGATTGGTGAACCTCGTCTGCAGATCGTACCGAGCTACAGCATCAAAATACTTGGTCTAGAATCTCTCTCTGAATACTGTCCAAGCAATAGGTGCCACTAATCCAATGGCCTACGTCGCCCACCAGTTGCAGGCAAGATCCAATAGCTGCAGGCGCACTACAGCCACCTTCTCGTTCTCTGGGGTCCTGACTGCTTCTAGAATCACCTCTGTGTCCTGAAGCCAAGCATCTGCGGCGATAGCATCTTCACTGCCGTCGAAGAATGGAGGGTTCAAGCGCTTGAAGCTGTTGGCCGCGCTATTACCCTGATGACCTCCTCTGGTCAGAGCATCCGTCACTGCCTGGTGTAAGACATCTCCTCGACGATCTTGGGAAGCTATCAAGGTCTTGACAAGACCTACCAAAGTGCCATCATCAGGCTCTGCAGGCTGAACGGGCTGAACTGGTGGCTCTCCGCCAGAAGGCACGACTCTGGAGGCCACTCCCGAATGCTGGGCTTGATCTCTGGGTTGCTGCTGGTCCACAGGAAGTGCTCCGTCTTGCTAATCGGCATGGCCAGGTACAATGCCGCTGAAGAAGACGACATAGAGAACAATAAGGAAGGACCAAGACAATCCAACGATTACAATCATGTGATCAGGTCAAGAATCTAGGGATTCAGAGGATACGAACAGAGATCAAGGACGAGTGCTGATTGAGACATCTATTCGGTAAACCCTCACATATCTTGATTTACAAGACCTGCATGGGCCACCACTTAAACCATGTCACGCCCCAGAACCAGAATACTAGAGAGCGGAGGCAGACATAGCCAGCTACGTATATTGAAGTGCAACCCACCTCGCTATACGGCCACGGCTGTCTAGATACATGAGGGTTTAACTACAAGCCAACAGTCTCTTAAGGTCATGAACAAGCCTAGTATCTCAATCACAAGCAAGTAAGTAAATGTTACAAGATATAAGATCACCATATATACAATAGTAAGGCGTCCCAAACATTATATATTCAGCTGATCATGAAGCTAGTCGTTACAAAACGTGAGGACTAGCAAGAGTTTAGTCATACATGATCAACCCTAGGATCTGTCAATCATGTCACAGCCCGTAGGCAGACAGTAAGAGAAGGTGCAATCGAGCTAAACAGGTGCTCATCGGCTAAACGCCTCAAAAGAATATTTTTACAATAAAGTGGGAGAGCCAAAAATAACCCACTCGTTGCCCTGGTTACGTCTGGTGTTCACCATCGGGCTGGAAGATCGGTAGATCCTCTGGAGCTGCTCCAAAATCTGGCCATAAAAAACTAGCTGGGTCAGACCCCAGAAAGAGCAAGTGCCACAAAGAAAGCTTCACTTAGGAACTAAAACCAGCAATTAGCACAAGAGTAAAATAAATAGTAAGAACTGGAAATAAAGAAAACATATCAGGAAGATATACGACGAGAGAACCGTGGGACTATTCAGATAACCAGGTTACAACCCGTAAACCAAACAAGGACCGAGGTTGTAACCCTTCATCTGAATGGAACTTGGTTTCCCACCATTTATCGGCAGTTAACATAAGAAATCAGAACATATAACAATTTTGTACATGATCAAGATAAGACTAGACTGGTTGCTCCACATTCAACAATCACGGCCAAGCAATAAGTACGGCTTGATACTTTAACTAACTAGGGTTATCACAGGCCTAGTTACTAGCAAGATACAGTAAGATTATTCCACAGCCACAAGTCCTGCAGACCATCCAGGTTAACCAGGTCGAATACTAGGGGTTGAATTCAAGTAGGTACATCGTCCAGGAAACGCATGTACCCTTAGGTGACTTAGAGAGTGCAACACATGACAGTGTGCTAGAAATGTGCCCTACTCGACGGCAGGCTACAGATCCCAAGAGCGCCCAGGTAACGGGATTGCCTGTAGCTGGAAAATCTCTTCATAACTACTGTATTATTCTAGTTATTAACCTTAGTCCCTTTCAGTGGGTACCCCTGACCGTGGTACTCAGGAGACCCATCCTAAACATGATGCACGACCAGACTGGTTTAATTGTACAAGCACAATCGTCCACGGTGTCCAGGTTATTCATACTTGTCATGTCATGTCATGTCAGGTTAGCCGTTGCAACAGCATGTCAGGTTTTTTGTTAGGAGTGCGCCACGGCGGGCCACTATCATGCATTATCTTGTTGTGCCCATGTATCATGCCAGGTTCATGTATCATGTCGTGTTCATGTCAGAATTATCCCATATTACACTAAGGATCAAGAGAAACAACACGGATAAGATAACAAGATTTGTCATGGCAACACATGGTACAAGAGATAAAAGGGGTGCTAGGGACAGCATGCACCAGCAAACAGCATGCGCCAACAAACAGCATGCGCCAGCAAAACAGCATGTGCCAGTAAAACAGCATGCGCCAGCAAAACAGTATGTGCCAGCAAACAGCATATACCAGCAAAACAGTATTTGCCAGCAAACAGCATGCGCCAGGAAACAATATGTGCCAGGAAATAGCATACGCCAGGAAACAGCATGCGCCAGCAAAACAGCATGCGCCAGGAAAACAACATGCGCCAGCAAACAGCATGCGCCAGCAAAACAGCATGCACCAGAAAACAACATGCGCCAGGAAACAGCATGCGCCAGGAAACAGCATGCGCCAGGAAATAGCATGCGCCAGGACAGCATGCGCCGGCAAACAGCATGCGCCAGTAAACAGCATGCGCCAGGACAACATGCGCCAGGTAACAGCATGCGCTAGGACAGCATGCGCCAGCAAACAGCATGACAACAGCTTTTTACCAGCAAACAGCATGCGCAACAAAACAGCATGTGCCAGAAAAACAGCACTGCTCATCTTCTCCAATCAGCCTCTAATGGCCATGAAAATCCATGAACCAAAATGACCATAAATCACTCAAAATAAGTCAAAATCAGGACTTCTAATAGTCTAAATTGGGTAGAATTAAATTTCCTACAACATGGAACCATCAAAACTTGAAAACAAGAAGGTTTGATAGATCAAAACCATAAAAATCCAAAAATGGCTAAAACCTAGATCTACAAGAAAATATACAAGAAAATATAAAATGATAAGAACTAAGGTGGATTAGAAAGTTGCATAGAAGGGTTTAGAACAATAAAAATGGTGGGTTCCTTCATGAAGCAAGTTACACTTGCCTAGGCTAAGGTTCTCTTGGTTGGTGGTGGAGAGTAAATGAAGAAGGAAGGAAGTAAAGAGGAGAGAGAAAGGAAAGGGATTATAAATAAGGAGGGTGGTGGTAGGTAGGAGGGTTCACCTTTGATTCATGATGAACCAAAGCAAACCAAGCCAAGCCGAACCAACCCAAGAATAAACCAATCAATAAAATACTAGAATAAATCAAGCAGAAAGACATGCAATACGGGTCAAATTACGTATACGTATACCATGATACGCAATACGAACCACAGGTATTACACACATGGAAGCATAGTACCGCAGGAATGAATAGTATCGCAGAAATGAATAGTTCTGCATGGCTTGCATAGTGCCGCATAGATGCATAGTGCCACAGGAATGAATAGTACCGCAGGAATGAATAGTATCGTATGGCTTGTATAGTGCCGCATAGTGCCTATTTTGGCTGTTTTATGTCCTATTTGGCTGAATTGTGTCCAAAATGTATCCCAACTCCGAACATGAAATTGTAGATCTTTTTTTGGCTTCAAGAATATGTTAATAACTATTTTATGCAAGTTTTCTTTCATTCTTGATATGAAACTTATGATTGTATTACATATTTTCTATCTTGGCCTCTCATAACCTTAACACTAGCACAGATTCAATTGGTGTTTTAGGCCAAGTAGTTACCTCATTTATTCCTTCTCATATGTTATGATGTACCTTTTATCAAGATCTATCTACAAGCTTTCTTACGTCTATGATTGCTTAACATGATAGTGACCCGTGGTGGGGCACTCATGATTTATGTCTTCCTTCTTTTGCTTAATATGATAGTGACCCGTGGTGGTGTACTCATAATATATGTCTTTCTTCTTTGATTAACACGATAGTGACCAGTTGCGGTATACTCAAGTCACATGTCACTTCTTTGCTTAACATAATTGTGGCCCGTCGTGGCGCACCCCTAACAAGTACTTTTAACATGATAATGAACCGTCGTAGTGCACTCCAGACAAGTAATATAAAAAGTAATATGACGTGACATGAACCATGAATGTTGTTGCGACGGCTTTATTGGCTTACAAGTAATGAACGATTTGGACACCGTGGGTGTTTTTCTTGAGTGTGTTTGTACAAGCTACATGTTATGTATTGCATCATGTCTAAGGCATGAATTTCTGATGACCACGATCAGGGATTCATACTGAATCTGGCTAGGATTAATGACTAGATTGATCAAGTAGTTCATGAAGAGACTTTCTCAGTTACCTGTTGCCCATTTGATCCCGATCTTATATATATATATATATATATATATATATATATATATATATATATATATATATATATATATATACACATGGGATTTGGAGCTATCTGTCGTGATAAGCACATTTTTAGCTCACCGTCGAGTGGGACACCTCCTTAGGACACATGTATCTTACTTCAGCATGTCTGCTATACTTGTTTTCTTTTGCTGGGGATACTCCGGTAGCAGCAGGCGGGTAACTGGACTTGAAAATCTCTTTGTATCTTGTTAGTAATTAGGCTTGTGATAATCTTAATTAGTTAAAGTATCAAGCCGTACTCATTGTTTGACCGTGATTGATAGATGAAGTCAGTCCAGTCCAGTCTAGTTTTGTCTAGGCAATGTTCGTATGTTTATTTCAGTACACTATGGTTTATTGTCACCCTCACTTTTCCCAGTTAGGGGTAAAATGGTAATTTTCCATTTTATAATATTTTTGGGAATTTTATTTCATGAATATTATTATTTAATTATTATAGGAGTCGGGTTCGAATTTTATCGCATTCCGAGCTAATTCGGGACCCCGGTGAATTTCGACTTGAGCTGTAATTAGCATGTTATTTAACCATGGCCCACCACACTAAACTTTAGGATTTAGGAGTTTGGACTAGTCCCCCATGAGTAATTAAGTTTAATTATGATTTTTATTTATTTTTAGCATTTTTTAAAACCCTTTTTTGGATTAATTTTGCATTAGGCTTAGGGAGGGGCAAACTTGTAAATACAAGTGCCCCTACCCCTTGGCACCATGGCCGGCCACCTATAGGGCCACCCCCTCCACCTCTTTTACTTCCTCACTAAGTTTCTTCTTCTTCTCCATTACTTTCTTTCCAACTCCTTCTTCTTCCTTTTCAAATCCACTTTTAGGTATGATTTTTAAACCATTTTAAATTCCTCCTTTTGTATTTATTCCTTCACATAAATGATAGAGGGGATCATTCTCTACAAGTTGACCATAGCCTTTGTAGGTTCCCTTAAAATATAGGTTAAGGATTTACTATGGTTTAATCCTTTTTGAGAGTGGTAAATATACATGTGTGTAAATATGTGTATGTATATGTATCTATATGTATATTTGTGTGTATGTGTGAGATTTATATATATATTTAGATATATATATATACATTTGTACATGTTTGGGTGTTTTTATATAGGTATGTATATATATATATATATATTGTATATGTATGTATCAATGCTTAGAGTTGTGCATTAGAACTTATAGTTGTGCATTAGAGCCTTAGAGTTGTGCATGAGAGCCTTGTAGTTGTGCAGGAATGCCTTAGAAGTGTGCAGAATGCTATTCAAGAAAAACTGTGCAGTAGAGCCTTAAAGGTGAGCAGAGGAGCCTTAAAGGTGAGCAGAAGTGCCTTAAAGGTGAGCATGAGAGCCTTAAAGGTGTGCAGGTTGTCCCAGTGTGCTAAAATCTGAGAAATTGAGTATTTTGTGTGTTTATGCTTTATGTTCGTGTGTAAGGAAATTGGAGAGTGTGTGTGTGTGTTTATATATAGATAGATACATAGAGAAGATTAGAAGAAGTTAGAAGAATAGGAAGAAAAGTGAGAAATAGGAAATAGAGGGGATCGAGTTAGAGGGCGAAACAGAGCTCGGAGTATCGGAATGAGTTGAAACTTGGCGTGGGGCAAGAATACGTGAATTAGATTTTGTGGGTAGGCTTCCGAGTGGAAATCGGGGTTGTAGGGCGCCGGTATCGCGCCGTACCATTTCGTATCTCGAAATATTTAAGATATCGACAATGGGCCGTATCGTGGACTAGATGTCCACTTTACTTAGGTATCTTGGTAGGTAATATATGTATAGGCTAGTATCTTACTATCCTAGGGAGCTCGGGTCAAAATACCAAGCGTAGGTAGGCTAACTTGATAATTGCCTAAGCTAGAATTTTACCCTTTTTAAGGGCAAAATAGGATATTGGCCTACGGCCAAGATTTGAGTTTCGAAGTCCAAGATGGACTTGGATATGGGTTGTAGAGGTTGGTAATAGTTAGAAATAGTCGCCTAGACTTAGTCTTGACTCCGGTTGACCCAGAGTTGACTTTTTACCCAAAAGTCAACCATGAGTCAACACTTTGTCTAAATTTGACCAAATCCAAACCAGAGTTGACCAGTTGACCAAAAGTCAACTGTTGGTCAACATTTGACCAGTTTGACCTAGAGTTGACCTAGAGTTGACCAAATTTGACCAGGGTTGACCAGTTGACCAAAAGTTAACTGTAGGCCAACTCTTGACCCCGTTTGACTTTCTTCGACTTGTTTTGACCTGTGATGACTGGTATGACCTATGATTGACTTGGGTTGGCTTAGATTGACTTAATATAACTTGATTTGACCTAGATTGACTTGATAGGACTTAGTGTGACTCAGTGAGATCTAGTTTGACCTAGATGCATATCATTCATTGTGAATCATTCCTAAACTTGTTTAAACCTAAATTAATATACAGTATTTCATATTTAGGTCTTCTGATACCGCTCTGAGCATTGATATATCCTACAGCTCAGGACAGCAGGCGAGTACATTCACTGATAGTTTTTATTGTCTTGATATTTGCTATATCCGATTCAGTCGTAGTGTCTTATTTGATTCTCAGACACGATAGTTCACGGACTAGTATTGTCGGATTCCTGTCATGAGATGTTATTCCTGGATTTCTTGGGATACTGGTACTTGCTTGGTCTTGATTCTTGTACTTGTATTGACGCCGATTCCTGAAGAGGACTTGCTCC
>JANAVB010044419.1:4171077-4201077 GCA_029216955.1 Iris pallida
AATTTATCAGATATGTGGGGGTTACTAATATTTAGTTATCTCAATCATAATTACCTTCATTGATATCCTTCGTATTGTTCTCTATCTCTGATCCTTTGACCTGATATCTGCCTTGATCGTTGATCTCTTCTGTTCCCTCAATTTGATCCTTGTGTCCTTTAACTTTCAGGGGCACTGTTCCTAATCCTTTCGATTATCTTGTTTGGGTTCTGCCTATGGCAGGTCAGCAATCTTCTATTAGGCCAGTTATGGAGGATCAGTCTTAGCATTCAGATACAGAGTCAAAAGTTAACTCGAGGGCAGAGGTGCCAGTCCATCTCGATCAGCCAGCTCAGCCCGTACAATCAGCAGTCCGAGCAGAGGTAGTACCAGGTCAGCCCGATGTACCTACACTCATAGGTATTGTCAAAGAAATTATGGAGTCACAACAACGATGAGATCTCGCTCTCCAGCAGAGTATCCAGATGTTGATAGACCGTAGTATACAAGGAATACCCGAGGAACTTCAAGCCGAAGACTTACAGCCAAAAGGAGTGCATGTTAGAGGCAGACAGTACCAGTCATCCAACCCGTCAGCATAACGAGCCCGACCTACTGTAGAGGCAGAACGAGAGTAAGGGCATGGAGCTAGAAGGACCGCATCCAGAACTGAGGATCGTAAGACATTGTGTTACCGACTAGACAACTTTGCAGGGCGTGCCTCCAACTTATCAAGATTGAGGCCGTGCCTCCAACTTATGCAGGTCGTGCCTCTAGACCTTGCTTAGACTTGTTCGTGCTTCAAGATTGAGGCCGTGCCTCCAACTTATCAAGACTTATCCATGCTACCGCCTTGCGTCCTACCTGTTCGACTCAAAAACCAACTTAGACAAGACTTGTGAAACATAGTATCGATTTCATGAACATCCCGATGCCAAGTATCGTGCCAAGCACGGTGCCTATGCTGCAGTCCAATCTTAGGCCCAGACATTGTGTTACCGACTGGACATGCATTTAAGTTCTAGACTCAATCCAAAGGCATACACGCGATTTTGTCGCTATTCTGTCGACCCATATATATGAGTGGTCACTAGCAATGTCAAGCTATCTTGGACTTGTGGCTCGAGGATATCGGCCCGTCCTTCCGCGGGTAGCTAGCCCCGAAAGTGCTAAATCTCCCATGCGGTTATCCAGCATCCTACTCTAAGCCACATCTCGCTTCTCCCGGGCCGACATGATCTCGGCGCCCCGACGATCATTCAAGAAGACTATACCTTGTCGACAAATTCTAATGACCATGCATGCAGACTCAACTTGATCTACCAAGTCCTTCTTAACCATGACCATGCTTTCCATCTTTTCTATCGAGACTCCCAAGTAGCGGGACCAATCTCGCGTGCTTGCTTATCCAGACTTATCGAGACTCCCAAGTAGCGGGACCGATCTTGTGTGCGAGACTTATCAAGACTTAGCGAGACTCCCAAGTAGCAGGACCGATCTTGTGTACGAGACTTATCGAGACTTAGCAAGACTCCCAAGTAGTGGGACCGATCTTGTGTACAAGACTTGTCGAGACTCCCAAGTAGCAGGACCGATCTGGGCGACAACCAGTCGCGTAGAATTTCTTTGTCCGTGGCATGCTTTTCACTAAATCGACCGTGGCTCGTACCTTAGACAGATATTGTTCTCTAGGCACGCTATCGCTCAAGTCATATACCTTATACGACGAGCCTTGTTCTCGAGGGACTACGCGACTTTACAACCGCAGATAGAGCAGAATAGTACTAGAAATGGCTTAGATCGACCGACATAACTTGCTAACTCAATTGTGTAATGACTTGACGAGCAAAGGCTGCGCCATGCTTCGCATCAAGGAAACATGCCGTGTACGTGTTCGACCTGAACAACCAGGTTCTCGGGTGCCTATACTTAAGCCAAAAGCCGTGCAAGATGACTTAACCCACGGGACATGCGAAGGCTATGCAAGTCTTGGACGACGGGACTGTGCATGCTTTATCAAGCTTTCATGCAGGCGACGCCTATGACTTAGGCTAATTCGAGTGTCGTGGCAACTTAGCATCTTAGGCCAACTTCCTTCTCCCAAGCCACGGGACGAAGGATCGAGTGTCATTTTGAAAGTACGTTGAGCAGACATCTAAGCAGACCGTGGGACTATTTTCCATGTTCTAACACATTTTGACCCGTCGGAATTATTTTCTTAGCTTTGTGGATGCGTCTCTTTTATTAAGCCTAACTTGTGCAAGTTAAAAACATGCGAGATATTATGCGAAGGCTAAGATGAGGCAAGTTCACCAAAACTACCCCACCTAAGCGAGGAGTCGCCTCGACCGAGCGAGTCTTCGAGCAGCCATTGCAAGGCTAAGTTCGAACGTCGTTGGCATTTCGATTCCTCCGATTGACTTTGCGGGACGGGGCACTACATCATACACCACATAGAAAAGGTTTCATCCTCGAAACTAACTGACTACTTACTTTAGGACCACATTGATTCAAGGACTCTCGTACACACTCCACCTATGCGTTTCTTCGATTCCGAGCCACGCTTACACTATTATCAATCTTTTCTTAACATGATTTCAAATTCTCGATACTCGTCCATTCCTCAAGTCTTGCTTGAACTTAACGTATTACTTGGTTGGATCGTGCACACATTTCAAGCGTCCCCAAAATACATGCATTCAGTCAAGCCGCATGATAGAAAATTCGTCATTCTCACTCGAGTCGTATCGTGCACATATTCAGGCATTCCTAAAATATTGTATGTCAGCCGAATCTTGTGAGGGGTATTCCTATTCTTGAATCATGCGATCCAATCATACCAATCCTCAAGATCAATCTTTTGAGTACTAGCTCTTGTAACACGGACGTCTTGCCTAACCGCTAGGCCATTTCTCAAGGCTAAAGTCAATGGATTTGAATCATAGTTTCCAACAATAATGCCAACACTGACCTCAATTCTAGGGTCAAACCAAAGTCGATAATACAGGGTTTTCTACCGAAGCTCACGTCACTCAAATTTTTAAACATCGAGCACGATCTCCTAATTTGTATCAAGGCACTCGTTGTGCATATTTGAATCTATTTCAAATCACCAATTCTAACAATTCATGTATTCGATCACGAGGTCATCTAGCTCAACAATTTGTCATGCCCCAATCTCACACAAGTTCGAGTATCTACGTTGGGCATGAATCACCATGCCACGTTCTCACAGGATAATCGTCCTTATTGTAGCGTTACTCTTGCTTGAGTCTAGACTAATTCATTCTCGATACGCGGATTGGACCTACTCAATCCCCAAGTTTAATCGTCAAGTATACACTGAGTCATTCTCGAATTCACCTTCACATCAAACCATAAGTCGATGCATATAAATTCTCACACCATGCAAGTTCGATCACTTTGGTGGCCCATGCAGTACCCAGTAAGTAGACACACCTAAATCATAGATAGATTATAGGTTGGTTTATTAGGGAGCTTGAGTGAACACGAAGGCAGTCCCAACATAGAACTCTAAGGAAAAGGACTAACCGAATAACACCAACTCTCCACAAAGGGCCAAATTAGGAAAACTAACAAATGAGTAGGTGCATATGTAGACTAGCATTACCTTGATTCATGTTGACAATAGGTATATGGTATAAAACAGGTTACTTGGACTTGACTCAGTGCTCGACCGTGCCAGCAGCGCAACCACAGGCAAGTATACCTTGCCTTTCTACACAGCTTTATTTACATGCACTGTCTATTATTTTATCCAGTTATCTCATATTGTTGCCATGTATCTTTTCTATCAAGCTGGTATATTTTATCATTGCTTTAGACAGTGTTCACAGTTAGCCTTGTTTCTTATTGATCGTGCCTTGATTGAGTCGTGCCTCTGTGTCTTGAACCTTGAAGCTAACCTGCGAGTCCACGATAGACGAGGTTAGTAGTTATTGGTCCACACCTGCGAGTCCACACTAGGGACGAGGGTGATGCTAACCTGCGAGTCCACACTAGGGACGAGGTTAGTAGTAGATGCTAGCCTGCGAGTCCATTAGGGACGAGGGTTAGTAGTAGATGCTAGCCTGCGAGTCCACACTAGGGACGAGGGTTAGTGATATAGGGTTACACCTGCGAGTCCACATTAGGGACGAGGGTTTGAGTATTCATTTCGGTTATCCGTTGACATCTCGACATGAGTTCTTTAGTCCTTGTTCGGCAGTTCATCTATGTGTAGACAGTGTATAAATTCGTGCTTTATTCATTGCTCAGTTTTACTTATTTATTTGTATCTTTCTCCATGCATAATAAACTGTTAGAAAGGCTCGTTTTTATGTATCTTACTAGTCCTCTGAGGACCTGATGATCTCTTCAGGTTAGTCGAGTTTGAGTTAGGAGCAGACCAGAGGATTGAGCCAGCATCAGATCGCATCGCTTGTACTTGAGGTGGTCTAGATTAGCAGTTTTTTTATTAAGTTAGTTACTCCATGTATTCTTTATTTTTCTTCCGTCTATTGGTAGTGATTTGTGTCCACCGAACGTGACAGTGATTCTTGATATTCAGTTTATTCATTATTATTCAGTTCATATCTTTTCATTGATCTTGACTGTGACATGATTATTTTGTGGATGAGATATAGTTTTTCGTGATTCTAGATTGTCGTGATTTGAGTATAGACAGCGTACTACCGCCGACACTGCGGCGTAGGCTGGGCTTGGACACGTTTCGTATCCGAAAAGCGGATGCGGGTCGTGACAATCACCCCCGCTGTATGAATCACCATACCAGCGCTCACGCAGAGTGGTCGCCCTAATCGGCGTGACGCATGTGCGAGGCTGGAGTTGCGCTCGCATAAGACAAGAACGTCAACGTTGTGGTTATCGTCGAAGCAAATCCAAATATTTCATTTTCATCCAAGCCAAGATCTCGTTCGATTGTCTGACCGTCATTCGTTCAACTAGAAAATCATCGAGCCAAGTCTATTTTTCTTCGACACATTTTAATATTTCGAGTATAGCATCCATCGGAATAATAACATTTTACATGATCATCGTTCCTCGAATCAGAGTACCCGCGAGTTATCGCACATCGATCTTTGATACGCCTCAATACCATCGATGACGTACGTAACCTGACGATCTTCCTTTGCAACGAACTTCGAGTCGTGCAACTGATGCTATTGTCGAATTGGATATACCACAATGCCATTCGACCAAATCCGAAATCATAAGCACGATCCTCTAAGTTTCCTCAATCGAGACATTTATTTTTATTCATCATTCCGAATTATTTTTCTAACTCGTATTGCCCATTCACAAGTTGTCCGAACGACATCTCGTTCGGGACATTCGAAGTCACGACCAACTAAGCGTGACACGTTCTAAGGTTACGTGCGATCGCATCGCCTCGCCGACATGCTCGTTGTTATTTCTAATCCTCAATTTTTGCTCGAATGATTTCCCAGACGGACCATACACCACTGATGATTCGAGCCATCCGATTTAGTCCAAAATCACGTTCGCATCACTCACTAATACATCTTTCCGATTTGTTTGACGAATCTCTAGCGTAATCGCTCACGTCGTCTCGACGTACTAAGTCGTTCGCACTAATCATCAAAATCTAATCCAGTCTTCCATGTACAGCTAAGCATTATTTCGATAGAATTCTATTGATATACACCCTAAGTGTATCTCCGTTCCCGATCGAGCGATACTTAATATTGCTCGCGACTCGTTTGCACCAAAGTCGAGGTACGCGATACGGGGAACAACTTAGCCAAAATGTCGTGTGCATAGCCATCCCGTACGGACTATACTCCGAGTTTGTATGCTCACTTGCTAAGGTCGACGTAGGAATATTTAGGCACGCACGTGACTTGCTAACTTTGGCATGTGTTTTCTATCAAGTCAAGTTTGACACAGTTCGGCAGAAAGGTCATCGCCTATCGATGCGTTCGATTGAACACTTGTACGAGCTTTTGAAAATATTTAGACTTATTGTATGGACATGCTGCGGTACAATCGAGAGAGAGCGCACACTTCTTTATCGACGACGAGCTTTCAAAACTAAGAAATTCAACTCGAAGTCTAAGGACGTAAAGCCGTGCTCTGATACCATTATGTCACGCCCCGCTCCCGTAGGAGCGATCGTCATCGCTAAGGCTGATGCCGCACGAGCCTATATTGCGCTCGTGCAAGGCAGTTTCATAACGTCCGATTATAGCTGCTGCGACGGGGTCGTCGCACAGAGGTCCCAAGCAGAAACATTGAAACATGCAGCAAAAATTGAGAAACCAAACACAAGTTATTCAAAAGAGCTCTTTATTGATATTGAACAATCAGATTACAATAGGCGCAAGGCCATGATTACAAGTCTCTCATGCTCACTTTTTTCTCATTATACAAGTCACTCTGCTCTCTCTCATTTTTCGATACAATGCTTGAGCCAGCGGAAGCTTCGGAAGGCAATGTCCATAGATTATGTCCCGTATAAGTCTTGAGTTCACGCGGCCACACGCTTCGAGTCGCCAAGGAACTCCGTGCCTCGATGCATCCAAGCGAGCTCCGTGCCACGAGCTTCTACCTGTGCCTGCACATAAAAACTGTGTGGGTGTCAGTACTCAATGTACTGGTGGAGTGAGCTCCTCGTCCACCCATACAAAACCGACACGTTTGATTTACTTTGAGCAATACAAGTCCCTTTACGATTGTCTTTCTAGTCTTGCCTTAGGATCAGTTTTAAGACGTAGACGCCTGACCAAACCGATGTGCCATGACATAGTCGTGCTATAATGCCAACGTATATTTCGATCGAGGCAGTGCTTCATCGCTTATGTACTTGACCGAACTACAACTTGGGACGGCAGGTTCGTGCCATGACATCTACTTGTCTATTCTAGTTTCCAATGACGTCAAAGAGACAACTTGTACAGGTCGTGCCTCTAGACCTTGCTTAGACTTGTTCGTGCTTCAAGATTGAGGCCGTGCCTCCAACTTATCAAGACTTATCAATGCTACCGCCTTGCGGCCTACCTGTTCGACTCAAAAACCAACTTAGTCAAGTCTTGTGAAACATAGTATCGATTTCATGAACATCCCGACGCCAAGTATCGTGCCAAGCACGGTGTCTATGCTGCAGCCTAATCTTAGGCCCAGACATTGTGTTACCAACTGGACATGTATTCAAGTTCTAGACTCAATCCAAAGGCATACATGCAGTTTTGCCGCTATTCTGCCGACCCATCTATATGAGTGGTCATAAAATGTCAAGCTATCTTGGACTTGTGGCTCGAGGATATCGGCCCGTCCCTCCGTGGGTAGCTAGCCCCGGAAGCGTCGAATCTTCCATGCGGTTATCCAGCATCCTACTCTGAGCCACTTCTCGCTTCCTCTGGGCCGACATGATCCCGGCGCCCCAACGATTATTCGAGAAGACTACACCTTGTCGACAAGTTGTCCAATGACCATGCAGACTCAACTCGATCTACCAAGCCCTTCCTTAACCATGACCATGCTTTTCATCTTTTCTATCGAGACTCCCAAGTAGCGGGACCGATCTCGCGTGCTTGCTTATCCAGACTTATCGAGACTCCCAAGTAGCTGGACCGATCTCGTGTACGAGACTTATCAAGACTTAGCGAGACTCCTAAGTAGCGGGACCGATCTCGTGTACGAGACTTATCATGACTCCCAAGTAGCGGGATCGATCTCGTGTACGAAATTATCGAGACTCTCAAGTAGCGGACCGATCTCGGCGACAACCAGTCGTATGGACTTCCTTTGTCCGTGGTATGCTTTTACTAAACCACCGTAGCTCGTGCCTTAGACAGACCTTGTTCAATAGGCGACGCTATCGCTCAAGTCATATACCTTATACGACGAGCCTTGTTCTCGAGGGACTACGCGACTTGACAACTGCAGATAGAGCGAGACAATGCTAGAAATGGCTTAGATCGACCGGCATAACTTGTCTAACTCAATTGTGCAATGACTTGACGAACAAAGGATGCGCCAAGCTTTGCATCGAGGAACCGTATCGTGCACGCGTTCGACCTGAACAACCAGGTTCTCGGGTGCCTAGACTTAAGCCAAAAGTCGTACAAGACGACTTAACCCACGGGACATACGAAGGCTATATAAGTCTTGGACGATGGGACCGTGTATGCTTGATCAAGCATTCACGCAGGCGACGCCTATGACTTAGGATAATTCGAGTATCGTGGCAACTTAGCAACTTAGGCCAACTTTCTTCTCCTAAGCCACGGAACGAAGGATCGAGTGTCATTTTGAAAGTACGCTGAACAGACATCTAAGCAGACCGTGGGACCATTTTCCATGTTCTAACACATTCCGACCCGTCGGGATTATTCCCTTAGCTATGTGGATGCGTCTCTTTTATTATTAAGCCTAACTTGTGCAAGTTGAAAACATGCGAGTTATTATGTGAAGGCTAAGATGAGGCTATTTCACCGAAACTACCCCACCTGAGCGAGGAGTCGCCTCGACCGAGCGAGTCTTCGAGCAGCCGTTGCAAGGCTAAGTCTGAACGTCGTTGGCGTTCCGATTCCTCCGATTGACTTTGCAGATGGCACTACAGCAAGCACCAGCACCGGTTCAGCAACAGCAAGCTCAGAGGCAGAGAACCAGCAGCAGCAAGCCTGTACCTATTATGGAAGTTAGGGCATTCTAGATCAGTTTGTCGGACGACCAATAGGCGATGCTTCCACTGTGGAGCAGAGGACCATTCAATTAGCATTTTCCCATATCCGACATCTCGAAGACGACCATCTACACCAGATATACCCCTGTTATCCTTTCAGTCACCCCTGTCATCGTCTCTAGTAGTGGACGAGCAGCTAGGGCCAATACTAGATGTTCAACCATTGGCACCGTACCTACCGCCATTGCGAGCTCAAAGGATCAGACAGCTCAGAGCACAGTTGCATGCACAGTACCAGGAGCAGCTCTAGTATCAGCACGAGGGTAATACCTTGGGTGTCTCAGGTACCATCTTCATGGTCTTCCATCAGTTCTTCTCTTGGGATTTGTGTTTCAGTGGCAGGCCAGGTAGTGGCGATATATCTTGGGTTCTTGCAGGCGACCTTGTATTTTATCCACGTATGGAGTACAATGGCCGATTTGATTTATTCGGTGAGTGAAGGCGAGTTTCTCATCCCCAACTCTTCTGTCTTCGTAGTCGAGGCATGTGATAACTTCATTAGTATCGACTATGACGATACGTCTTGGGTAAAGTCCTGTCTTAGACTAAGTCATTGGTACCGACTTACTTTGAGACTTGACCTTATCCATTTTGGAGTCAGCGTAGGCCAGCGAGGACGTTGGTCCCTACTCAACTGTCTCAGGAGATATATTTATTCATATGCCTCCAGCCCTTCTTGATTGTGATTGTGTTATTGCTTACGCATTTATTTAAATTGTAGTTGCCTCTATTTACTTATATGCTATGTTATATTTTATAGAGATAATTGTGTTTTCTTGAGCTTTTATTTTAGTTATCTTACTCGACTGGTTTTAGGATCCGAGGACGAAAATTTTCTAAGGATGGGAGAGTTGTGAGACTCGTCTCACTGTATCAGTATTTATGTACGGGTACGTATTTTGAGCCGTATTTCGTATTTCTTGATTTTCGAATATTTTAAAAAATTTCCAAAGTATAGTTAAACTTGACTTGGTTTAATTTGGTTTGGTTCAACTTGGTATTGGGCTTGGTTTGGTTTAGGTGGGTTTGAGATGAGAAGGTTTGTATAAAACCCAACTCCTCTCCTCTTTCTCTCTCTCTCTCTCTCTCTCTCTCTCTCTCCCTCCATTATTTTCATTCTCTTCATCTTCTTCCTCTTCATTTTCTCCTCCAACCTAAAGTAAGTACATCTTGCCAAATATTGGACAAATATTATTTTGTTTGTTCTAAACTCTTTCTTACGTGATTCTAAGCATCTTTAGAACTTGGCATTTTTTATTTTGGTGGATAAATTTTTGTAGATCTAAGTTTATAATCTTTTTGGTTTTCTTGGGTTTTGATCTATTAAACTTCATTATTTTCAACTTTTGATTGTTCTATGTTGTAGAGAATTCGATTTTACCCAAAATGGACCTTTAAAAAGTTAGATTTCGACTTGTTTTGAGGAAGTTATGGCCAAAATAAGATTTGGACATCTTCTATGTTTATCTGTCATAATTTTGGCAGGGACGATGAATAGTACCGCAGGCATGAATAGTGCCGCAGGCTTGCATAGTGCCGCATGGATACATAGTGCCGCAGGATGAATAGTGTCGTAAGAATGAATAGTATTGTAGGCTTGCATAGTACCGTATGGATGCATAGTACCGCAGGATGAATAGTACTGCAGGAATGAATAATGCTGCATGGCTTGCATAGTACCGCATGGATGCATAGTGTCGCAGGTTGAAAGTGCCGCAGGCTTGAATAGTACCGTAGGCTTGCATAGTACCGCATGGATGGATAGTGCCGCAGGAATGAATAGTGTCGCATGGCTTGTATAGTACCACTTTGTCACGCTCCAGAACCAGAATACTAGAGAACGGGGGCAGACATAGCCACTACTACGTATATTGAAGTGCAACCCACCTCGCTATACGGTCACGGTTGTCTAGATACATGAGGCTTTAACTACAAGCCAACAGTCTCTTAAGGTCATGAACAAACCTAGTGTCTCAATCACAAGCAAGTAAGTAAATGTTACAAGATATAAGATCACCAAATATACAATAGTAAGACGTCCCAAATATTACATATTCAGCTGATCATGAAGCTAGTCGTTACAAAACGTGAGGACTAGCAAGAGTTTAGTCATACATGATCAACCCTAGGATCTGTCAATCATGTTACAGCCCGTAGGCAGACAGTAAGAGAAGGTACAATCGAGCTAAACAGGTGCTCGTCGGCTAAACGCCTCAAAAGAATATTTTTACAATAAAGTGGGAGAGCCAAAAATAACCCAATCGTTGCCCTGTTTACGCCTGGTGTTCACCAAAGGGCTGGAAGGTCGGTAGATCCTCTGGAGCTGCTCCGAAATCTGGCCATACAAAACCAGCTGGGTCAGACCCCAGAAAGAGCAAGTGCCACAAATGAAGCTTCACTTAGGAACTAAAACCAGCAATTAGCACAAGAGTAAAATAAATAGTAAGAACTGGAAATAAGGAAAACATATTAGGAAGATATACGACGAGAGAACCATGGGACTATTCAGATAACCAGGTTACAACCCGTAAACCAAACAAGGACCGGGGTTGTAACCCGTCATTTGAATGGAACTTGGTTTCCACCATTTATCGGCAGTTAACATAAGAAATCAGAACATATAACAATCTTATACATGATCAAGATAAGACTAGACTGGTTGCTCCCCATTCAACAATCACGGCCAAGCAATAAGTACGGCTTGATACTTTAACTAACTAGGGTTATCACAGGCCTAGTTACTAGCAAGATGCAGTAAGATTATTCCACAGCCACAAGCCCTGCAGACCATCCAGGTTACCCAGGTCGAATACTAGGGGTTGAATTCAAGTGGGTACATCGTCCAGGAAACGCATGTACCCTTAGGTGACTTAGAGAGTGCAACACATGACAGTGTGCTGGAAATGTGCCCTACTCGACGGCAGGCTACAGATCCCAAGAGCGCCCAGGTAACGAGATTGCCTGTAGCTGGGAAATCTCTTCATGACTACTGTGTTATTCTAGTTATTAACCTTAGTCCCTTTCAGTGGGTACCCCTGACCGTGGTACTCAGGAAACCCATCCTAAACATGATGCAAGACCAGACTGGTTTAATTGTACAAGCACAATCGCCCACGGTGTCCAGGTTATTCATACTTATCATGTCATGTCATGCCAGGTTAGCCATCGCAACAGCATGTCAGGTTTTCTTGTTAAGAGTGCGCCACGGCGGGCTACTATCATGCATTATCATGTTGTGCCCATGTATCGTGCCAGGTTCATGTAACATGTCGTGTTTATGTCAGAATTATCCTATATTATACTAAGGATCAAGAGAAACAACACGGATAAGGTAACAAGATTTGTCATGGCAACATATAGTACAAAGATAAAAGGGTACTGGGACAGCATGCGCCAGCAAAACAGTATGTGCCAGCAAAACAGCATGCGCTAGAAAAACAGCATGTGCCAGCAACAGCATGCGCCAGCAAACAGCATGTGCCAGCAAACAGCATGCGCCAGGAAACAGCATGCCCAAACAGCATGCGCCAGGAAACAGCATGCGCCAGGAAACAGCATGGCCAGGAAACAGCATGCGCCAGCAACAGCATGCGCCTGGAAACAGCATGCGCCAGAAAACCATGCGCCGGGAAACAGCATGCGCCAGGACAGCATGCGCCAGGAAACAACATGCGCCAGGAAACAGCATGCGACAGGACAGCATGCGCCAGCAAACAGCATACGCCAGGAAACAGCATGCCCAGGACAGCATGCGCCAGTAAACAACATGTGCCAGGAAAATAGCACTTCTCATCTTCTCCAATCAGCCTCTAATGGCCATGAAAGCCCATGAACCAAAAGACCATAAATTATTCAAAATAAGTCGAAATCAGGACTTCTAATAGTCTAAATTGGGTAGAATCAAATTTCTTACAACATGGAACCATCAAAACTTGAAAACAAGAAGGTTTGATAGATCAAAACCATAAAAATCCGAAAATAGCAAAAACCTAGATCTACAAGAAAATATACAATAAAATATAAAATGACAAGAACTAAGGTGGATTAGAAAGTTGCATAGAAGAGTTTAGAATAATAAAATTGTGGGTTCCTTCATGAAGCAAGTTGCACTTGCCTAGGCTAGGGTTATCTTGGTTGGTGATGGAGAGTAAATGAAGAGGAAGGAAGTAAAGAGGAGAGAGAAAGGGAAGGGGTTATAAATAAGGAGGGTGGTGGTAGGTAGGAGGGTTCACCTTTGGTTCATGATGAACCAAAGCAAACCAAGCCAAGCCGAACCAACCCAAGAATAAACTAATCAATGAAATACTAGAATAAATCAAGCAGGAAGACATGCAATACGGGTCAAATTACGTATACGTATACCATGATACGCAATACGAACCACAGGCATTACAACTCTACCCACCTTAAAAGAATTTCGTCCACGAAATTTAATTAAGAGGCTAGAGGGGCAAGGACAAGCTATAATAATCACATGCAAGTTATACTAGGCAATCTATCAAGCAATCAATCATGCAAGCAAGGAATCGAAGTCACGAGACATAAGAAAGATATTATACCTCACGAGTCAAATAGGTCGGGATATCGCAATCGGATATCATCCTCACGCTCCCACGTTGACTCACCCAAAGAGTGATGACCCCAAGCAACTCGGACTAACTTGATAGTCTTGTTCTTGAGTATCTTCTCTCTCCGGTCCAATATAGACACGGGCCTCTCCTCATACGAAAGGTTGGTACCAATAACCAATTCCGAATGATCCAGGATGTGGCTCGGGTCCGGGATATACTGTCGTAGTTGGGATACATGGAACACGTCATGCACCTCACGTAGCGACGGCGGAAGAGCGAGACGATAGGACACATCTCCTACTCGCTCCAGAATATCGAACGGTCCTATATACCTAGGACTAAGCTTTTCCCGTACGCTGAAATGAATGACGCCACGGTTAGACAAAATCCTCAGGAATACATGATCGTCGACCGAAAACTCAAGAGGGCACCGATGAGAATCGGCCCAATGGCGCTGGCGATCTTAGGCAACTCGAAGGTGATCCCTGACTCTTCTGACCACTTCAACTGTCTGGGCAATCATTTCCGGGCCGAGCATCTGCCTCTCTCCAACATCATCCCATGCTAACGGGGATCTGCACTTCCTACCGTACAGTGCCTCGAACGGTGCCATCCGGATACTAGTTTGGAAACTGTTGTTGTACGAGAATTCCACCAAGTGCAGGTGATCTTCTCACGAACCACCGAAGTCGAGCGTACAGGACCGTAACATATCTTCAAGGGTCTGGATCGTGCGTTCCGACTGGCCATCTGTCTGCGGATGATATGCTGAGCTGAACTGGAGGTGAGTCCCCAAGCTCTCTTACAGGCTACGCCAAAAGTACGACGTAAATCTTGAATCTCGGTCTGAGGTGATACTGACTGGTACTCCATGTATCCTGACTATCTGCCTGAGGTACATCCCTGCTAGCTGAGCCATCGACTGACCAATTCTGAACGGAAGAAAGTGAGCTACTTTCGTGAGCCTATCAACTATAACCCAAATAGCATCTCGACCAGCTGAGGATCTAGGTAATCCAGTCATAAAATCCGTGGTCACATGCTCCCACTTCCATTCTGAAATCGGTAAGTGCTGAAGAAGTCCAGTTGGCCTCTGATGTTCAGCCTTAATCTGTTGCAAACCAAACACCGAGAGACAAACCGAGCTATCTTCCTCTTCATGCCATTCCACCAAAAGTGCTACCGGATATCACGGTACATTTTTGTACCGCCAGGATGAATGGAATACTGAGAACTGTGAGCTTCTGCCATGATCTCCTGTCTGATATCTCATTGGGTACACAAAGATGCTTACCATGTCGAAGTGTACCGTCTTCATAAATGCATAGCTCTGGTCTTCGTCCTGCCTCACACTCTGCTCTGAGTCGCTGAAGCTTGGAATCTGCAGACTGAGCCATCTTGATCCTCTCAACTATAGTGGACTGAACTTGCATACTGGCCATCAATGCCACACTGGAAGGGAGAACAACTTCTATACCCATCTTCAGAAGATCTGCTAACAGCTCTGGTTGCGCTGTTAGAAATAAACTCCGGCTCTCCTGCTCAATGCATCTGCGATAACGTTGGCCTTCCCGGGATGATACAGCAGGTTGACATCATAATCCACAAGAAGCTCTAGCCACCTTCTCTGACGCATGTTAAGATCCTTCTGGGTGAAAACATACTTCAGGCTCTTGTGGTCGGTGAAAATCTCCATCCTATCTCCGTACAAATAGTGCCTCCACAACTTAAGTACAAATACTACTGCCGCCAACTCTAAGTCATGGATTGGGTAATTCCTCTCATGATCACGAAGTTGATGTGACGCATAAGCTATTACCTTCTCATGCTACATCAGAACACATCCTAGGCCTCTTCCTGAAGCATCACAATACACTGAAAATCTTCTGGTCCCATCTGGAAGCGTGAGAATTGGAGCCGTCATCAAGCCTCGCTTCAGCTGCTCAAAAGAACTCTGACACTCTGATGTCCAAGCAAACTGCACATCCTTACGGGTCAACTGGGTCAAGGGCGCTGAAATCCGAGCAAAGTTCGAAAAAAATCGTCGATAGTAGCCGGCCAAACCAAGAAAACTACGGACTTCTGCAACTGTGCTGGGCACTGACCATGTCTCAATGGCCACGATCTTCTGGGGATCCACTTCTACTCCTCCTCTTGAGATGATATGACCCAAGTACGAAATACGATCGAGCCAGAACTCGTATTTACTGAACTTGGCATACAATTGGTGCTCACGAAGAATCTAGAGGACAACTCTGAGATGCTGCTCATGCTCTGCTTCACTCTTGCTGTAGACCAGGATGTCATCTAGGAACACAATCACGAACTGATCCAAGTAAGGCATAAAGATACGATTCATGAGGTCCATGAATACAGCCGGCGTATTGGTCGCTCCAAATGGCATAATAAGGAACTCCCAATGCCCATATCTTGATCTGAAAGCTGTCTTCGGGATGTCCTGCTCTCTGACTCTGATCTGATGATATCTTGACCGTAAATCAATCTTCGAGAATACTGCTGCCCCTTGAGTTGATCAAACAAGTCATCTATCCTCGGGAGAGGGTATCTGTTCTTGATTGTCTCTGAGTTCAAGGTATGATAATCAACACATAACCTGGATGTGCCATCCTTCTTTTTCAAAGAAGCATCGGGGCTCCCCAAGGCGATCCACTTGCATGAATGAATCCCTTGGTCCTAAGTTTTTCAATCATCTTGTACAAGATCTCCAACTCTGACGGCGCCATTCTGTAGACTCTCTCCGACACTGGGGCTGTCCCGGGAATCAAGTCTATAGTGAATTCGATCTCACGCTCTGGCGGCATCCCTGGAGCTCTTCTGGGAAAACATCTGGAAACTCCTCGACTATCCGTGGGAACTGCACTGCTGCCACGGCCATCCGCAATACCGGAGGAGAAGGTTCAACTTCGCCTCGGGAAAAGGAAAACTATGGCTCGCCTGGAACGCTAAAAACAACCCTGTCAATATGGCAGTCTATTCTAGCATACTGGTTCCTCAACCAATCCATCCCTAAGACCACATCATAATCGGCCATCGGGAATTCTATCAATCTAGCGGGGAACTCTCTACCGCTAACTATGATCTGACACGAGGAAAATACTCTATCTACTCCCACGAGTCCGTTACCAGTAAGTATATTGAGCCTTACAGATAATGACTCGGGCTCCAATCCTATCCGTGTCGCGAATCGTGCAGACATAAATGAACGCGATGCACCAGAATCAAATAATACTGAAGCTGGAAAGGAGTTGACGAGAATAGTACCTGCCACTACCTCTCCTGGTGCCAATCCTTCCTCTGCGGTCATCACCATAGCCTGACCATGCCCTCGGGGTGCTGGTCCCCTCTGCTGAAATCCTCGCTGCCTGTTCTGGACCTGGGCTTGGGCTTGGGCATACTGCTGGGGGTGTTGTTGCTGAAATGCCTGGGACTGAGGCGGCAAGGGCCTCTGAGGCTGATACTGCTGCTGCTGGACTGGTGCTGGTCCTCTCACTGAAGAGCTAGAAAGGTTGGACGATGATGAACTACCCCTATTCGGACAGGATCTAACCATATGGTCTGCTGCTCCACAAGCCAGGCACAATCGCTGCGTCCTACGACACTCTGCCACCACGTGGCCCGGCTTCCCGCAATGAGAACATCCCACCGCGGAAGATTGCTTCTGCTTCTGCTGCTGAGGGTACGTCAGGGCGGAATGTTGAACCGACGTTACTGAGGCCGCCCGTCTTGGAGCTCCAATAGTCAAAGCCCTGACTGCCGGGGCTGGTGCTGAAGATTGGTTCATCTGGCCGTGAGATCGCTTCCGACCTCCGGTCCCATCTACGATCCTCTGGGAGGTATATTCATGCCTCCTAGCTGCTCTCAATACTGCATCGAAGGTCTGATGCTCAAACTGCTCAACTGCCAATAGAATCTCGAGATAGAGCCCCTGCTGGAATCGTTGAGCTCTATCATACTCGGTTGCCACCAAGGTAGGAGCAAACCGACTGAGTCTAGAAAACTCGGCCGTATATCCGTCGACCGTCCGGCCCATCTGCTTCAGATTGGTGAACCTCGTCTGCAGATCGTACCGAGCTACAGCATCAAAATACTTGGTCTAGAATCTCTCTCTGAATACTGTCCAAGCAATAGGTGCCACTAATCCAATGGCCTACGTCGCCCACCAGTTGCAGGCAAGATCCAATAGCTGCAGGCGCACTACAGCCACCTTCTCGTTCTCTGGGGTCCTGACTGCTTCTAGAATCACCTCTGTGTCCTGAAGCCAAGCATCTGCGGCGATAGCATCTTCACTGCCGTCGAAGAATGGAGGGTTCAAGCGCTTGAAGCTGTTGGCCGCGCTATTACCCTGATGACCTCCTCTGGTCAGAGCATCCGTCACTGCCTGGTGTAAGACATCTCCTCGACGATCTTGGGAAGCTATCAAGGTCTTGACAAGACCTACCAAAGTGCCATCATCAGGCTCTGCAGGCTGAACGGGCTGAACTGGTGGCTCTCCGCCAGAAGGCACGACTCTGGAGGCCACTCCCGAATGCTGGGCTTGATCTCTGGGTTGCTGCTGGTCCACAGGAAGTGCTCCGTCTTGCTAATCGGCATGGCCAGGTACAATGCCGCTGAAGAAGACGACATAGAGAACAATAAGGAAGGACCAAGACAATCCAACGATTACAATCATGTGATCAGGTCAAGAATCTAGGGATTCAGAGGATACGAACAGAGATCAAGGACGAGTGCTGATTGAGACATCTATTCGGTAAACCCTCACATATCTTGATTTACAAGACCTGCATGGGCCACCACTTAAACCATGTCACGCCCCAGAACCAGAATACTAGAGAGCGGAGGCAGACATAGCCAGCTACGTATATTGAAGTGCAACCCACCTCGCTATACGGCCACGGCTGTCTAGATACATGAGGGTTTAACTACAAGCCAACAGTCTCTTAAGGTCATGAACAAGCCTAGTATCTCAATCACAAGCAAGTAAGTAAATGTTACAAGATATAAGATCACCATATATACAATAGTAAGGCGTCCCAAACATTATATATTCAGCTGATCATGAAGCTAGTCGTTACAAAACGTGAGGACTAGCAAGAGTTTAGTCATACATGATCAACCCTAGGATCTGTCAATCATGTCACAGCCCGTAGGCAGACAGTAAGAGAAGGTGCAATCGAGCTAAACAGGTGCTCATCGGCTAAACGCCTCAAAAGAATATTTTTACAATAAAGTGGGAGAGCCAAAAATAACCCACTCGTTGCCCTGGTTACGTCTGGTGTTCACCATCGGGCTGGAAGATCGGTAGATCCTCTGGAGCTGCTCCAAAATCTGGCCATAAAAAACTAGCTGGGTCAGACCCCAGAAAGAGCAAGTGCCACAAAGAAAGCTTCACTTAGGAACTAAAACCAGCAATTAGCACAAGAGTAAAATAAATAGTAAGAACTGGAAATAAAGAAAACATATCAGGAAGATATACGACGAGAGAACCGTGGGACTATTCAGATAACCAGGTTACAACCCGTAAACCAAACAAGGACCGAGGTTGTAACCCTTCATCTGAATGGAACTTGGTTTCCCACCATTTATCGGCAGTTAACATAAGAAATCAGAACATATAACAATTTTGTACATGATCAAGATAAGACTAGACTGGTTGCTCCACATTCAACAATCACGGCCAAGCAATAAGTACGGCTTGATACTTTAACTAACTAGGGTTATCACAGGCCTAGTTACTAGCAAGATACAGTAAGATTATTCCACAGCCACAAGTCCTGCAGACCATCCAGGTTAACCAGGTCGAATACTAGGGGTTGAATTCAAGTAGGTACATCGTCCAGGAAACGCATGTACCCTTAGGTGACTTAGAGAGTGCAACACATGACAGTGTGCTAGAAATGTGCCCTACTCGACGGCAGGCTACAGATCCCAAGAGCGCCCAGGTAACGGGATTGCCTGTAGCTGGAAAATCTCTTCATAACTACTGTATTATTCTAGTTATTAACCTTAGTCCCTTTCAGTGGGTACCCCTGACCGTGGTACTCAGGAGACCCATCCTAAACATGATGCACGACCAGACTGGTTTAATTGTACAAGCACAATCGTCCACGGTGTCCAGGTTATTCATACTTGTCATGTCATGTCATGTCAGGTTAGCCGTTGCAACAGCATGTCAGGTTTTTTTGTTAGGAGTGCGCCACGGCGGGCCACTATCATGCATTATCTTGTTGTGCCCATGTATCATGCCAGGTTCATGTATCATGTCGTGTTCATGTCAGAATTATCCCATATTACACTAAGGATCAAGAGAAACAACACGGATAAGATAACAAGATTTGTCATGGCAACACATGGTACAAGAGATAAAAGGGGTGCTAGGGACAGCATGCACCAGCAAACAGCATGCGCCAACAAACAGCATGCGCCAGCAAAACAGCATGTGCCAGTAAAACAGCATGCGCCAGCAAAACAGTATGTGCCAGCAAACAGCATATACCAGCAAAACAGTATTTGCCAGCAAACAGCATGCGCCAGGAAACAATATGTGCCAGGAAATAGCATACGCCAGGAAACAGCATGCGCCAGCAAAACAGCATGCGCCAGGAAAACAACATGCGCCAGCAAACAGCATGCGCCAGCAAAACAGCATGCACCAGAAAACAACATGCGCCAGGAAACAGCATGCGCCAGGAAACAGCATGCGCCAGGAAATAGCATGCGCCAGGACAGCATGCGCCGGCAAACAGCATGCGCCAGTAAACAGCATGCGCCAGGACAACATGCGCCAGGTAACAGCATGCGCTAGGACAGCATGCGCCAGCAAACAGCATGACAACAGCTTTTTACCAGCAAACAGCATGCGCAACAAAACAGCATGTGCCAGAAAAACAGCACTGCTCATCTTCTCCAATCAGCCTCTAATGGCCATGAAAATCCATGAACCAAAATGACCATAAATCACTCAAAATAAGTCAAAATCAGGACTTCTAATAGTCTAAATTGGGTAGAATTAAATTTCCTACAACATGGAACCATCAAAACTTGAAAACAAGAAGGTTTGATAGATCAAAACCATAAAAATCCAAAAATGGCTAAAACCTAGATCTACAAGAAAATATACAAGAAAATATAAAATGATAAGAACTAAGGTGGATTAGAAAGTTGCATAGAAGGGTTTAGAACAATAAAAATGGTGGGTTCCTTCATGAAGCAAGTTACACTTGCCTAGGCTAAGGTTCTCTTGGTTGGTGGTGGAGAGTAAATGAAGAAGGAAGGAAGTAAAGAGGAGAGAGAAAGGAAAGGGATTATAAATAAGGAGGGTGGTGGTAGGTAGGAGGGTTCACCTTTGATTCATGATGAACCAAAGCAAACCAAGCCAAGCCGAACCAACCCAAGAATAAACCAATCAATAAAATACTAGAATAAATCAAGCAGAAAGACATGCAATACGGGTCAAATTACGTATACGTATACCATGATACGCAATACGAACCACAGGTATTACACACATGGAAGCATAGTACCGCAGGAATGAATAGTATCGCAGAAATGAATAGTTCTGCATGGCTTGCATAGTGCCGCATAGATGCATAGTGCCACAGGAATGAATAGTACCGCAGGAATGAATAGTATCGTATGGCTTGTATAGTGCCGCATAGTGCCTATTTTGGCTGTTTTATGTCCTATTTGGCTGAATTGTGTCCAAAATGTATCCAACTCCGAACATGAAATTGTAGATCTTTTTTTGGCTTCAAGAATATGTTAATAACTATTTTATGCAAGTTTTCTTTCATTCTTGATATGAAACTTATGATTGTATTACATATTTTCTATCTTGGCCTCTCATAACCTTAACACTAGCACAGATTCAATTGGTGTTTTAGGCCAAGTAGTTACCTCATTTATTCCTTCTCATATGTTATGATGTACCTTTTATCAAGATCTATCTACAAGCTTTCTTACGTCTATGATTGCTTAACATGATAGTGACCCGTGGTGGGGCACTCATGATTTATGTCTTCCTTCTTTTGCTTAATATGATAGTGACCCGTGGTGGTGTACTCATAATATATGTCTTTCTTCTTTGATTAACACGATAGTGACCAGTTGCGGTATACTCAAGTCACATGTCACTTCTTTGCTTAACATAATTGTGGCCCGTCGTGGCGCACCCCTAACAAGTACTTTTAACATGATAATGAACCGTCGTAGTGCACTCCAGACAAGTAATATAAAAAGTAATATGACGTGACATGAACCATGAATGTTGTTGCGACGGCTTTATTGGCTTACAAGTAATGAACGATTTGGACACCGTGGGTGTTTTTCTTGAGTGTGTTTGTACAAGCTACATGTTATGTATTGCATCATGTCTAAGGCATGAATTTCTGATGACCACGATCAGGGATTCATACTGAATCTGGCTAGGATTAATGACTAGATTGATCAAGTAGTTCATGAAGAGACTTTCTCAGTTACCTGTTGCCCATTTGATCCCGATCTTATATATATATATATATATATATATATATATATATATATATATATATATATATATATATATATACACATGGGATTTGGAGCTATCTGTCGTGATAAGCACATTTTTAGCTCACCGTCGAGTGGGACACCTCCTTAGGACACATGTATCTTACTTCAGCATGTCTGCTATACTTGTTTTCTTTTGCTGGGGATACTCCGGTAGCAGCAGGCGGGTAACTGGACTTGAAAATCTCTTTGTATCTTGTTAGTAATTAGGCTTGTGATAATCTTAATTAGTTAAAGTATCAAGCCGTACTCATTGTTTGACCGTGATTGATAGATGAAGTCAGTCCAGTCCAGTCTAGTTTTGTCTAGGCAATGTTCGTATGTTTATTTCAGTACACTATGGTTTATTGTCACCCTCACTTTTCCCAGTTAGGGGTAAAATGGTAATTTTCCATTTTATAATATTTTTGGGAATTTTATTTCATGAATATTATTATTTAATTATTATAGGAGTCGGGTTCGAATTTTATCGCATTCCGAGCTAATTCGGGACCCCGGTGAATTTCGACTTGAGCTGTAATTAGCATGTTATTTAACCATGGCCCACCACACTAAACTTTAGGATTTAGGAGTTTGGACTAGTCCCCCATGAGTAATTAAGTTTAATTATGATTTTTATTTATTTTTAGCATTTTTTAAAACCCTTTTTGGATTAATTTTGCATTAGGCTTAGGGAGGGGCAAACTTGTAAATACAAGTGCCCCTACCCCTTGGCACCATGGCCGGCCACCTATAGGGCCACCCCCTCCACCTCTTTTACTTCCTCACTAAGTTTCTTCTTCTTCTCCATTACTTTCTTTCCAACTCCTTCTTCTTCCTTTTCAAATCCACTTTTAGGTATGATTTTTAAACCATTTTAAATTCCTCCTTTTGTATTTATTCCTTCACATAAATGATAGAGGGGATCATTCTCTACAAGTTGACCATAGCCTTTGTAGGTTCCCTTAAAATATAGGTTAAGGATTTACTATGGTTTAATCCTTTTTGAGAGTGGTAAATATACATGTGTGTAAATATGTGTATGTATATGTATCTATATGTATATTTGTGTGTATGTGTGAGATTTATATATATATTTAGATATATATATATACATTTGTACATGTTTGGGTGTTTTTATATAGGTATGTATATATATATATATATATTGTATATGTATGTATCAATGCTTAGAGTTGTGCATTAGAACTTATAGTTGTGCATTAGAGCCTTAGAGTTGTGCATGAGAGCCTTGTAGTTGTGCAGGAATGCCTTAGAAGTGTGCAGAATGCTATTCAAGAAAAACTGTGCAGTAGAGCCTTAAAGGTGAGCAGAGGAGCCTTAAAGGTGAGCAGAAGTGCCTTAAAGGTGAGCATGAGAGCCTTAAAGGTGTGCAGGTTGTCCCAGTGTGCTAAAATCTGAGAAATTGAGTATTTTGTGTGTTTATGCTTTATGTTCGTGTGTAAAGGAAATTGGAGAGTGTGTGTGTGTGTTTATATATAGATAGATACATAGAGAAGATTAGAAGAAGTTAGAAGAATAGGAAGAAAAGTGAGAAATAGGAAATAGAGGGGATCGAGTTAGAGGGCGAAACAGAGCTCGGAGTATCGGAATGAGTTGAAACTTGGCGTGGGGCAAGAATACGTGAATTAGATTTTGTGGGTAGGCTTCCGAGTGGAAATCGGGGTTGTAGGGCGCCGGTATCGCGCCGTACCATTTCGTATCTCGAAATATTTAAGATATCGACAATGGGCCGTATCGTGGACTAGATGTCCACTTTACTTAGGTATCTTGGTAGGTAATATATGTATAGGCTAGTATCTTACTATCCTAGGGAGCTCGGGTCAAAATACCAAGCGTAGGTAGGCTAACTTGATAATTGCCTAAGCTAGAATTTTACCCTTTTTAAGGGCAAAATAGGATATTGGCCTACGGCCAAGATTTGAGTTTCGAAGTCCAAGATGGACTTGGATATGGGTTGTAGAGGTTGGTAATAGTTAGAAATAGTCGCCTAGACTTAGTCTTGACTCCGGTTGACCCAGAGTTGACTTTTTACCCAAAAGTCAACCATGAGTCAACACTTTGTCTAAATTTGACCAAATCCAAACCAGAGTTGACCAGTTGACCAAAAGTCAACTGTTGGTCAACATTTGACCAGTTTGACCTAGAGTTGACCTAGAGTTGACCAAATTTGACCAGGGTTGACCAGTTGACCAAAAGTTAACTGTAGGCCAACTCTTGACCCCGTTTGACTTTCTTCGACTTGTTTTGACCTGTGATGACTGGTATGACCTATGATTGACTTGGGTTGGCTTAGATTGACTTAATATAACTTGATTTGACCTAGATTGACTTGATAGGACTTAGTGTGACTCAGTGAGATCTAGTTTGACCTAGATGCATATCATTCATTGTGAATCATTCCTAAACTTGTTTAAACCTAAATTAATATACAGTATTTCATATTTAGGTCTTCTGATACCGCTCTGAGCATTGATATATCCTACAGCTCAGGACAGCAGGCGAGTACATTCACTGATAGTTTTTATTGTCTTGATATTTGCTATATCCGATTCAGTCGTAGTGTCTTATTTGATTCTCAGACACGATAGTTCACGGACTAGTATTGTCGGATTCCTGTCATGAGATGTTATTCCTGGATTTCTTGGGATACTGGTACTTGCTTGGTCTTGATTCTTGTACTTGTATTGACGCCGATTCCTGAAGAGGACTTGCTCCCCTCTTAGGGAATCCCGCGTCATGACGTGCTATGTCCGGATCCGTATACTATTCGGGGATGGAAAAATTATTAGGGGTTATGTGATCAAAGCCCCATGTCCTTATTTTGCTAGCGCCACCCTCACCTCACGTAGGGTATAGCAGACACCCCTTGTCGGGTTATCCAGGTTGGCCGGCATGACCCTTTCTAGAGATTTTTCTGTGATTGTCGGACCAAGTGGATAACCCTATCCTGACTCCCTAGCCGATCACATATCGCTCTAATAATTCAAATCACATTTTACATTTATTATCGTATCTTATATTTTAGTTCAGTTTTACTTTCTGTACTTTTCACCATGCTATGATTCATTTACTCACATGCTCTACCTGCCTTTATACTGTACTATGATTTGAGACTAAGTCCTGTTTGAAAGAAGGATTACAACCCCGGTCCTTGTTTGGTTTAAGGGTTGTAACTCGGCTTTCGAATGGTTCCCAAGTCGCCTATATCTTTGTCTTGTATTTCATTATACTGTCTCTTATAGTATTTGTCAATTCACATGGAACTGCTGTTGGTGTTTGTACTTGCTCATTTTCCTGACAGGATACCGTTGACAAATTTTACAGATGTTTTTGAGACAGATGGAGACTCAGGCCAGGGCAGTGGCCTGTTAGATTGGCCACTAGATTTTATACTCCCTGAGTAGTTAGCACTTGTTAGGCTTGACTGGACTGCGATCCGGCTTTGGATTTTAGAATGTAGTATTATATATTATTCTGTGATGTTACGTTTAGTTTTGGACTTGTGTGGATCTCGAACTTATTTCTTGCTTCATCTATCATATTTTTTTTCCATGCTATCTACCTTAGTTTTACATTTGTGATTGAGACTGTATTGCTATGTCACCTCCATTCGGAGTGTATATACTGTATAGGTACCTTTATCTGTTTAGTTATAGTATTCTAGATGACCTAGACAGCGTTCTACCGCCGATGCTGCGGCGTAGGCTGGACGTACCCACTTCTCGTGCCCCTAATCAGGGTGCGGGTCGTGACATTTTTGCTTTACCTTATCGATAAATGATCGGAGGCTAAGTTCTGTTCAGGAGAAGGGTTACAACTCCGGTTCTTGTTTGGTTTAAGGGTTGTAACTTGGCTTCCAGAATAGTTTCTAAGTCATCTTATCATTTGTCGTCCTATTCAGTACTCATATTCTATACATGATCTTTATGTTATACAATGATCAGAGACTAAGTTCTGTTCAGGAGAAGGGTTACAACCCCGGTCCTTGTTTGGTTTAAGGGTTGTAATTTGGCTTCCAGAATAATTCCTAAGTCATCTTATCATTTGTCGTCCTATTCAGTACTCATATTATATACATGATCTTTATGCTATACAATGATCAGAGACTAAGTTCTGTTCTGGAGAAGGGTTACAACCCAGGTCCTTGTTTGGTTTAAGGGTTGTAACTTGACTTCCGAATTAGTTCCTAAGTCCACTTATCATTGTCTTTCTATATAATTCTTACATGCTCACATGTTTAATTAGCTCACAAGCTATACATGACTCCCTATGCCGGGTCACCATGCTCTTATGACCCGGCTATCTCACAAGTTCACATATTCAATTGCTTTTACATATTCTCAAGCTTCTGTTTACTTAACATGTCTACACTTTATATTACGTTGCATGATAATTACTTTATGCTCCAAGACGCTTACTTATTGTATTCCTATGTTCGAGATAAGTGCATTAGTAGTGCACGAGTCTCGATCTGCCCTTACTCATTTGTATCTCTAATTGTTGATGTTAGTGATTGCTGGTTTTAGTTTATAGTTTGGCTTCCTTTGTGGTACTTGCTATTGGGGTCTGACCCCACTGGTTTTGTTTGGCCAGATCTGATAGAGAAGCCCAGAGGATCTTCTGCACCATCTACTCGACGGTGACCATCCAGAGCGCCAGAGTACCCAAGTGGGTTTCTCATTTTATTCTTCCACTGGTTATGTACATTATTCTTTTGTGATGTTTAGCCTCCGAACACGTGTTTAGCTCGTATTTTGGTCCTTGACATTTCGTCTACGGGCATAAACATGATGTGTGTATTCTAGACTGCAGCTAGAGCTATCATGTATGACTAATACTCTTGCTAGTTTCTCCATTTTGTATTATTAGCTTCATGATCATCCATGTATATATGGTTTGGGATGCTTTACTATTGTATGTCTGATGATCATACTTCTTGTACCTTGTATAATTGCTTGTAATTGAGATACCTAGGATTGTTTTAACCTAAGATCGACTGTTGGCTTGTAGAAGTAACTCCCATGTCTTGACAGCTTATACGTGATTCCAGGGTACTGGTGTACTTTGGTATTGCGTAGCTGGTCATGTCCGTCCCCACTTGCCAGTATTCGGGTTCTAGGACATGACAGCGAGTAGGCGAACTATCCTCCCCACCAGTACGTAACAATGTACTGATAACCCCACAATTTGCTTGCAGGGTGCAGGAGACGTCGTCAGTTGCGGAGCTTCCCTCGAACGCACTAAGGCGCAGAGCTAACTCTGGAGCCTTGGAGCGTTACAAAGGAGTTGAAGCACCATATACAGGACATAATGTATCGGAACACCGCCATGATTCATTCCATCTTGTAAGCCACTTGGCAAGCCTTTTATATTTTAGAGAGAGAGTTTGAGTGACTTGTAATCTCGTCCTAGCGCCACTTGTAAACTTCTTGAATATCAATAAAGAGATTGAATTTGTTCCAACTTGTGTTCTTTTACTTTCCGCTGCAAATGGGGACACTCTATGCGACTCTGTGGCCTAACTCAAATCGGCCGTTTCTAGACTTGGCCTTGCACGAGAGAAACTTAGTCTCGTGCGGCATCATGACTTAGCGACGACAATCGCTCCTACGAGAGCGGAGCGTAACAAACACATCTTGTCCCTGATTCTTGCATGCAGTCACTTCATCGAATACAGCTTGCAGTTCTCTTCCTTCTCTCTAATTGATTTCCAGCTTTGATCTGGAGTATTGCCATATATGAGATGATACAGGGCATTGAAAGAATATATATGGTCGCGCGTTTCCATTGTATTGCTGCAGAAAGCACAGTTCATATTTTCTACCTGGATTCCCAGTCTGGCCAACTTTTCTCTGGTCAACAATCTTCCTCGTATAGCTTTATATGCACAGAGCTTCATCTTCACCGCCACTCCTTTAGTCCATACGATGTTTGCCAATTCCACCTGAGGGGATCGTGGTCGACATTGTTCATAGTCCATTCTGCTAGTAAACTCACCCGCATTCGAGTTCATAGACAAGAATGCTTGAGAAGCGAATCGGATCATCTCGAGGACCGAGATAAACGATAGTGAGATTCACCTGAGTTCAATTTTAATCGAAGTTAGTAAAAACGATCAGCAAATCGAAACTATCATGAGTAGCTTGTCCGACTTCGCTAATCGCTAAGCTTGGTTGAAATGTACGTATTCGGGGGACGCCTTGAATATGTGCACGATCCAAACTCAGCGATATGATAAACTCGAATGCAGCTGCAAGTGGGTGTTGAGATGTGCATAAAAGAATGAGTGAGTTAGTCTCAGCCTATGACCCTCGCATTTGATGAATTATAACGCACCTCGTGCGACCATTACAGTCCCATGACACGACAAAATAGCAACCAAGTCGAAGAAATACGACGATTGAATAAGTATCATCAAGTCTAAAATGAGTGAACAGTCATTCAATAAAATTTACCAAACATATGCAACATAAAACTTGGAAGGATAACCGAGCATAGTTCGATGCCATAGAGCAATAAAGCCATTCGATAAGAATTGTCTAAGATACGTACACGACATGAGTTAAGGAACGGTAGGATGACCTGCACTCAGGAAGTCTCGAGGACGAGACTTTTTTTGAGTGGTATGTTATGTAATGACCCGCTCCGCCCTAGAGGAACGCCGATTCAAACGGCAAGTGCAACGACTCAAACGAGCCGTCGACCTGAAGAGTTGGCATCGACCTTATGAAGAATCGATGCAAGGCTTACATTGGCCCGTCAAAGATGAATCCAGACTAAGATTTTCAAAGGCGCGCTCGGAGTATCGCTCGGCCGATGCGAACATCGCTAAGGTGGGTGGCTCCGATGAACCCGTCTTTGCTTAGCCTAGACACATAACAATACGGACACTATTGCTAGAATTGCTAGGCGATAACACCGTGCATGCTGATAAATGACTCAACGCACCTAGCTAAGGTAATAATCCCATCTTGTATGCTTGTATAGAATATGGAAAAGAACATAGAAAATGTGAGAACTCTCGCACCGCACTCTACGCTCGTGCTAAGGCACAAGCTTACATTCAAGTTTCCTATGTGTTCAACAATAAACAATAAATGGTTTACAACAATAAAACAGAAGACTATCGACATAGTCGTTCCGAGTAGAATATAGCAACATTGGAAGACTTCGGGACCGATGGGTCGTCAAGGCGACTCCCGTACGGGGAGTTGCATAATGTATGAATGAATGAATGAACGAATAAGTGAATGAATGAATCAACGAATGAATGAATGAATATGAGAATGAATGAATATGTGAATGAATCAATGAACGAACGAACAAGTGAAAGAAAGAATGAATAAGATAAGAAAGAAAGGAATGGTTAGCGACAGGTATGACGGGGACGTGCATCGGGGCTCGCTACCCGCGTTGCACAGACGACGCCGCCAACCTGGTCGATAACGCATTATGGCTAAGGGTTAGCCTATGGCTCAGAGACAGCCGTTAAGTTAAAATGACAAGTCAATACGAAATGATCGTGGACAATCCCATCGTATACGGGAGGTAGGAAGGATAAGGGATTCCGCAGCACGATCAAAGGGAGGATCGTGGCCGGCCTAGGCAGAATCATGGATTACGGGCTGTTTGGGTGGGGGCTCGGACACTCAAAGAGACGTAAGGCCGGATATTTCAAAAGACTATCAAGGTGTACCAGCCATCACGCTATGATAGGTGAGAATACCAAAGGAGTACTTCAAAAGATTATTAAGGTGCACCCGCACGCTATGATATGTGAGAATACCAAAGGAGAATATGTCCAAAATGGCTTGTGATGCCAACGACTGGTGCATATAGATTAAGTGGGCTTTGCTGGTGGCAATCCACGTGCAAGTCCTTGCATTGAAACAAAGTAGTCTAAGTTAACTGAATGGAGCACCTTCTGAACAGGCTTGAAATGTAATACACCAAATGATAAAGAGTACTTCATGCAAATGAGTTAGAGAACATGCCTACGACGTGCTAGAATCTGAGGCAGGGACACGCCCTCGACACCGAATGTTTACGTGAATAACGTTAAGTTGATAAATATGAATTGTTGACTAACTTGGTTTACTTTGGACAGGGAAGACCGGACGGTAAGTATGGGTAAGTCGTGCATGTATTTCCATA
>JANAVB010044419.1:4206077-4253444 GCA_029216955.1 Iris pallida
CAATCTATATTTAACAGAAATATTAACATGTCATGATTATATCAAGTTTATGCAAAAAGGCGTAAGGATATAAAATAGACGTTAGATATCTAATAAAATATCAATGTACAGGGCTATAGAAGATCCAGGGTAAGCAGGCTACTCTCATGTCAGACTACGCTCATGTCAGCGTACGCTCAGGTCAAGCTACGCTCAAGTCAAGCTAGCATTTGGACTCCATACGACCCCTAGTCACCCAAGTGAGCGTATACAAGACATACGCTCTAAAAAGGCAGTGTATGAACTCCATACGACTCCTCACTATCCAAGTGAGCGTATGTAAGTCATACGCTCCCAAAAGGTAGCGTATGAACTCCATACGACTCCTGACTATTCAAGTCAGCGTATGCAAGTCATACGCTCCCAAAAGGTAGCGTATGAACTCCATACGACTCCTGACCATTCAAGTCAGCGTATGTAAGTCATACGCTCCCAAAAGGTAGCGTATGAACTCCATACGACTCCTGACCATTCAAGTCAGCGTATGCAAGTCATACGCTCCCAAAAGGTAGCGTATGAACTCCATTCGACATACGCTTCCAAAAGGTAGCGTATGCAAGACACACGCTACCTAAAAAGGCAGCGTATGGACTCCATACTGCGCTGCGCTAAAGAGCGCGCTCAGCTCAGTGACGCAAGCTAAAAAGCTAGCGTACACTGCTCACTGTCTTCTCCAAACAGTAAGAACTCTATGATTGCATCCCAAAGCTTCAAAAGTCCATAACCTGGTCAAAACCAGTCCAAATCCATCTTTCCAAAGGTCAAAATTGGGTAGGATAAACTTCTCTACAACATGGAACCATCAGAACTTGAAAACAAAGAAGTTTGATAGATCAAAACCACCAAACTCCGAAAATAACTCATTTCTAGATCTACAAAAATTAAGACTTCGAAATGAAAAATGCCAAGTTCTAAACTCTCTTAGGATCTTGCGAGGAAGATAAATGAACTACAAAAGCATGGGTTCTCATGGGGAGCAAGTTGTACTTGCCTACGGTTTGGTAGGTGGAGAGAGTAATGAAGAAGAAGAAGAGGAGTTATGGTGAGAATGAGTAATAAGGAGAGAGAATGGAGAGGGTGGCTTTAAATATGGAAGGGGTGGTAGGTGGGAGTTGGGCCGGGTCCAATGGGTCGGGTTGTAGGGGATCCAACCAAAGCCAACCCGAACCCAAATAAGCAAGACTAAGGCAGGGAATAAAAACAGGAAATAAAGTACAGAAATAAAATTACAAAAGTATAATTGCAGGAAATAAATTAACATGAAAATTTAAAGAGCAGATTAATTAATTAACATGAAATTAAAGGAAATTTAAATACAGGATAATACATGATAAATATTAAATAAATACATATGAGTTGTACATGTATAAAAATACGCATTCTGGGAACGGGGAGTGACATCTCTACCCTCCTTAGAAAAATTCCGTCCTCGGAATTTCAAATCCAAACAGGATAGGAACATCGGGGCTAAACTAATCTAAGTACAAGCAATTCAATGAAGCAATCATTTTACAATGTCCATAGCAAGTAACATATATGTAAATCCATCAATCTACGATATCAAGCAATTCTACCCATAAGGTGATAAGCATGAGGAATCAAGACAATCAAGGTACACATAAAAAAGATATACCTTGTGAGTCAAACATGTGTGGATACCGTGATCGGATATCATCCTCACGTTCCCACGTTGACTCTCCCAAAGAGTGATGATCCCAAGCAACCCGGACAAGGTTAATTGTTCGGTTCTTGAGTATCTTCTCTCTTCGGTCCAAGATGGACACAGGCTACTCCTCGTAAGACGGGTTGGTACCAACAACCAACTCAGAATGATCAAGGATATGGCTTGGGTCTGATACATACCTTCGCAATTGAGATACATGAAATACGTCATGCACCTCTCATAACGAAGGTGGAAGGGACAAACGATAAGCAACATCGCCTACCCTATCAAGGATAATGAATGGGCCTACGTATCGTGGGCTCAACTTCCCGCGAACGCCAAATCTAATGACCCCACGGGTAGGTGAGATCCGCAAGAACACGTGGTCCCCAACAGAAAACTCTAGCGGCCTACGATGATGGTCCGTCCAATGACGATGCCGATCCTGCGCAACACGAAGTCGCTCTCTAATTCCCTTAACCAATTCAACCGTCTGGATAATCATTTCTGGGCCTAGTATCTTCCTTTCCCCGATATCATCCCATGCTAGTGGCGATCTACACTTCTTACCATATAATGCTTCAAATGGCGCCATCTGGATACTGGCTTGATAACTGTTGTTGTATGAAAAATCAACTAAGTGCAGGTAGCTTTCCCAAGATCCTCCAAAATCTAGGGTGCAAGCTCGCAACATATCTTCCAAAGTCTGAATTGTCCTTTCCGATTGGCCGTCCGTCTGTGGATGGTAAGCCGTGCTAAATCTTAACTTGGTACCCAGACTATGATGTAAGCTCTTCCAGAAGTGTCACGTGAAACGGGTATCTCTGTCTGACACAATACTGACAGGGACTCCATGCTGCCTGACTATTTGTTGCATGTACAACTTCGCTAACTTTTCTGTAGATTGCCCTACTCTGAAAGGAAGAAAGTGTGCTACCTTCGTAAGCCGATCTACTATCACCCAAATAGCATCCTTACCACTTGGTGATCTCGGTAAACCGGTCACAAAGTCCATTGTAATATGCTTCCACTTTCATTCCGGAATAGGAAGCGGTTGCAATAATCCAGCTGGCCTCTGCTGTTCTGCCTTCACCTGCTGACATACCAAGCAACGGGAAACAAATCTAGCTATCTCCCTCTTCATCCCGTTCCACCAGAAGTGCTGCTTGATATCTTGGTACATCTTGGTCCCTCCAGGATGTATAGAATACTGAGAACTGTGAGCTTCTGCCATAACCTCCTATCTGATATCTCCACTAGGCACACACAGACGTGATCCAAACCGAAGTGTACCATCTTCATGAATTCTCATCTCCTTCCTGATTTCTGACTCACATTTTGCCCTAAGCTTCTGAATCCTTGGGTCCTGTGCCTGAGCTGCCTTGATCCTGCCTACCAAGTCGGACTGAACTTGTAGACTCGCCAAAATTCCTATATCGTTAGGAAGTATAACTTCAATGCCCATCTCCTGAAGGTCTTCTAAGATGTGCTTCTGCGTTGTCAATATAAATGCGCCGCCTCTTCTGCTAAGAGCGTCTGCTACCACATTAGCCTTGCCTGGATGATACTGAAGCTCCACGTCATAATCCTTGATCAGTTCTAACCATCTTCTCTGCCTCATGTTCAGCTCCTTCTGAGTAAAGATGTACTTCAGACTTTTATGATCTGTGTACATCTCCACTCGGTCACCATATAAGTAATGCCTTCAAAGCTTCAAAGCAAACACTACTGCTGCTAACTCCAAATCATGAGTTGGGTAATTCTTCTCGTGGTCTCGAAGCTGCCTAGATGCATATGCTATCACCTTCCCGTGCTGCATGAGGACACATCCAAGTCCTTTACCTGACGCATCACAATATACTGTAAAACCTCCGGGCCCAACTGGCAATGTAAGGATAGGCGCTGATATCAACTTCTGCTTCAGGTTCTCAAATGATGCCTGGCATTCTGCCGACCAAACAAATGGTACATCCTTTCGGGTCAAGCGAGTCATGGGTGCTGAAAGTCTTACAAAATCTGACACAAACCTTCGGTAATATCCTGCCAATCCCAAGAAACTCCGTACATCAGCTACGGTCTTGGGTACTGGCCAACTCTCTACTGCTTCTACCTTCTTGGGATCCACTGCTACTCCAGCTCCTGATACAATATGACCCAAAAATGAAATGTGATCCGTCCAGAACTCACACTTGCTGAGCTTGGCATACAACTGGTTCTCTCTCAGAACCTGTAACACTTTCCTGAGATGGTCTTCATGCTCCTCTTCACTAGCAGAATATACGAGAATGTCGTCAAGAAAGACAACGACAAACTGATCTAAGTATGGCATAAAGATGCGGTTCATCAAATCCATGAATATAGCTGGAGCATTGGTCAAACCAAACGGCATTACTAAGAATTCATAATGCCCATACTTCGACCTGAATGCTGTCTTGGGGATGTCTTCCTTCCGAACCCTCACCTGATGGTACCCTGAACGAAGATCTATCTTGGAGAAAACTCTAGCCCTGCTCAACTGATCAAACAAGTCGTCGATCCTTGGTAGTGGGTACTTGTTCTTCACTGTTGTCGCGTTAAGCTTCCTGTAATCGATGCATAATCTGGATGATCCATCCTTCTTCCCTACAAGTACCACTGGTGCTGCCCATGGTGATATGCTAGCTTGGATGAACTTATTCTCCTTCAATTCCTCTATGTGCTGATACACCTTGGCCTGCTCCGAATCTGCCATTCTGTGAACTCGATTTGATATCGGTTTAGTTCCTGGTGCCAATTCTATGCTGAACTCAATATCTCTAACTGGTGGTAGACCTGGAAGTTTTTCGGAAAATACGTCTAGGAATTCTTCAACTACCTTCGGGATCTGAACTTCTTCCATTGCCGCTACTACTCCCTGCTCCTGCTGAGTCGCCTCTGACCTGACTAAGGTAAACCGCTCCATGCCTGGAATATCAAAAGATACACTCCCACTACGACAATCTATTGTCGCATGACTGTCTTTCAGCCAGTCCATGCCTAAGATGACGTCGAAATTTCCAACAGAAAATTCTATCAACTGGGCGGGTAAGGAATGCCCGCAAACTACAACACTACACGCTAGAATAACTCTACTAACTCCTACGAGCCCATTGCCAGTGAGTATATTCAACCTCCCTGGCAATGCCTCGAACTCCATTCCTAGCCGTGTCGCAAATTGTGTAGATATAAATGAGTGTGATGCTCCCGAATCAAACAATGCTACTGCGGGATATGAGACGACGAGAATGTTACCTGCCACAACATCTCCCGATGCTAATGCCTCCTCCAAGGACAAAGTGAATGCTTGCCCTCGACCTCCTTGCTGGTTTCCATGCTGCGGCCTAGCCTAGTGCTGCTGCTGGCCCCTTCCTTGATGATGCTGGGGTGGTCTATGCTGGTGTTGCTGCATCGGTGGTCCCTGTTGTCGATACATCTGAGCCTGCGGACGCTGTGCCAACGGCCTCACTGCCATTGCTGGTCCTCGATACTGCCCTGTCCCTGGTGCTGGCAGAGCAGGAAACTGCTGTCCTGGTCCTCCTGACCTCGAATTCATGGGACATGTGGTAACCCGATGGTCTGGATTTCCACATATCAGACATAGTCCATTCAATGTCCGACACACATCTCTAGTGTGCCCCATTTTCCTACAATAAGTACAGCCCGCCGGGGGTTGCTGGTTCTTCCTCTGTTGCTGTTGTTGCTGCCTGGGTGGTGGTGCTGGTCCTCGTATCGCCACATCGTAGATACGAATGCCAGTGGATGGTGCTGTTGTTCGGGGCGCTGCTCCCCCTCCTCCTTCAATCTGACTGTGGGATCTCTTCTGACCTCCAGTCCTTACTACAAGCCTCTGAATGGTGATCTCATGCCTGCGGGTTGCCGTCAATATTTTATCAAAAGTCTGGTAATTGTGCCCCTCTATCAATTGCAAGAGCTCAAGATAAAACCCTTGCTGGAACCTCATCGCCCTCTGGCGCTCCGTTGCTACCATCTCTGGGGCAAACCTACTCAATCTGCAGAACTTCGCTGCATAAGCATCTACAGTCTTGCCAGCCTGCCTGAGGCTGATAAACTTCAGTTGTAGCTCAAACTGCGCCACAACCCCATAGTACTTCGTCTTGAACCTTGCAGTAAAATTGTCCCAAGCAACAGGACGTCTGATGCCTACTTCCTCTGATTCCCACCAATCACGTGCGAGATCCTGAAGTAACAACTTCACTAGATCCACACGTTCTTCTGCCGGCACCTTAGCGGCTGTCAGAATAGCCTCAATATCCTTAAGCCATGCATCTGCTGAGATGGCATCCTCCGTGCCTTCAAAACGGCAGGGGTTGTACTTACAAAATCGGGCTGACGCTCCTGAATCAGTCCTCGCTCCTCTTTCCAAAGTCGTCTGCAATCCTTGGTTGAGTAGCACATTCTGCTCTTGTAGCTGAGTGTGCATGCGTTGCTGGGCCAACATCTGATGTTGCTGAGTAGCCATCATTCCTCTCATGATCTCCAGAAGGGCTGGTGTGTTCACTTGGGTAGGTGGAACTGTCGGTGGGGGTGGAATGTCCGGATACTGCGATCCAGCTGCTGCTTCCACGATCACTTCTTCCTGAGTAGCCTCCTGAGTTAGTACCGGCTCTTGTTGCTGACCATCCTGGTCAGTTTGTCCAGGTTGCTGTCCATGTTGTTGCTGTCCAGCTCTGACAGATACGGACGAGGTGCCCCTAAGAAAAGGGACAAAAGAACAATCAAACGACTGGACATGAAGGATCAATGAAGTCAAAGGATACTGGAATGTCAAGCTAGAGTTGAGAGTAACGAATCATGAGATCAAGGAAAAACATGTGTGATTGAGACATCCTATAAATCAAAACACCCCATAAGTCTGAAATCAGACCTGCATGGGCCACCACTAAAACCTTGTCACGCCCCAGAACCAGAATACTGGAGAGCGGGAGAATGACTCAGCCAGCTACGTATTACGGGTAGATGAATACCGTATAATATGATCAATGCTGTCTAAAAGACGAGGGGGTGCATACTACATGAAAGTCTTACTATGGTCACTTCACATCTATTGTCTCAATCATGCAAATAAGAAAGAGAAATAGAGAACATGTGAGATAAAGCAGTAAGGCGTCCCAAACGCTCTTGTCAAAATATTCTTGATATCTGGCTTTACAAAATATAGCCAGATTGATGTAGCAAAAGTATACACAATTGTTATCAGCTGCAGCCTGACTTTAGTTACAATTATGTAAAAAGTAAGTACAAGACAATCCGACTAACATGTCGGTGCCAAACGGCAAGGTATAAAGTAGATAACAAAACGAGTGGGGAAGTAAGAAACCCACTCGAGTCCTCCTGCGATCATCCCTCTAGTGTTGACCATCTTGGAGGTAGAAGTAAGCTGAGTCCTCGGGAACCGGCTCTAAATCTGGCCATGCAAAACCAGAGAGGTTAGACCTCTAATAGCAAGTACCACAAGGGAGCACGACATGAGAACTAAAACCAGTAATGAGAAATATAATAATAGATCTCTGCTTTCCACTAGGATTCACATCACATCACGACACTTCGAACCAACCTCCCAACCAAACAAGGACAGAAGTTAGCCCGTCATGTCCTGACATTCTGATCATCACAGTTAGGTAACAGAGTAGGTATAGTACACAAACAAATCATCTTGAACGGCCAATCAACTACTACGGCTTGCTATTGTGAGTCCCAAGTTATCCTAGAGTTATGCAAAATAGGGATTCCTCGGTTCTTACTATGTGCAAGCAAGGCTAGTCTATCCAATCAATCAATTGTGCCAATCATGTAGTTAGACGAGTCCCAGCGGGACGCCCGCCGTTAATATAGCATGTACAATAATATAAGCAGATAATGTTCCCTGCCCGTATGACAGATCTACAGTATCTGTGGGAACCAGCCGGCCCGTCGGGCACTTAATAGTCCCAAGGGGGCTGCCATGTAAGAACTCGGGAATCCATTCTCTCCATGCCATCATTATTTTATTTAACTTAATAGTCTCTACGTTGAGTGAAGTTCCATGCCGTGGATCATGGTCATTCAAATGAGTACTTTCGTACGGGGTACGATATGCGCAACTCTACAACGATACCCGTGCGGCTAGGTTGTAGGTTTTACATATCGTGATGCAACAATCAAATCTGACCACGGAGTAATCATGCCTTGACCATAAAGTACACATGCTATTTTTGTAAAATAAATAAATAATTTGAAGCCTGCATGTGCCTGTATGCCAATATTCGGGATTGGCTAATCGAGTACAATAGTTCATTACATGAACGTGTCTCATTCATTTCATTCAATAAGATGACTAGCCAGTCTCTTAGTTCCAACTAGGAACGCATGATCAATTTTAGTCAAGATAACCATTATCATCAATGGTGACAAGGCATGAAAGTCAAATAGTATTCAGTGGAGTCGAGTCTACGACTCTCAGGGTTTAATTCCAGTCAATCGGGGTATCTATAACTCAATTCACGACACATGGTACATCTCACGTAACAATCTATATTTAACAGAAATATTAACATGTCATGATTATATCAAGTTTATGCAAAAAGGCGTAAGGATATAAAATGGACATTAGATATCTAATAAAATATCAATATACAGGACTATAGATGATCCAGGGTAAGCAGGCTACTCTCATGTCAGACTACGCTCATGTCAGCGTACGCTCAGGTCAAGCTACGCTCAAGTCAAGCTAGCGTTTGGACTCCATACGACCCCTAGTCACCCAAGTGAGCGTATACAAGACATACGCTCTAAAAAGGCAGCGTATGAACTCCATACGACTCCTCACTATCCAAGTGAGCGTATGTAAGTCATACGCTCCCAAAAGGTAGCGTATGAACTCCATACGACTCCTGACTATTCAACAGCGTATGCAAGTCATACGCTCCCAAAAGGCAGCGTATGAACTCCATACGACTCCTGACCATTCAAGTCAGCGTATACAAGTCATACGCTCCCAAAAGGTAGCGTATGAACTCCATACGACTCCTGACCATTCAAGTCAGCGTATGCAAGTAATACGCTCCCAAAAGGTAGCGTATGAACTCCATTCGACATACGCTTCCAAAAGGTAGCGTATGCAAGACACACGCTACCTAAAAAGGCAGCATATGGACTCCATACTGTGCTGCGCTAAAGAGCGCGCTCAGCTCAGTGACGCAAGCTAAAAAGCTAGCGTACACTGCTCACTGTCTTCTCCAAACAGCAAGAACTCCATGGTTGCATCCCAAAGCTTCAAAAGTCCATAACTTGGTCAAAACCAGTCCAAATCCATCTTTCCAAAGGTCAAAATTGGGTATGATAAACTTCTCTACAACATGGAACCATCAGAACTTGAAAACAAAAAAGTTTGATAGATCAAAACCACCAAACTCCAAAAATAACTCATTTCTAGATCTACAAAAATTAAGACTTCGAAATGAAAAATGCCAAGTTCTAAACTCTCTTAGGATCTTGCGAGGAAGATAAATGAACTACAAAAGCATGGGTTCTCATGGGGAGCAAGTTGTACTTGCCTTCGGTTTGGTAGGTGGAGAGAGTAATGAAGAAGAAGAAGAAGAAGAAGAGGAGTTATGGTGAGAATGAGTAATGAGGAGAGAGAATGGAGAGGGTGGCTTTAAATATGGAAGGAGTGGTAGGTGGGAGTTGGGCCGGGTCCAATGGGTCGGGTTGTAGGGGATCCAACCAAAGCCAACCCGAACCCAAATAAGCAAGACTAAGGCAGAAAATAAAAACAGGAAATAAAGTGCAGAAATAAAATTGCAAAAGTATAATTGCAGGAAATAAATTAACATGAAAATTTAAAGAGCAGATTAATTAATTAACATGAAATTAAAGGAAATTTAAATACAGGATAATATATGATAAATATTAAATAAATACACATGAGTTGTACATGTATAAAAATACGTATTCTGGGAACGGGGAGTGACAATATTGAAAATATATATATAGGGAGCGGATCAAAAGCCCCCTTAGAAAATCCCCTAAAAACCCCCCTCACTCTAATTCGTAATATTAATGTTAATATTAATGTTAATGTTAATATTAATTTTTTAATATTTTTTTATATATTAATGTTAATGTTAATGTTAATATTAATGTTAATGTTAATATTAATTTTAATGTTAAGTTTAATGTTAATTTTAGTATTTAATGTTAATATTAACATTAATATTAATATTAACATTAATATTAATATTAAATTACGGATTAGAGTAAGGGAGGTTTTTAGGGAATTTTCTAAGGGAAGTTTTTGATCCGCTTCCATATATATATATATATATATATATATATATATATATATATATATATATATATATATATATATATATATATATATATATATATATATATATATATATATATATAAGAATGGGTAATTTTCATTGATTAATAGATGTGTACAAGCCTACAGAATATCAAGAACATGCAATCACATCTACCAGTATACAAACTAGCTAGATAGACATGTTATATCATGCTTAATGTTAGCAATACTACTAGCGATAGAGTAAAACTCTCTGTCAAAAATCCTTCGGTTCCTCTCGCGCCATACATGCCAGACTGGCGACAACAGCCGTAATCGAGCTTTGTTGTATAATTCCCGACCATGATTCTTCACATAATTCCCTCAACTATGGCATGTAACCCAGCTCCTTGTTCATGTCTGAGACCAATCTCTTCACAAAGGTCCTTCCAAATGTAGTCAGTAAAGACACATTGGAAGAATATATGTTCGCAAGTCACATTACCCCGGCGGCGTAAAACGCACTCCATGCTTCCCACTTGAACACCAAAACGGACAAGCTTATCCCTCATGTATGCGAAGCCTATTCTTCATTGCCTTATACATACAGAGCTTCATCTTCATTGCCGATCCTTTTAACCACACCACCTCCGCCCATGGAACTGGTAACGCGTGGCTGCGTAACAGGTCATACGTCTTCCTGGCGTTGAACGACTCTTCGTTAGTACCCTCCCACACCCATCGGTCCACTCTCGCCTCGGCATCAATTGGGGTTTTTTCAATCTCATCTGCAAACCACTGTCCGACTGTGATTATTTTTCGGAATCGCTCCCACTGGGATTCGAACTCCTGACCAATCGGGTAGCATGTCTCACCACTACCACTAGGTTAGGGGTCATTGGCTATATATATATATATATATATATATATATATATATAGTGCATGAGGTTTCAAAATGGCTCAAAAGTGAACTGTCTAAGCCGTCATTACATCATGGTCCATTTTATTTATAAAAAATAAATTATATAAACAAATGTTGAAAAAAGTTTAAAATTATTATATATATTCAACATGAAAAATCGAACTCAACGAAACAAAAAAAATACCTCCCACCTTAACCACATCAATTAGAAAGAAAAAAATATTTAACTATAATTAAATAATATTTTTATTATACGTTATTATTCATACAAAATACGTACATTTATTAGTGTATATATATGCGAGTGGTGTACTGTGTAGTCCATGTGGTAGTGCTTGGTGCTTAATTGCTGGACTGGAGACCACCATTGTCAGTTGCCTGCTTTATTAACTCTCGACTCTTTTCATTATGAAAGTCTTATGATATTCTTAACCCATCTTTGGTTGATTCTTTGGGCCACCAAAGATTTTCTTCATCCAACGATTTGGTGTTGGAAATTAGCCTTAAGAATGCAATTAAAAAAGTCACATAAAACTAAAATTATGAATTGATAGTAAAGATTCCAAACACGTTATAGACGCCACGCCGTCTTTAGGCTAGATTTTTCTAAAATTATTTTTAAACGAGTCACATAAACTAAAAATAGAAATTAAGAGTAAAGATTCGAGACACTATATAAACGATGTCCTTAGAATAGATTTTTGTAAAATTGTTTTTAAAACCAATTTGTTTAAATCGTGTCCAGGACACTAATCCAATAACGGGATCGAGAGACTCCGCTTCTGCTCGTAGATTGGATGGACTTGAGTCCATCCCTCACAAATTCCACTTGACCAATGAAATGGATTTAGTACTTTAAACAAACAAGAGTGCACTCTAATATCCGATATTGTGTGACTAAAATAACTTCTTATTGAATCATATATAGTAAATTATATGTTGTTCCAAACAAACAACACAATCAACATTACATAATTAGGAACTCTTAGTAATCTCAGACTAGTGATGGCTCAGAGGAAGGTAATTAGTAAAGATTGGAATCAGCAAAAGGTATTAATCCAGCCAACGAAATAAAGACACACTAAAAAAAAGTCCATGATGTGTGTGTGTGTCGCATCGTGTTGGACACGTATTAGATACTGCACGGACACGACATAATACTTTGTGACAAATAGGTCACATTCCTGTGTGGACAATAATGAAGCCACACCAAGAATCAATAAGCCTAATTTGTTGAAAGTGATGGATGATACAGATCAGCTAGTGTAAATGCCTCAACTTTCAAGTAGACCTTTGTTCACAAGGGAGCATAGAAAGTCAGTCCCCTACCTTTATTGTTATGTGTTGCCATGTCTGCTGAGTTTATGCTATCTAGAGCAGGTGAAGATATATGGATATATATCAGTTGTCATTGTGGATGAGAGGAAGACTAAAGAGCTAGTGATATAAATACAACTTTTTGTTTCTCTTGACTTTATATAGCCAGAAGATGTGAATGACATGGCCTTACTTTACTCATGACCTTAATTTTAAGGGCAGTGCTACATGGACCGCGGTGCTGGTCCGTCTGCCACATGTCGACTTTCCATTGGATGGGGGGGAGGGGTGCGGTGTGGACGCACAAAAAGGAGTTTCCAAAGTTTTAATTAACAACCATCTTTTTCCGTCAAAGAAAACACATCCATGGTATTTTTCCACTGGACACAAAAAATGGTGTATGTATGCTTACTCTTATTGTATTTGTTCCCGTAATTCATAATTAATCATGCAAACATACGCGACTACCTTACTTATCCGTATCATATTTGTATTCATACAACACAGGTTTTGGAAAAAGACATGCAAGCTCGTGTCTACAAATATCTGACATACATACTCTAGCTATGTATCTTTAGCCTTTTTCCCATATGTAAATTATTTGGATTGTGATTGTAAAATATATGATGATTGTAAACAATGAATCTAGCTTTTATTGTAAAAACCTTTTTACACAATTTTAGATTAAGCATGTTATAATAACATAGTCTAGTTTGTACGTAATCTTTACAAGTGATTCCAAGGAAGACCACGGATTGTGTCTAAATAATCCATAAGATGAAAGTAAGGCTCTTCTGAGAATAGCCAACCAAAAGAAACAAGAAATGAAAATAAACTTATTACATAATGGGCAACCAAAGATTAACATCGAGAAAATATGACTGAACTTTATTATTTTTACTGATCGGATTAGAATTACGAGGACAAGGTGTTAGGTGACCAATATCCCTTAAAACACACCGATATTGAGTTCTCGAAAGTTAGGTCATACTCAGATATAGGGAAGAGCAACGGTTCGGTTCGGTCCAAACCGAATCGAAGGCCACAAAAACAACAAAACCGAAAACCGAAATTAGGCAAACCGAAAACCGAACCGAAATCTTGTAAACCGTCCAAAACTGAACCGAATTTGAACTTCGGTTTTCGGTTCGGATCGGTTTTGTTTTTGTGGGCCAATTGGGCCGGGCCTTAAAAAAATACACATAGTTTTCCAAAAAATGCAGCATATTGTTAGTAAAAAAAATGCAGGAATTAACAAAAAAATGTACATATCCACAGCAATTAACCAAAAATGTACATTAACAAAAAGATACAATAGATGAGCAGATTATGTCACGCCCCAGAACCAGAATACTGGAGAGCGGGGGCAGACATAGCCAGCTACGTATATGAAATGGATTCCATCTCGCTATACGGTCACGGCTGTTTAGGATACATGAGGGTTTATCTACAAGCCAGCAGTCTCTTAAGGTCATGAACAAGCCTAGTGTCTCAATCACAAGCAAGTAAGTAAATGTTACAAGATGTATGATCATTAAATATACAATGATAAGGCGTCCCAAATATTACATATTCAGCTGATCATGAAGCTAGTCGTTACAAAATGTTAGGACTAGCAAGAGTTTAGTCATACATGATCAACCCTAGGATTTGTCAATCATGTTACAGCCCGTAGGCAGACAGTAAATAAAGTACAATCGAGCTAAACAGGTACTCGTCGGCTAAACGCCTAAAAAGAATATTTTTACAATAGAGCGGGAGAGCCAAAAATAACCCACTCGTTGCCAGGGTTCCGTCTAGTGGCCACCATCTGGCTGGAAGGTCGGTAGATCCTCTGGAGCTGCTCCGAAATCTGGCCATACAAAACCAGCTGGGTCAGACCCCAGAAAGAGCAAGTGCCACAAAGGAGCTTCACTTAAGAACTAAAACCAGCAATCAGCACAGGAATATAAATAATATAATAAAAGGCAGGAATATAATTAAATGGTAAAGACTGGAAATAAGGAAAACATGCCAGGATGATATACGACGAGATAACCATGGAACTATTCAGATAGCCAGGTTACAACCCGTAAACCAAACAAGGACCGGGGTTGTAACACTTCGTCTGAACAGAACTTGGAATTCTCACCATTTATCGGTAAAATAAATACAGGCATTCAAGTCGTGCAGCAATCTGGAACAGGATCAGGGCAAGACTAGATTGGTTAGACTCCGTCCAATCACTTTACGGCCAAGCAAGAATTACGGCTTGATACATTAACTAACTAGGGTTGTCACAAGCCTAATTACTAACAAGATGCAGTGAGATTATTTCACAGCCACAAGCCCTGCAGACCATCCAGGTCACCCGGGTTAAAAGATTAGAGTTGAATTCAGGTGGGTACATCGTCCAGGAAACGAATGTACCCTTAGGTAGCTTGAAGGGTGCAACACATGACAGTGTGCTGGAAATGTGCCCTACTCGACGGCAGGCTACAGATCTCAAGGCGTGCCCAGGTAACGGAATTGCCTGTAGCTGGGAAATCTCTTCATGACTAATGTATCAATCTAGTTATTAGTCCTTAGTTCATTTCAATAGGTACTCCTGACCGTGGTACTCAGGAGTTCCACCCTAGACATGATGCAAAACAGGACTGGTTTATTTATACAAGCACAATCACCCACGGTGTCCAGGATTAATTATACAGGTCATGTCATGTCAGGTAGCCGTCGCAACAGCTATTCGAGATAATCATGTCAGGTAATCATGTCAAGTGTACTAGTCAGGAGTGCGCCATGACGGGCCACTATCAGGTCATGTCATGTTACTCATGTCAGGAGTGCACCACTACGGGTCACTATCGTGTCATGCTCCATTATCAATTCCAAACATATTAAGTAAATTCATGATTATCAAGTTCAGGACAAAAGGCGTAAGGATATAAAATGGACGTTAAATATCTAATAAAATATCTAATAAAATATCAATATACAGGGCTATAGAAGATCAAGGGTAATCAGGCTACGCTCAAGCCAGGCTACGCTCAGGCTAGCGTACGCTCAGGACTGCGTACCAAAGGATCCATACACTTCCAATGGGAAGCGTACGCAAGGGTCAGCGTACACAAGGGCACGCTCAAGCTACAGGTCAGCGTAGGCTCAAGCTAGCGTACGAAAGGGCCAGCGTACGTCTTGCTCGCTTAAGCTAGCGTACCAAGGTACGCGTACGCTCAAGCTAGCGTACGAAAGCTAGCGTACGCTCAAGACACACTGCCAACAGGCAGCGTATTAAGGTGAGCGTACGCTCACTAAAGAGCAGCGTACGAAAGCTAGCGTACGCTCGCTAAACAGCAGCGTACGAAGGCTAGCGTACGCTCGCTAAACAGCAGCGTACGACGGCTAGCGTACGCTCGCTAAAGAGCAGCGTACGACTCAGTGGCGTAAGCTAAAAAGCTAGCTCACTGTTCACTGTCTTCTCCAAATGGCAAGAATAGCAAGAACTCTAAAGTTGAATCTAAGCTTCAATTGTCCAAATCTTGGTCAAAACAAGTCCGAATCCAACTTTTCAAAGGTCAAAATTGGGTAGAATGAAATTCTCTAAAACATGGGACCATCAAAACTTGAAAAACAAGCAAGTTTGATAGATCAAAACCACCAAAATCCGAAAGTAACAAAACTCTAGATCTACAAGAAATAAAGCCTCAAAATGGAAAATGACAAGTTCTAATGTGGTTTAGAATCATGAGGAGAAGCTAATGAAACCATCAAAAGAAGTTCTCTTATGGAAGCAAGTTGCACTTGCCTATGGTGTTCTTGGTTGGTGGAGAAGAGTAATGGTGGGGGAAGGAGAAGTAATGAGAATTATGGAAAGAGAGAAAGAAGAAATGGCAATAAATATCAAAGGTGGTGGTAGGTAGGGGGGGTTGTGGTGGAAATGAAGGAGAAGCATAGGCTAAGGTGTTCCACCCTTGGCCCATGATGAACCAAGCATTGGGCCGGCCGAACCAAGCCAACCCAAATCCGAGAGTAAACAAGCCAAGCCAAACCAAGAAGATATGCAAATACAAGATAAAATACGTATACGTATTCCAAATACGTAATACGAACAACAGGTATTACAACTCTACCCACCTTAAAGAATTCCGTCCTTGGAATTTAATTAAGAGACTAGAGGGACAAGAATAAGCTACACTATTTACAGGCAAGCTATACTAGACAATCAATCAAGCAATCAATCATGCAAGCAAGGAATCGAAGGCATGAGGCATAAGAAAGACATTATACCTCACGAGTCAAACAAGTCAGGATATCGCGTTCGGATATCATCCTCACGCTCCCACGTTGACTCACCCAAAGAGTGATGACCCCAAGCAACTCGGACTAACTTGATAGTCTTGTTCTTGAGGATCTTCTCTCTTCGATCCAATATAGACACGGGCCTCTCCTCATACGAAAGGTTGGTACCAACAACCAATTCCGAATGATCCAAGATGTGGCTCGGGTCCGGGATATACCGCCGTAATTGGGATACATGGAACACGTCATGCACCTCGCTTAGCGACGGTGGAAGAGCGAGACGATAGGATACATCTCCTACTCGCTCCAGAATGTCAAACGGTCCTATATACCTAGGATTAAGCTTGTCCCGTACGCCGAAACGAATGACGCCACGGTTAGACGAAATCCTCAGGAATACATGATCGCCGACCGAGAACTCGAGAGGACGCCGATGAGAATCGGCCCAATGGCGCTGGCGATCTTGGGCAACTCGAAGGTGATCTCTGACTCGCCTGACCACTTCAACGATCTGAGCAATCATTTCTGGACCGAGCATCTACCTCTCTCCAACATCATCCCAGGCTAGCAGGGATCTGCACTTCCTGCCATACAGTGCCTCGAACGGTGCCATCTGGATACTAGCTTGGAAGCTGTTGTTGTACGAGAATTCCACCAGGTGCAAGTGATCTTCCCATGAACCACCGAAGTCAAGTGTGCAAGACCGCAACATGTCTTCAAGAGTCTGGATCGTGCGCTCCGACTGTCCATCTGTCTGCGGGTGATATGCTAAACTAAACTGGAGATGAGTCCCCAAACTCTCTTGCAAGCTACGCCAAAAGTGCGACGTAAATCTTGAATCTCGGTCCGAGATGATACTGACTGGCACACCGTGCAATCTGACAATCTGCCTGAGGTACATCTCCGCTAGCTGAGCCGTCGACTGACCAACTCTAAACGGGAGAAAGTGCGCTACCTTGGTAAGCCTATCCACAATGACCCAAATAGCATCTCTACTAGCTGGGGATCTAGGTAGCCCAGTCACGAAATCCATGGTCACATGCTCCCACTTCCATTCTGGAATCGGTAAGGGCTAAAGAAGTCCAGCCGGTCTCTGATGTTCGGCTTTAACTTGTTGGCAAACCAAACACCGAGAGACAAACCGAGCTATCTCCCGCTTCATGCCATTCCACCAGAAATGCTGCCGGATATTACGGTACATCTTCGTACTGCCAGGATGGATGGAATACTGCGAACTGTACGCTTCTGACATGATCTCCTGCCGGATATCTCCGCTGGGTACACAAAGACGCTTACCATGCCTAAGTGTACCATCCTCATGAATACATAACTCTGGTCTTCGTCCTGCCTCACACTCTGCTCTGAGTCGCTGAAGCTTGGAATCTGTCGACTGCGCCATCCGGATCCTCTCGACTATAGTGGACTGAACTTGCATACTGGCCATCAAGGCCACACTGGAAGGGAGAACAACTTCTATACCCATCTTCTGAAGATCTGCTAACAGTTTCGGTTGTGCTATTAGAAAATAAACTCCGGCTCTCCTGCTCAATGCATCTGCAACGACGTTGGCCTTCCCAGGATGATACTGCAAGCTGACATCATAATCCACAAGAAGCTCCAGCCACCTCCTCTGACACATGTTAAGATCCTTCTGGGTGAAAACATACTTCAGGCTCTTGTAGTCGGTGAAAATCTCTACCCTATCTCCGTACAAGTAGTGCCTCCACAACTTAAGTACAAATACCACTGTTGTCAGCTCCAAGTCATGGGTTGGGTAATTCCTCTCATGATCACGAAGTTGTCGTGACGCATAAGCTATCACGTTCCCATGCTACATCAGAACACATCCTAAACCTCTGCCTGAAGCATCACAGTACACTGAGAATCCTTCGGTTCCATCTGGAAGCGTGAGAATAGGAGCTGTTATCAGGCCTCGCTTTAACTGCTCAAAAGAACTCTGACACTCTGCTGTCCAAGCAAACTGTGCATCCTTGCGGGTCAACTGGGTCAATGGCGCTGAAATCCGAGCAAAATTTGAAACAAACCGCCGGTAGTAGCCGGCCAATCCAAGAAAACTACGAACCTCTGCAACGGTGCTGGGCACTGGCCATGACTCAATAGCCACAATCTTCTGGGGGTCCACTTCTACTCCTCCTCGAGTGATGATATGACCCAAGTACGAAATGCGATCGAGCCAAAACTCGTATTTACTGAACTTGGCATATAACTGGTGCTCTCTGAGGATCTGAAGAACCACACGAAGATGCTGCTCATGCTCTGCCTCACTCTTGCTGTAGACCAGAATATCATCCAAGAACACAATCACAAACTGATCCAAGTAAGGCATGAAGATGCGATTCATGAGGTCCATGAATACTGCCGGCGCATTGGTTGCTCCAAAAGGCATAATAAGGAACTCCCAATGTCCATATCTCGATCTAAAAGCCGTCTTCGGGATGTCCTGCTCTCTGACTCTGATCTGGTGATATCTTGAGCGCAAGTCAATCTTCGAGAATACTGATGCCCCCTTGAGTTGATCAAACAAGTCATCTATCCTCGGGAGAGGGTATCTGTTCTTGATTGTCACTGAGTTCAAGGTACGATAATCAACACATAATCTGGACGTACCATCCTTCTTTTTCACAAGAAGCATCGGGGCTCCCCAAGGCGATCCACTAGCACAAATGAATCCCTTGGTTCTAAGTTCTTCAATCATCTTGTATAAGATCTCCAACTCTGACGGCGCCATCCTGTAGACTCTCTCTGACACAGGGGCTGTCCCGGAATCAAGTCTATAGTGAACTCGATCTCCCGCTCCGGAGGCATACCTGGAAGTTCTTCTTGGAAAACGTCTGGGAACTCATCCACTATTCTGGGCAACTGAACTGCTGCTACTGCCATCCGCAATATCGGAGGAGAAGGCTCAACTTCGTCTCGGGAGAAAGAAAACTCCGGCTCTCCTGGAATGCTAAAAACAACCCTACCAATGCGGCAGTCTATTCTAGCATACTGGTTCCTCAACCAATCCATCCCTAAGACCACATCATAATCGGCCATCGGGAACTCTATCAATCTAGCGGTGAACTCCCTACCGCTAACTACGATCCGACACGAGAAAAACACTCTATCTACTCCCACAAGTCCGTTACCAGTAAGTATATTGAGCTTTACTGATAATGACTCGGGCTCCAATCCTATCCGTGTCGCGAATCGTGCAGACATAAAAGAATGCGATGCACCAGAATCAAAAAAAGCTGAAGCTGGAAAGGAGTTGACGAGAATAGTACCTGCCACTACCTCTCCTGGTGCCAATCCTTCCTCCACGGTCATCACCATAGCCTGACCGTGCCCTCAGGGTGCTGGTCCCCTCTGCTGAAATCTTCGCTGTCTGCTCTGACTCTGGGCTTGGACTTGTGCATACTGCTGGGGGTTCTGCTGCTGGAACACTTGGGTCTGAGGCGGTAAGGGCCTCGGCAATGGATACTGCTGCTGATGGACCGGAGCTGGTCCTCTCACCGAAGAGCTAGAAAGGTTGGAGGAGGATGAACCACCCCTGTTCGGGCAGGATCCAACCCTATGGTCTGGTGCTCCACAAGCCAGACACAATCCCTGTGCCCTGCGACATTCTGCCACCACATGGCCTGGCTTCCCACAATGAGAACAACCCACTGCGGAAGATTGCTTCTGCTTCTGCTGCTGCTGCTGCTGCTGAGGGTACGTCAGGGTTGAATGCTGAACCGACGTCACTGAGGCTGCTCGCCTCAGAGCTCCAATAGTCAAAGCCCTGGCTGCCGGGGCTGGGGCTGAAGACTGATTCATCTGGCCGTGAGATCTCTTCCGACCTCCGGTCCTGTCCACGATCCTCTGGGAGGTATACTCATGCCTCCGGGCTGCTCTCAAGACTGCATCGAAAGTCTGATGCTCAAACTGCTCAACTGCTAACAAGATCTCCAGGTGCAGTCCCTGCTGGAATCGCTGGGCTCTATCATACTCGGTTGCCACCAAGGTGGGAGCAAACCGACTGAGTCTCGAAAACTCGGCCGCATATCCATCGACCGTCCTGCCTCCTTGCTTCAGATTGGTGAACCTGGTCTGCAGATCATACCGAGCCACGGCATCGAAATACTTGGTCTGGAATCTCTCTCTGAATACTGTCCAAGGAATGGGTGCTGCTAACCCAACGGCCTGCACTGCCCACCAGCTGCGGGCAAGATCTAACAACTGCAGGCGCACCACGGCTACCTTCTCGTTCTCTGGAGTCTTGGCTGCTTCTAGAACCACCTCTGTGTCCTGAAGCCATGCATCTGCCGCGATAGCATCTTCACTACCGTCAAAGAATGGAGGGTTCAAGCGCTTGAAGCTGTTGGCCGCGCTGTTTCCTGGATGACCACCTCTAGTCAAAGCATCCGCCACTGCCTGTTGCAAGGCATCTCCACGACGATCTTGAGAAGCTATCAAAGTCCTGACGAGTCCTACCAAAGTGCCGTCATCATGTTCTGTAGGTTGAACTGGCTGGACTGGTGGCTCTCCGCCAGAAGGCACGACTCTGGAGGCTACTCCGGAATGCTGGGCTTGATCTCCAAGTTGCTGCTGGTCCGCGGGAGGTGCTCCGCCTTGCTGATCGGCCGGGTCAGGTACTATGCCGCTGAAGAAGACGACATAGGAAACAATAAGGAAGGACCAGGACAGATCAACGATACAAGCATATGATCAGGACAAGAATCCAAGGATTCAGAAGATACGAGCAGAGATCAAGGACGAATACTGATTAAGACATCTATTCGGTAAATCCTCACATATCTTGATTTACAAGACCTGTATGGGCCACCACTTAAACCATGTCACGCCCCAGAACCAGAATACTGGAGGGCGGGGGCAGACATAGCCAGCTACGTATATGAAATGGATTCCATCTCACTATACGGTCACGGCTGTCTAGGATACATGAGGGTTTATCTACAAGCCAGCAGTCTCTTAAGGTCATGAACAAGCCTAGTGTCTCAATCACAAGCAAGTAAGTAAATGTTACAAGATGTATGATCATTAAATATACAATGATAAGGCGTCCCAAATATTACATATTCAGCTGATCATGAAGCTAGTCGTTACAAAATGTTAGGACTAGCAAGAGTTTAGTCATACATGATCAACCCTAGGATTTGTCAATCATGTTACAGCCCATAGGCAGACAGTAAATAAAGTACAATCGAGCTAAATAGGTGCTCGTCGGCTAAACGCCTCAAAAGAATATTTTACAATAGAGCGGGAGAGCCAAAAATAACCCACTCGTTGCCAGGGTTCCGTCTAGTGGCCACCATCTGGCTGGAAGGTCGGTAGATCCTCTGGAGCTGCTCCGAAATCTGGCCATACAAAACCAGCTGGGTCAGACCCCAGAAAGAGCAAGTGCCACAAAGGAGCTTCACTTAAGAACTAAAACCAGCAATCAGCACAGGAATATAAATAATATAATAAAAGGCATGAATATAATTAAATGGTAAAGACTGGAAATAAGGAAAACATGCCAGGATGATATACGACGAGATAACCATGGAACTATTCAGATAGCCAGGTTACAACCCGTAAACCAAACAAGGACCGGGATTGTAACCCTTCGTCTGAACGGAACTTGGAATTCTCACCATTTATCGGTAAAATAAATACAGGCATTTAAGTCGTGCAGCAATCTGGAACAGGATCAGGGCAAGACTAGACTGGTTAGACTCCGTCCAATCACTTCACGGCCAAGCAAGAATTACGGCTTGATACATTAACTAACTAGGGTTGTCACAAGCCTAATTACTAACAAGATGCAGTGAGATTATTCCACAGCCACAAGCCCTGCAGACCATCCAGGTCACCCGGGTTAAAAGATTAGAGTTGAATTCAGGTGGGTACATCGTCCAGGAAACGAATGTACCCTTAGGTAGCTTGAAGGGTGCAACACATGACAGTGTGCTGGAAATGTGGCCTACTCGACGGCAGGCTACAGATCCCAAGGCGTGCCCAGGTAACGGGATTGCCTGTAGCTGGAAAATCTCTTCATGACTAATGTATCAATCTAGTTATTAGTCCTTAGTTCATTTCAATAGGTACTCCTGACCGTGGTACTCAGGAGTCCCACCCTAGACATGATGCAAAACAGGACTGGTTTATTTATACAAGCACAATCACCCACGGTGTCCAGGATTAATTATACAGGTCATGTCATGTCAGGTAGCCGTCGCAACAGCTATTCGAGATAATCATGTCAGGTAATCATGTCAAGTGTACTAGTCAGGAGTGCGCCATGACGGGCCACTATCAGGTCATATCATGTTACTCATGTCAGGAGTGCACCACTACGGGTCACTATCGTGTCATGCTCCATTATCAATTCCAAACATATTAAGTAAATTCATGATTATCAAGTTCAGGACAAAAGGCGTAAGGATATAAAATGGACGTTAAATATCTAATAAAATATCTAATAAAATATCAATATACAGGGCTATAGAAGATCAAGGGTAATCAGGCTACGCTCAAGCCAGGCTACGCTCAGGCTAGCGTACGCTCAGGACTGCGTACCAAAGGATCCATACACTTCCAATGGGAAGCGTACGCAAGGGTCAGCGTACACAAGGGCACGCTCAAGCTACAGGTCAGCGTACGCTCAAGCTAGCGTACGAAAGGGCCAGCGTACGCCTTGCTCGCTTAAGCTAGCGTACCAAGGCACGCGTACGCTCAAGCTAGCGTACGAAAGCTAGCGTACGCTCAAGACACACTGCCAACAGGCAGCGTATTAAGGTGAGCGTACGCTCACTAAAGAGCAGCGTACGAAAGCTAGCGTACGCTCGCTAAACAGCAGCGTACGAAGGCTAGCGTACGCTCGCTAAACAGCAGCGTACGAAGGCTAGCGTACGCTCGCTAAAGAGCAACGTACGACGGCTAGCGTACGCTCGCTAAAGAGCAACGTACGACTCAGTGGCATAAGCTAAAAAGCTAGCTCACTGTTCTGTCTTCTCCAAATGGCAAGAACAGCAAGAACTCTAAAGTTGAATCTAAGCTTCAATTGTCCAAATCTTGGTCAAAACAAGTCCGAATCCAACTTTCCAAAGGTCAAAATTGGGTAGAATAAAATTCTCTAAAACATGGGACCATCAAAACTTGAAAAACAAGCAAGTTTGATAGATCAAAATCACCAAAATCCGAAAGTAACAAAACTCTAGATCTACAAGAAATAAAGCCTCAAAATGGAAAATGACAAGTTCTAATGTGGTTTAGAATCATAAGGAGAAGCTAATGAAACCATCAAAAGAAGTTCTCTTGTGGAAGCAAGTTGCACTTGCCTATGGTGTTCTTGGTTGGTGGAGAAGAGTAATGGTGGGGGAAGGAGAAGTAATGAGAATTATGGAGAGAGAGAAAGAAGAAATGGCAATAAATATCAAAGGTGGTAGTAGGTAGGGGGGTTGTGGTGGAAATGAAGGAGAAGCATAGGCTAAGGTGTTCCACCCTTGGCCCATGATGAACCAAGCATTGGGCCGGCCGAACCTAGCCAACCCAAATCCGAGAGTAAACAAGCCAAGCCAAACCAAGGAGATATGCAAATACAAGATAAAATACGTATACGTATTCCAAATACGTAATACGAACAACAGGCATTACAGATTAGGAGTAAAAAGAAATGCAGAAAATTACAAAAAATGCAGCAAATAACAAAAAATATCCAAGTTTTTGCATACAAGACATATCCACGGTTTTCAGAAATATACATATGGCTGAGCTATACAAGAAGTGAAATATACAAGAATTATATACACAGTTCTTCTCTTCCACAACATCTGAAATATAGAAATATACATACTTCTCTAATATACAAGAAATATCCACAGTTTTCAAGTTATAGTCTCAAGACTCTCAACATCATACAAGCCAATGAAGCCATCATCATCCCAACCCTAGCTTTTCCTGTACAACACAATAAAAAGAAGGAAAAAAAAAAACTAAAATGCGGCTCAGATAAGGCTTATTTATGCACCATAGTTGGATGCATGTAGTATCAGTTCTCTTATTCTCAAGCCAACATCATTATTGCAACTTTCTCCTCAAATATGTTAGTAAAATTTTCAAGGAAAACATAAACAAATTAACCTCATAGATTGATAGATATACCAAACTAAATGGCTGCATTAAATACCTCGCCAATAGCTGTACATTTCAGTAAATGGCTGCAGTAAATGCTTCGCCAATGGAACACTTCCAACCTCCTAATGGAATAGACAAGCTGCAGTAAACAATAATACAAGTAGCAGCAGCAACAGTATAAAGAATGAAAGAAGCAGTAGCAGTACAAAGAAAGAAGCATCAGCAGATCAGTGAACAAACAACAACAACAACAGTATAAAGAATGAAAGAATTCCAGAAACAACAGCAGCAGTAAACATTAAGACCAGCAACATCATCATTTCTATTCCCAAGCCAACATCAATGAACTAACAGACCAGCAAGGCAGTAAATAAATACTCCCAACTCCCAAGTCTCCCAAGCCAACATCAGTGAACTAACAGACCAGCAAGGCAGTAGTTGCAGTAAACATAAAGGGAGCAGTAAATGTAGGCAATAAATAAATACTCCCAACTTCCAAGTCTCCCAAGCCAACATCAGTGAACTAACAGACCAGCAAGGCAGTAGTAGCAGTAAACATAAAGGGAGCAGTAAATGTATGCAGTAAATAAATACTCCCAACTGGCCAACTCCCAAGTCTCCCAAGCCAACATCAATGAACTAACAGACCAGAATGAAATAAATACTCCCAACTCCCAAGCCTCCCATAAAGACTCCCATAGGCTAATATTTTCCCCAATTTTTATAGTAGCAGCCAACATTTTCCCAACTTTCGAAGCTAATAAAAATTTTCCAACATTTTGAAGCTAATAAACATTCATGAATTCACGCAATTTAGAGAGCTAGGAAGCCGATGGGTACTTACAGTGAGTGAGAACCGGAAAGTGAGAGAAGTGTAACAAAAATGTCCACAAGATTCGTAATATCGAGAGAGCAAGCCAGCAAGGGGCCAAATCTAGGTTAAATAACAAATTAATTAAGAAAAAGGGAAAGAAAGTAAACAATTATTTGGAAAAAAAAATTAATTTTGACAGTTTATACTAATTTCTTACCAGATCTACGCTAGATCTTGACTTGTGTAGGTTAGATCTTGATAGATCTGCACTTAGGATTTCGAGATGCAGACTTCAAGAGGAAATCCTTAGGGTTTCTCTAACTCAGAAACCAGAAGAGACTCAAGAGAGGAGAGAACTCAGAAACCATAAGGGGAGAGTAGAGAGAAGGCTAGGGTTTCTCCGAGAGAGAGAGGAGAACTCAGCACAGCCGCTGCGCTGCAAGTTCGCAGTGGTGCTCAGCTGTTCAGCACAAATGTTTTGAGAAGTGAAGAATGGAGAGAGAGAGAAAGATTTGAGTATGACTTAAATGTGAAGGGGTATAATGGTAAATTCATCAAGACTTAGTTAAACCTAATCGGTTTTCGGTTCGGTTGTAAAATCGAACCCACAACCCGACAACCTACCCGAAACCCGACTTTTCAAATTTCCAAAACCGAAATCCGACCCGTTACACTCAAAATCGAACCGAATGGCAAGTTCGGTTCGGTTTGGTTCGGATTACGGTTTCCAAACCGTATATTGCTCACCCCTACTCAGATACTCTAAAAGCTTCATAAAAGTTGCAAAAACCCAGAATAAACCTATGAGTGATTTATATGCAATATTGTTGACGGAGTGTTGTGATACATATATTTACAAAGAATTGGAAATTTGGGATAAAAACTAATTTAATTATTAGTGGAAAGTATGCATGCACAAGGAGTATATAAATATAGAGTGACATTATTTGGCAGTCAGGTGTTGTCCCTCTATTGGATAGTTGTTGGGGGTGGGTGGGGTGGGGGGGGGGGGGGGGGGGGGGGGGGGGTGAGTGGGTGTGTGGTTTGTGGGAAGGGTGGGGGGAGGGGCGGCAACTCAGTTGTGGTCATCCAGCAGTCACCCCTTGCGGGTAAAATAGAGTACACATATATTATATATATATATATATATATATATATATATATATATATATATATATATATATATATATATATAGAGAGAGAGAGAGAGAGAGAGAGAGAGAGGAAACAGGTTCATTTGCAATATATATATATATATATATATATATATATATATATATAGAGAGAGAGAGAGAGAGAGAGAGAGAAAGAATAAGGAAGGTGAGGTGGTTATATATGTCACCCCTTCTATGTTGTCATCATGTACTTGTACACTTTTTGATGCATAATGATAGCATGAGGGGTGACACATAGCCACCACCCATAGGGTGGCACCTCACCTCCCTTATTCTATATATATTTATTTATTTATTTTTGGAACCAGGTAAATTATTTCTGGAATCGTTCTTACTGGAATTCGAACTCCTGACCACTTGGACTGCATGTATATCTCTTAACCACTAGATTAGAGGTCATTTGCACCTTATATATATATATATATATATATATATATATATATATATATATATATATATATATATATATATATATATATACACTGATGATCACTTGGAAAGACTTTGAAGAGGGGGTGTCCCTCTCTGTTGGGGGAAAAGGATTGGAGCATGTGCCGGCCGGTTTGGAATATAGATAATGCCTTGACATAGTTAGTGTGCGATTCAGAAATCGCACTAATAGTTGGGCAGTTGGGCCTCTTTGCAGTGTGGAGCAGTAGCTATCACCTCAAAGAACTAAGCCATTGTGTATGCATGAAATATATATATATATATATATTTTTTTTTTTGAAGCAATGGGTACTTATGATAAACTCGCCTCCACTGAGGCTCGAACTCCCGACCACTTGGGCCGCATGCATCTCTCTTAACCACTAGGCTAGAAGTCATTTGCATGAAATATATATATATATATATATATATATATATATATATATATATTTCATGCATACACATATATATATATATATATATATATATATATATATATATATATATATATATATATATATATATATATATATATATATATGTGTATGCATGAAATATATATATATATATATATATATATATATATATATATATATATATATATATATATGTGTATGCATGAAATATATATATATATATATATATATATATATATATATATATATATATATATATATTTCATGCTGTGTATGCATGAAATATATATATATATATATATATATATATATATATATATATATATATATATATATATATTATACAAAACACAAAGGTTTTTGAATCCTAGGGCTGACTGTGCCAAGATAAAGAGTGGTTGGAATTTAATCTTGGTGAATCAACGGTTGTGGAATTTTATGGGGAAGAGCATTATTAGGAGTGGGGTTTTATGGGGAAGAGCATTATTGGGAGTGGGGTTTTATGGGGAATCCAAAGATGGGGATTTAATATTTTGATGGTTGGAATTTAATATTTTGATGGTTGGGATTTAATATTTTGATGGGGCCTCATAATGGTTGTGGATGAGCATTATTGAGAGTGGAGTTTTATGGAAAATCCAAAGAAAATTCACATCCAGCAGTGGTTGGGATTTAATATTTTGATGGGGGCCTCAAAATTATTATTGTTCGTTTAAAATTGGGGGTCCAAGATTTTGAGGGGGAATACCTTAAATGAACCATGCCCTATGGGCACGGGTTATGACTAGTATATATGTATATAACTATGCCATTGTGTATGCATGAAATAAGGATTATATATATTTGACGTAATGGGTAATTGTGGCGAACTCGTCTTCACTGGGGCTCGAACTCCCGACCACTTGGGCCACATACATCTCTCTTAACCACTAGACTAAATGTCATTTGCATATATATATATATATATATATATATATATATATATATATATATATATATATATATATATATATATATATATATATATATACTCCATCTTTTATTGGGAACTAAGGAATGAAAATGTGACACTATTGCTCTATAGTTTATGACTATACGTCTCATGAAAGGAAACCAATTAACTGTGGGCGTGAGGCGGAACCACCTATATATTTTTTTCATATATTTTGTTTGTTATATTTTGTTTGTTTTTTGTTTTCCCACATCTAGTCCACTCTCGAATTCGAATTTCTGGTTCTGTTTTTTGTTGTAGCAGTTATGATCCTTATTAGCAATCACCCGAATAAAACTCAAATTATACGCGAACTTTTTCGCATCTTTCATAAGCGTATAATACTTGCGTACTTTTGAAAGTTTTGAATCAGTACATAAATTTTAATCATGCGAAGTTTTAAACATGTTCTGTATAAATTATTAAAAAAATAGACAAAAAAACGTGGTGGAAACCTGCTTAATTAACTAAATTTGAAAATATATTTAAGAATGTGGAGTTTCTAACGTCAATATTTTTATTTTTGAATTTTTGAACGTATTTTATTTGCACTGAGCCGAGCCGATTTATATTCTGTACTTTTGCCATCCCAAATTATTTTCATTTGCCGAATTGTTAACAAGGGTTATGATCAGTAGATAACCTAGCAAATCAGTTATCCCTAGATAAGCTTGCACATTTCATGCAAGATCATTGACAAAAATTATTCTAGTCACACCGGTTTCAAATACTAAATCAATTTATAAATCCAGCAGGAGGATGAAACTTGGAACAAGAATGAAGTTTGTGTTGTTAATAACATAAATTAGGCTGTGGGTACGTAACATTTGGTTTTAATTTTGAAAGTGTAGTTGCTCCTGAGACCTTAGTTTGATTCAACTTATGGTTGGGTTTTGGATTCTTTTTCCTGGTTGCTATGTTGGAAACTGTCGTAAAAAATTATTTATGTTACACTTTGCTGAAGGAACCACATTACAAACCAATGTCTTATTTGTGGATTTTTTTTTTTAATTTCTAAAAAAAAATGTCCAACTCTCTTTTACTCCTATCATTGGAAGAAATAATCTCTTCTACCATTGTAAAAAATAATATGCACGGGAACAGATCAGAGCCGTCTCAAGGAAAATTGGAGCCCTAGTCGGAAATTCAATGAGGCCCTTTTATTAAGATAGTTATGTTTTTAATATTTTTCATAAAGAATTCTTAATTGAACTTCAATTTTCGTCTTTCGAGTTGCAAAATAAATTAAAATAGTTATTACTTGTACTTTGTCCTTAAAAAGTAAAAGTAGGTACATTTACTAGTTTATTATATATACTCTAGGTCACGTTTGGTTCGCAGAATTGGAGTGAGGAGAAAAAATTAGGGATGAGCATTCGGTTAATTCAGTTTCAACCGGAATTTGTCCATAACCAAATTAAACCGAACCGAATTAAATTGTTTCGGTTTTCGGTTTATTTGTTTTTTCGGTTTATTTGCACCTTTTTTTTTTCTTTTTTTTTTGGAACCAGATAAATTTTTTCCGGAATCGCGTCCAATGGGATTCGAACTCCTGACCATTCGGGCCACATGCATCTCCCTTAACCACTAGGCTAGAGATCATCTGCACCTTTTTTTTTTTGGTTTATATATATATTTCTTATTCGGTTTTTGGTTTTGGACCGAAACCGAAACCCAAAACCGAAACCGAATAAGAAAATTTAATATTTTCAAAACCGAAATCGAACCGATTTTTTTTAAACCGAACCAAATTTCTTATTCGGTTCGGTTCGATTTTTGGTCCAAAACTGAATAATGCTCACCCCTAGAAAAAAAAATAGAGGAGAAAGTGGAACCTCCACCAATATAAGGATTTATTTTTCCTCTCAATTTTTTTAGTTTTTTCAAATATCGAAAAAAAATTGATTGAAATTATAATTTTCCAATGAAAAGAAAATAGCATAGAATCAATTTCCTTTCCGCGAACCAAACGAGGCCTATATATATATAGGTGTGTAGCATTGACAAGGGAATCATTTACTGAACATCAGTCAAACCGACGCCTAGCTAGCGAACTCAGTGTCAAAGTAATACATCTCATATTAATAACATTCTGCCAAACAACACGTCCACTATATTTTTGCTTACCATGTTGCAAGAATATGGATAAAGATATGATAGAACATAATATTTTTAGATAAATATAATATATTTATCTATGTTACACTAATAGCTAGAGGCCCTTCCCATATTGGGGTCCTAGGTCATGGTGTTAATTGGGCCGGCCTGGGCCGACCCAGATCCTGTTTTGACTGGGTTTGACTAAACCTGGGCCGAGTCGAGTTCAGCCCGGTTTGGAAGACGGCCGGTCCGGTCCAGCCCGAGTCAACGAACCCCAAATCCAATCCGGACCCACGGTCCGGTTTACAACGGACCGAACTGAACCGAGCTTGGGCCGGGCCGGTTCAGGGTTGGACCGGCCGGCCCGGTTTGGGTTTAAAAAAACCAAAAAATTTATATGTTTTAAAAAAAACTTTAAAAATGAAAAAAAAAATGAATTTTTTTTTCCTAAAAATAAAGAGTTTTCTAAAAAAAAATTTAATTTAGTATAATTTAAAAACATATAATTAAAAAAAACTAAATTAGTAAAATAAGACCCAAAAAAATGTAATAATCCAAACCACCGCCTACAAAAGTGGGAAATAGTAGTAGTTGTTTTTAGTAGCAGTGCCGCACCATTAACGTCGCTCGCCACAATCCAAAAAAAAAGGACCAAACCGCACCCAGACCCTCGTAACTGCACCCGACCTACCGCCACACCACCCCCTATTTATTGCCCACAACCCATTCGACAGAACTCCCCACAGACCAAACCCAACCAAACCAAAACAAAACCATGGCCTCCATCACCGCCACTCTCCTCCTCGCGTCCCTCCTCTGCGCTCTCATCCTCTCCTCCACTTCCGCTCGCGACATCGACGCCGAGCTCAACGAGTCCAAGAAAAGCAACAATGGCGTCGGAAACCCCGGGTACGGGTCGGACCCGGGCAGCTACTTCGGACCCGGAGGCGGGGTTCGGAGTGCCCGGGTGGGGGAAACGCGGGAGGCGGGTACGGGTCGGGCGCCGGCGGGTCCGGCGGGGGCTACTCCCGCAACGGCGTCGTGCCGCCGTCGGTGGTGTGCTCGGAGAAGGGCCCGTGCTACAAGAAGAAGCTGACGTGTCCCGCCAAGTGCTTCACTTCCTACAGCCGCTCCGGGAGGAACGGGGGCGGCGGCGGCGGAGGAGGAGGCTGCACCATGGACTGCAAGAAGAAGTGCGTTGCTTACTGTTAGGTGTTTGTTTGATTAGTGTTACTTTTTATTTAGCATGAGCAGTGAACGAGTACTAAGCTAATATATGTGTGTTTTGGTTTTGTGTTTTGCTACTATTAGTAAGTAAGTACTCTACTAATATAGTTTATGTGAGATTATCTGTGGTGTCTATGTATATTATGCATAAATAAAGAGTGGCATGTTTAGTTTCATGCAGAGGTTTATTTTATTCCAGTAGGTTTTGGATTGAATGCTCATTTTAAAAAAATTATTTTAAAAAATAGTTTTTTTTTTTAAATTTTGACGTTAGGCACGAGACTTTTGTACAATTTTGTACACGATGTATTGTATATCTTTTGAACTCACTATTTTCAATTTTTAACCATTTTTATAAATAATAGGAATAATACGTTTCCGTGGCTCGACCCATCACGGATCTTCCGTCATTCAGTCTGGATCTTATGTCTCTCTCTGATAACCACGGATCTTCCGTCATTCAGTCTGGAACTTATCTCTCTCTGATAACCATAAGAGTCACTCAAGTTCGACAATTAAAAAAAAAAAAATAGAGTTCAGAGTATGATTTGTACAACAGTATAATATGGATGTTTTTCTTTGCCACAAAGGATACATTGAGATGATCATTAGGTTTCCAATTGAGGTGTCACGGAAATGAAGGATTTTTTTTTTTTTTTTGTGCTCTTTATACGGACATAAAAAAAGAAAAAAATTCATCAATAATGTGTGAAGTTCTGCCTCTGCCAACTCCACAGTGTTATGAGCTGGTGCATAACAATGTGTGAAGTTCTGCCTATGCCAACTCCACAGTCCATACTTCAAGCAAGTCTTGTGGCAAAATGGAGCTGGAGCCACTGACAATTACATGCACGTTAGCTCTGCACAACCTCAATGCCTCGTTTCGTTCCCAGAATCGTGGAATTGAAAAAAAAAAATCCTTATTTTTCTATATTTAGTAACAAAAAATTGAGGAGTGATATCCAATAGAAAGAAAATTAGGAAAAAAAAATAATAAGATTTTTTTACTTGTCCTCCACTTTATTTATCACATTTTACGGTGCATTTTACTGTTTAAAAAAATGTACAGTTTCTCCCACTTTGGACGGAATCTGTCAAAAATATTTTTTTGAGACCAAAATGTCCTTCTTCTTCCCCTTTCCTCTTTCCGCTCCCCGGCCGCCACCGCCTCCGCTCCCCCCCCTCCCCGACACCGTCCCCTCCTCCTCCTCCTCCGGCGGCGGCAAGCAGCAGCGACGGCGGAGGCGGAGAGCGGGGGAACGCACGGCGAGGAGAGGAAAGGGGAGCGGGGGCGGCGGTGGCATCCTGCCTGCGGGGGGAGAGGGGTGAGAGGAAAGAGAAAGAAGAAAATATGAGGGACATTTTGGTCAAAAAAATTGGTCAAAACAGTTGACCGTCAATTTCTGACGAATTTCGTCAAAAGTGGAGGAAAAAACTATACATTTTTTGCAAAACAGTGGGGTGCACCATAAAATATGGTAAACAAAGTAGGGGGCATCCAAAACAAGGATACATTTTTCCACTTTTAATTATTAATTTTTTTTTTGTTTTTTTACATTTCCAAATACCAAACAAAATTTATAAAAGTTATAATTTTCCAAAAAAAATTGATTTCCTGTCCTTTCCCTTCCCAACTCCTTTCCCACACAAAAGCTGCAGATGAGAAAGCAGCAAAAGAATGGGAGTGAAAAGCCAGTATAGAATAGAAGTCGGCAGGAAAGAATGATAAATATCTACTGAATTTTGTGATGGCAACACAAAGCTTGGAATGGATAAAGAGCTTCAGGAGGTGCGCGCAGTCCCAACCAAACTTCTCATAAAGTATGATGCATCGAGCTAGTCTCTCTCGAATAATAAAATTTACAACAACAAAAAAAAAAAAATCAATTAATTTTGACTGGATGCCAAGTGGCCAAGATGTCGTGGGATACTTTGAAGCAAAGTTGAAGGCTTTTTGTCGTTTGACGACCACTGGCAGAAAGTAAACTTTACATGATTTGTTTGGATATAAAGAGAGAACTCTGCAATCAATCCATAATCCTTGGATTTACACGACAATAGCTAGGGTTGGATCATCATACCTATTAAAAGCAATGGTTGTAGTTCTCATATTTTGGACAATCATACGCCCTCTAGAACTTCCACGGAGAGGAAATTGATTCCAACTAACTGCCTTAATTGACAAGATCTTGTACAACTTTTAAAGAAAAAGGGAGAAGGTGATTCAGAGATTCTTAGAGGGGTTCTAGTGAGGTTGTTCTAGTAGATTCACAAGAGTCCGAAGCGACATGACGATCGGCTAAAAATCGGATGCGAAAAGACACATGATTTAACTGAGCTCACATGTGCGGAAAAAAAAACAAAAAACAAAAAGATTCACATTTGATCGTCCTCATAATCCGTATAGGATGGATGGAGTTGTATGTAAAAGAGTTGGGTGTATTTTTCAAATCTATTAGTGGAACTTTTTTCAGTTGGACTTCGATAGTCACATGATTTTCTTCCGCATTAGATTTTCGCGTAAAAGAACATTTGTGTTTGCGATTGTGTGGACTGTGCGATTGTGTGGATTGTACACGATTGTTGTGGTTGTGTATTTGCAGGTTTCAGCTATTTTATTTTCCTTGTGAATTTTCTTCCGGCTGGAAAGTTACGTTTCGTCCGAGCTTCGTTCCCAACAAAGTAGTATTATAGCAACACGCTAAGGGTGTTGAATTTTTGTCAGATTGACTGAAATAAAAGATGGACATAAAATCAGTTAGTATGGTTAACGTGAACGACACAAATAATCATTATTGGAGCAGAAAGATGAAGAATCTACTTTTTCTCAAGAAGTTACATCCAACGTTGTTTGCTTTCGAGAAAACCAACGATAAATCAAATAAAAGACTAGTCTTATGAATATAAACATGTCAACGATTATGTCCAACAGTTCATAGATGAAAATATATACAATCACATCGCAAGCATAAATCATGCTAAGATGTTATGGAAGAAACTTTCGTCCTTATATGCCAAGAAGATCATCATCAATAAATTGCTTTTGATGTGACAAATGGGTCTAAGGTGCAAGAAGGGTACGTCGATTACAGATCATGTGAATGAATTCAGGACACTGGTTGATCAATTATCGACAATTGGGTCAAATTCGACAACAAAATTCAATCGTTTTGGTTGCTAGGTACTTTGTTGGACTCGCGAAAAATCGTACGAGTGTCTTTAACCACTTCTGCTCCCAATGATGTTGTGCCTCTGGAGTTCGCCAAGAATGGGGTGTTAAACAAGGAGATGTTGGGAAAATCTCAAGGCACAACGTCTTCATCTCAATCTGATAGTTACTTTCCGAGATCAGGGGACGGAGCAAGAGCAAGGGTCCATGAGGTAGGAATAGGAGCATAGAAAAGTCCAAGGGACGATTCGAGGATTCTGAGTACTATCACTATAGCAAGAAGAGCCACTTGGAGAGGAACTGTTTTTCCTGAGAGAAGGAGAAGAACAAGGAGAAACCAAGTGAGAGCACTACAATAATATCTTCAAGACATGGATGATATAATTATCGTAGGTGATGAGAACCCGATGAATCTCACATGTCATATCAGTAGTAGGTCGGTGGACTCGAGGACTTTAACGTATGTCTCTCACAACAAGACACTGTTTGGCACTTATACAACATGAATTGTGCGGTGTCAAAGACGAGAAAAAAAGAATATGTAGAAAGTGATTGCCATTGGAGACATGCATGTGAAGACCAACACAACAACTATGTTGGTTCTCAGGGGAGTTCGTGACATCTGATTCAACCTCTTATCAGTTGGAAAGCTGGATGATAAAGATTCTTCAGTTTCTTCGAAAATAATTAGTGGAAGTAGACAAAGGTTTGATGGTCGCTGCTAGGATAAGTAAGAGGTCTGATTTCTCCTATATTTAGGGAGCGCATAGGGTGAACTGAAGGTCGATGCAATGAATGATGCTTCTATCGAGCTATGACACATGTGACTCAAATCATATTTTCGACAAGGGAATGGGATACCTTGCAAACAGGAATGTGCTTCAAGGTTTGAAGCTTACGAACTTCTTGAGATACCCACATTGTATGGCTGGAAAGCATTACATGGCATCATTTCAAAGTCACATCTTTGAAGAAGTCGACACTGTTCAAGTTGGTTCACTCGGACATGTACGATCAATTGAAGAAAACATTAGGTGGTGTTTCTTATTTCGTAACATTTATTGATGACTAGTCTTTTCTAGGAAGGTTGTGTCTTCACCATAAACATCAAGGATCATGTCTTGGACACTTAAAATCATGCATGATACGAAGGTAAGATTGTTCGCTCGGATAATGGAGGTAAGTACATAGGATTGTTTGATGCTTATTGCAAAGAATAAAAGATACGACATCAGAAAGCTACGACAATATTGGATGAACATGACAGTACTAGAGAGAGCATCGTCAGAAGCAAAGTTGTAATGAAGCTTTATATATTGTGACAATTAGTGTAATGTGGTATAATCATCCCGACAAGACTTCCATCTCTTCTTGAATATCCCTATCATCATCTTCCATCTACCATTGGTCAGAAAATGTTTTTCCTTTTTTTAAGTTTTGTTGTGTGAAGTGTCACATTTTATTGTTTTGGATATTAACAGATATATGTAATTTTGATCAGTTTCATCATTATGTGTGCATAAGATTAATGTTAATGACGAGGAAATCCATGCTTCCAACTGAATCATTCTCGGTCCATGCTTCATTTTTGCCCGAACTTGGCAGAAAACAATCCCAATGAAAAACTATCAAAAACCCGTATTGTGTTGGGCTACTGACTGTAGTATTAAGTTTGGATTTGGATCCGCCAATTATATCACTCTTGTAAATTCCATAACGTTCAAGTAAAAATGAAAGAATGCGATATATCAGTATGAAAATATTTGTCAAAACAAATATGAAAAAAAAAATGCATAAAATATAGATATATTAATCAGGTTCAAGCAAATATTTCGTACCTAAAAATGCACGGGGATGCCGTTCCCAGCCTACTACCAAATGCGCAGCTTAAAATTGGATTGTCATTTATATGGGGAAAATTATACTTTGGGTCACTAAATGTTATATATATATATATATATATATATATATATATATATATATATATATATATACCCCCTCTTTTCCTTCGTGCTCCTTCGTGCATTGTTGGATCGAGAGGACCGGGTGGGGCCCGCGCATGCGCCCGCTCGATCCAACGGTCGAGTGGGACGGGGCTCCTCCAGGGCTCCGGATCCGCTCATATATATATATATATATATATATATATATTTTGGTCGCATATATATATATATATATATATATATATTGGTCGCTGAGTAACTAAAACTTAAATTTTGCAAACATTTAATGACCAAAAGTATAGTTTTCCCTCATTCTATTTAACAGAGAATAATGATGAATATGACTTCTCCGCAAACATTGAGAAAATATAGCAACCGGAATATATCCACATATAATGTTTGATGCATTTTCTCAGTAAAGGTCTCAGGGATGTTAGACTGCTATCCAATCTGAGTGCAATGGCTGTGCTAATTGGCTTGCCAATTGAGTGGGCTACTCCTGCTAAGTTTAATGATGATAGATATATGATGTAACTGAGATGCTGCAAATAGCAAAAAAAAATAACCTGGAGCTGCATTTGCGTTGCACCTGAAGACCAGTTAGAATGATAGCCTAAACCGAGTCCATTATGCAATAAAAGCAAGACGCCATGCAAACGTCCAACAAGCAATACTCTGATTCCTGAATGTAGCAGTCTTCACTCTGCATAAAGCTTTACCATTGCCAGTAGAGATCGATATGGGCAATGAGATCTCTGATCCGCATCCACAGCACCAAGGAAAGGTCTTTATGTACAAAGCATCAGGGAAATAATAGAACACTTCTGACACTGAAAATAATAATTCAAAGGCACACTTGAAAAGAGATGCATAAAAGCCATCATGCGCATCGTCTATATCCGCTGAGCTGAAGGCAGTCCCTCGAGTCTTGTTTTGGAGACCTGCTGCTCACCTTCATCCTCATCATCCTCCAGATCACTAAAGGAAACATCCTCGTCATTTGCCAATGGAATAGTATCTCCCCCAACTGCACCAGCTTCACCATGTTCTTCTTCCAACCAGTCATCACCATCCCCATCTTCGTCGCACTTCTGGATGGGCACAGCACTTGAGACATCACTATGAATATCCCTAGTCTCGGCTTGGACTGGTGGGTTTTCTTCAATGACAGACTTGTCAACAACTGTCACCTCTGTAGTCTCCACTGGGTATTTGTCGGTCTCGAGCTTAGCTATGGGAAAAGAAGTCGACTCTTCATGTTTGGCAGTCTTGGTTGGTGAGATTTCTGACAGGTTGTCTGGTGGAGAGATGACACTCCCTTCAGGTGGAGGAACTGAAGGGACTTCCTCATTCTTGTAAGATGGGGATACACCTCTACCTGATCCTTCAGAGTTCTGTTTGGCCCGTGGTAAATCTTGTAACAACATTGCCCGAGCCTGCATAATCTGCTTGAGTACAGTAACTATGAAGTATGTTAAACAGAATTTATATAGTTCTACATCAGTCTAATCATGCTTCTTTTCATAAGTTGAATGCTTCCAATGCACAAAAAATAGGTAGCAGCATTACAATAGCCGAAAATATATAATTTGAACAAAAGGTTGAATCACTTAAGTGCTTCATAACATGTAAATCAAATAGATTTCTCCAGATATCATGCTTCTTTTTCAAAAATTTAAACCAAGGTCTAAGTGCTTTATATCAGTAGAATAAGTATGTTTCTCCAATGACACCATCTTCTTCTTCGCAGCTTGCATTTTGGAACATGACAGTTAAAAACCAAAATTTCAATGCCTCATATAGTTATGCTACATAAATGTTACAATACCTGTTTTAGCCTTGAAACATAATTGGTCTTGAATGAAAAATCATAGCTGTAATTAACAAAACTTTATGCAACCATATGCATCCCACTAAACCAAAATCCTATTTCAAACTACTACTTACTGCCAACGAGTTCTAAGGTTGCCAGTCAAGCCAGTTATGAACATCCAAACTGTGTTTTCCAAACATATACTTGGTCAACAAAATTTTACATTTTGGTTAGGCAGATTTCGTTTCCGTGTTGTGTGATTGGAAGCTGAGATAAGCACAACTCTTGCTTAATTAATTGGAGAGGATGGTGCTGGGTAGCCGCTGTCGCTCGTAGCAGCCACTCTCAAAGTTGTGGCACCACCAGCAGGAGTTCGCACTGAAAGGGTAGAGTCAATTGCTGGATGTTGCCGCCTCCAGTGTGCCCTTGTCCTAGGACGATGATGCAGCTTTCAGTGGCATGCTCTATTATTAAGTTAAGAAACCATACTGCCACCACAAACGCAATGATAGAACCATCGCTACCACCACCACTATATGGACTTCTTGCTACACCATGTTGGAGAGCACATCACTGCCGCCATCAAGAGCTACCGTCACTGCTCCTGCAGCTGTTGCAGCCACCAACTGGAGTCACTGTTCCTTTTGCCCCTGTGGCTGCAGCCTGCCACTCCCCTGTGGTGGCTGTTGTTGCCCTGCCAGTGTTGCTCCAGCCAGTGGGGAAAGGAGGAAGACGAGTGAGAGTAGGAGGAAAGGAGAGAGGAAGGAGAAGTGAGGGAGGACAAAGGGGCCACCATATGGTAGCCAAAAAAATTAACCACTGAGAAAGAGGAAGGGGTTTTGTAAATTAATTTTAAAATATTTTCTTATGTCTTATTTGTTTATTTTGGGGTTCTAAGAGCTAAATAGTCCAACTTTATCCAAACTTCCCAGATTCGTGGTTGATGGGTGTGCTATGGATTTCGGATTATGTAACGATTTGCCGTTACTTTACCCTAAAAAATTTGCAACCTTCATTTACATATAAACCCTTCTATATAATTGTTTCCTACATCGTTTAAACATTTGCAAATATATTAGATCCTTACCAAAGAGTAATACTAAATATATACTTGCTACCTTTAATTTCACAGTGTGTAAGCAACTACTTGTGGCACTCGATTTTGTTAATTTTACTTTTGCACATCAAAGTCGGCAACTCCATTAGGAAAAACAAATTATGTATTTTTTTCAATATTTAATTCTTAATTTTATTACAATTTCAAACATAAAAGAAATACAATGGAGGGATATTTTAGTCTTTTAGTAACCGTTTACAAGAACACAACCTTTATCCCAAACATTATATGTTAGGAAGCATTCTAATATTTACACTAAAATACATCTTCAATTATGGAATTAAATCTGATGTAGGTAAAGGACCCACGAATGCGAGAATGCTTGGGGAAGTAGAGTTGTCTAAGGTGGAGACACTAAAACAACAATGGGGGTGGATAAATGACCTCTTCAAAACGTCATCCTAGGTTGTCTTAATCTACGAGCAAGTTTGGGTCCGCAAATGAATCCCGAATCCACGGGGGTGTTTGAATCCATATGAGGCAAAGAGGGTAAGCCTAGCCCTAAAAGCAAGATAAAAATATCCTAACTAGAGGAAAACCCTAGCCCTAAAAGAAAAATCCGAACCATCCTCAACTAAAAACCAAAAATACATGCCCATACCTGACTTGTTAGCTAGCATGAGTACAGGTAAACACACGATATGGACATCATTTTGCCGTGTCCGTGCAACATAACTTATTGGTTACATAAAATGCCAAAGCAGTAAAAGACAGCAAACAAACCAGTCTAACTAACTGGTACAGTTCTGCAAACTAGCCGTGCGGCTTGGTTTGAGGTGCTAGTCCCCTGCATCATACTACTTGTATCAAATTATTTGCATAGAGCCATTATGTATAGCCTACTTTTCTTTGCAGTTTAGACTTATATATACCTCCATTTTGCATTACTGTTCAATGCAACACCTACAAGAATGTATGCATGGTGGACTAGAAAACAGAAAAAAAAAATGCTAAAATCAACCTGAAGCCAGAAGATTTGGATGTAAATCAAATTATGATACTCTTTAAGTTTTTAACTGTGTAACATGATAACCATTTTTAAGGCATTTAAGATCTAACCACCTGCTTAAGAATGGAACATAAACAAATAAGTAAGAGAAATAGAGTATGTCACCTGAGGTGTTGATAAAAGGTCAGCATCATGCTTATTGAGTCTAGAATGCAGAAGCACAAAATAGATTTTCCAGAAGTGTCTTTCGCTCATATGACTAGGGCAAAGCTCAACCCTAAGTTCTGCTAAACTTGGCGCAAGGCGTTCAACAGCCAGTGCATGTTCTTGCTGGGCATCGGACATGTCAAATGCTAGAAGAAGAAGCAATACCAAATATAAGAGAACCTTCCCAGAAATGCAAAAAATAAGAAGAAAATAACAGGATGGTCATCTTTTCTGCTAAACAAAAAAATGGTTGAAGATAAGCATGTCCACAAGACCATTCAATTCATAGATTAGGGCATACTTTATGAAGGGTTAATGTAAAACTCTCTTCTAAGAAAAGGAAAAAAACCCAAACCCAAACCCACTCTCTCACCCGACCCACTTCACTCAACACTCCCCCACGTCCTCCTCTCCCCCAAAATCCTCTCAGCCACTTCTCCCCCAATCTTAAACTACCAGCACAAATTCCTCTACCTAAATTCCTCTAAACCACCATCACCACTTGTTTCCATAAGGAAAACTCTCCCACTCTCCCACACAGAACCAGCTCCTCGCGACCGCACCCCTCACCGGCGCCACACTCGGCGACCCCAGCCGTGGTCACCCCTGTCCGCGCGTCGAGCCTCCCCGCGCACTCCGCGGCCACCGCGGCCCGACCATAGACCCCCTCTGCGGCCGCCCTAGCTGAGACCGCCCCGCCAGCACATCCTGCGACCGCCGGACCCCCTCCGCGGCCGACCCTCGCCCGACCGCAGCCCCCACGTGACCCCTGTTCGCACGTTTCCTCCGCGTGACCCGCAGCCCCACGCCGTTGCCGATCTGATCGGCTGCCCCTGTCGCTGCTGTCGTCCGTCAAGCACCACCCGCGGCCCCTTGCGCTGCTGTCCAGACGTTCAGAGGCTTCAAACCGGTGACGACGCTCCGCGGAGTCGATCCGAGTCCGAGGCCACCCTTCGGATTCCGTCATCAAATATTCGGTATAATTCATATCCGAGTAGTCGTAGCATCTCGTAGTCGTAGTCGATGATGGTTTCGGTCTCGATCTCGTTACGGGATTCAAATAATTTACGTTGCTCATGTGGATGCTTTGAACGATCCTTGGATCGTTGTTTCGATTTCGTAATCGGAACGATTACGAAATCGTTAGTCCGAATTCGGACTTCGGATTTTTGGTGTGTGTTGCCGGCTAAATTCGTGGAGATGGGTACTGTAATATTGTGATTAGGGAATTGGTTAGTTCTGTAGTGGGGATTTCCTATATAAATGTGTATATAATGTGGGTTAAATGGTTCTGTTGGTTATATATATATATATATATATATATTTATATATATATATATATATATATGATTTGAAGAAAGTAAATTATGTTAACTATATACTGTGACTAATTTAAAATATGTATGTATTTATGTATAGGTTTTAAAGGAAGGAAATTGTGTACCCATACTTTAATATTGTGACTCCTTTAATATAAATTATATGTATATAAATGATTTAAAGAGAAAGAATTACATTTTAATTATATTTTTAGTATTTGTGACTCTTTTAAAATATATATACGTATATAGATTACAGCTATTCTCGAAAACTTGGTTATTACAAAAATATACTTTATACCTTACATTTTATTGGTTATTTAGATTGGCGTATTTGTCGGTAAATTTGAGGCTTATCGTATCCATCTTGGCGACGACCGAAATGGTCGAATGAGCCGTTAGTGAAACGCAAACGCTACGGGGTATTTCCGTACGTTGAGGCATAAGCTATTAGCAACGTGTGACTGTGTGACCAAGTTTGAGACTCTGGTTGACCCTGCCTTGCGACTTTACTTTATTTTAAATTTGTAGAACTTGTTACTTGGTATTCTATTTTAGATGCAGGGCACTCGTGCCTTCGGACTGGACCGTTCCCGACTTAGAAGATCACCGCAGCGTAGTTTAAGATTTTTTATTTTATTCTCTTTTATGTAAAATATGTTGTAAGGGCATAAGCCCATTTTTCTTTCTTTCTCTGAGTCTTGTATTGTGTAGCTTAGGGGAGCGTAGCTCTTTCTGTGTTTTGTGTGTTCTGTGACGATAATATCGCACGTTAGTTTATCTACAAATGAAATTGAAAACATTTATTTTCTAAAAAAAAAAAGGTTTTCTCACATTTAAAACGCTTTAAAATACAAGTATTATAATTATAGTAACAATCTCACGCTTTTATCATTAAAGGAAAATATAGTTTTATATATATTATTAAATACATTTTTTTCCATAAATTGTGTTGCCTACGCTTTCCAAAATAAAGTAAGAAAAATTGACTCTTTATATAAATTGAAAGTAACATAACGACATTAGAGTTGATTGATCGTTAGACTAATATGTTAAACAAGCAAAATTAAATAGGACCAACATTAGATATTGCAACTAGAACACCTTAGAAAGGTTACTTTGGAACTGAGTTCGTTCCCTTAAATTAAATGTAGGTTTTAAGATCTAAGTCTGAGGTCGTATTTTCCTGTCGTCACCTACAGCACCGAAAACACCAAACAAGTTTCATACTATTCATGTTCGTATTTTATTTAATAATTAAATGTACTGCATCAGTATGACTATGTATATTGTATCGACACTGATTCACAGGTGATCCCTCTCGGACCCCAGATTATTGCTTGATTGACTCATTGACTCGGAGATTAGGAGAGTAGTATAGTATCTGTGACCAAAACCATCGTTACTAATATTGCCTCTCTCGCGCTAACCCCTATTGCACAGGGGGTTGAGCCGTATCGTATACTAGCATTTGGCCAAAATGTTAGTATACACATTGAATCTACCAGCCGGTCACAGATCAGCTTTACGCTCAAAATTACTATTGACTCATTGTAGATTGCATCATTGTAGCTCCTGAAATTTCATGCATGTTGTATTCTTTATTATTATCTAAAAATATAATGCTTTTAAACAGCCATTGCATCATTTATTATTTTAGAATGCTGGATGTGGATATATGTTCTTGCTCTCCTCCTGACTTGAGACCAACATTTTAGGTGATTTCGATGATGAGGAGCTTACTATTAGTAAGCTACTACGGACTCGAACTGAATTCTGAGAAGATAGCTGAACCCAACCAGGAGGCACTGAGCCGACTACTAGTAGCCTGTCAGCATTGTATTTAAAGCTGTAAACCTTAGTACCAAGGTTCACAGTATCGGTATCGGAATCGGTATCGGACTATTCCTACGAGTATTGATATCGGCGATATCGATAGTATCGGCGGTTTCGGATCGGATTATCGATTTTTTGGTATCGGAAAAAAATAATTATTAATAAATTATTTACATTTAAAAACATATATTTTATACATTTAGGCATAATTTAAGTATTTTCAGGTTATTTCGTAGTACTTTTGAAATTAAATAACATTGTAATCACCCTTAGTGATTGGTTTACATATAATAGATTGATTTTCTTCTTTTACATGTTTTTACAATCTTATTATGCTTTAAACCCTTGATGATTTGTCTTTTTCGTTTAATTTTCTTTACCGAATTGACCGAAAAGAGACCCTCAATGTTGGTATTGGTAAGTATCGGATATTGGTCGGTATCGGATCGGGACATGCCAAACCGTATCGGTATCGGCCGATACTTTAAACCATGCTTAGTACAACTTAAGCTTGTTCCGACATTGTGTTTGAATTATGAAATAAAAGTTTTTTTTAATTTCCGTATTTTAGAATGTTGTGCTTGAGTCACTACTGATTGATATAGCTTATTGCCGTCGTCTCACAACGGTGCAGGCGGGACATGATCCGACTGGACCCAGTATATTGGGATCGGGTCGTGACATGTTTTCAGTGGTGGCCCATGCAGGTCAGTTCTGTAAATTGTCTAGTCAACTTTGTCTAGACCAGCATGCAGTCCTGCAATCTGACTTAGGTCTAAGTATGACTTTAGAAAAACAAACTCTAGAAACAATTAGAACACTTAGATTATTTTCAACCCGCCACATTAGGATCGAACTTATCTATTTTATCTATTTTTGCTTGCTTATAGTTTCGTAGGTTACATTGTTTATGTTTGTACCTAAACCTTATCCAGATTAGGCCAATTGTATGATGGTATATTTTACTGCCTATATTATTTTCTAGATTTTATGTATCTTTTAGTTTCCATGGCTTTCGGGGTTATTTTCCTCCATACTTTATCAGATTCTAGCATCCCTAAGGAACTATACTCTTTCGCTATTTATGGATTAATATTAGATTTTTCAATCTCCTTCTTTAGCAAACCTATTTTCAATTTCTCTATTAGTTTGATTAAATCTTACTTCTCTATCTTTATTTAGAATCTAGATCCATTCACTATTTAGAGTTCCAAATTCTTCTTTAGTAAACCTAATAAACTATTATCTATCCAAAGTATTTCTACGATTAGTGTATCAAACCATTTGTCTCGACCATATTTCCAATTGACTTTCTCGAAACCAATCCGAACCAAATTCTTCTGGAACCATAAAGCCCCAAGGTTAATTATTACCTAAAGAATTGGTTCAACTTAGCTAGTTCATAATCTCCCAAAGGAATTATTTTCCAAAAATAATTCCATTATTGATTATTATTTCCTAAGTTATTCTAAAGACCGAGAATATTTTCATTTGTTGACTTCCTCCACTCAACTTGAAATATTACTCTCTAGGCAACTTCTTGATCAATTCAAAACCTAGAAAACTTTTAAACTCAATCCTTGAGTATCATGAAGCAGAACGGTCAGAGAATTGATTACATTCTATTATTGAATCTCCTTTAGTTATTGAAAACTTTTGAATTGTTAAGCTATCCCTTTGAAATTCTCATGGACAAAGTTGAGAAAATATTCAGTGGCCTAATATGGCTTCGCACATATGTGTTGCAGCCATTTATCTTAATTATGGAAACTGCGAGTTTACTGCAGCCAGATGCACACTGGCGAGGCATAGGCTCTAAGTTGAAGTGATTTCATGTGTTCATAGGTTCGAATATTATTGAGACTGTCCTAAATGCATCATTTTATCTCCTACGTTGTTCAGCCAGAAATGTATAAAGTTGATAGACTACTTGGTAACCTATCATTATTCAAGTTATGGAGCCAAAATTTACTGCAGACAGGTGCACTCTGGCGAGACATGAATTTAAGGCAAAATGACTTCGGATATATTCGGTTTCCGAATATTATTAAGACTATATCCATACCATGGTGTGTCTTTTTAGCACCATCAAATTATTCGACTTTTGTCCGATTAGAGGATTTGCATTTCTAGCGGTTGTCTCCATTTTCAGAAATCTCTTATCACAGTCAGAAAGAATAGATTTACTATGAAATTCTACTTGATTTCCTAGAACTTATTAGGACCATATCAATCTCTATTGGCTCAATCTCTTTTAAGGTTCAACTTTAGTACGTTGCATATATTTTGTTATTGGAAGCTATAGATAGTTGTGGATAGCTTTATATATTAAATAGTTGATATACATCTTGTGAATGACTATATGTATATAGTTGATAGCTATATGCGAAGGAAACATAGATGGTTACCTATCTCATTTCTCGTAAGGGCATCTTTGGGATCAATATTAGTTAGCTAAAGGATAGAAAAGGTAGAAGAATACTTGAGTAAGCTAGTCTTGAGAAGAGTGGTATATCTTAGCTTGTGACTTATTTGGGTTAGAACCGTTGGTAGTGCTCACTAGTGCCTAAACCTCATTCAAACAAATGAAGGTATTTGACGATTTTGAATTTTATGATTAAAGGAAGATTATGGAAGATAGAGGAAGACGTAGGTAGAGTCAGCAAGAAAAGTCTAGAATTTGGTAAGGTTCTACCATGGAGGAAGTGAATTTGGATAATATATATAAACATGAGAATATGATAATCAAGTAAAAGGAACACTTGACGAGGATCAACTTTTATGATCATGACTACTGCACCAAAAGAGACGGATATAACCATGGAAGGAATATCACAAGCAATAGAATGATAGGTTAAGAGAAGGGATAAGCAGTGAGGAATTGAGATAAGACCACTGGCATGCAACTTTCTACCAAACATTGGAGACTCATATTGGTTATGGTAAGAATGATTGAGATTTTGTGATATTTTGCTAATGTGTTTGGATGAGAATGATTGATAGGTGCATGGTTAAAGATTAAATTTTGATTAGTAATTATAATTTTGTCAATTGATTTCAAGAATTGAAAATCTCGATAGATCATGGATCAACTTTAAAGAATTTTCTAAGGATTTACTATGACAAGTGAAGATTGTGACTTTGATGTAGTCAGTTTTGGAAGAATGGCTTGATGTTTGTAAATTGATTTGATCGAGAAAATACTTGAAATTTGAA
>JANAVB010044419.1:4253457-4263457 GCA_029216955.1 Iris pallida
TGTCACGCCCCAGAACCAGAATACTGGAGAGCGGGGGAATGACTCAGCCCTACGTATTACGGGTATATGAATACCGTATAATACGATCAATGCTGTCTAAAGACGAGGGGTACATACTACATCAAAGTCTTACTATGTCACTTCACTTCACTCTATTGTCTCAATCATGCAAATAAGAAACAGAAATAGAGAACATGTGAGATAAAAGCAGTAAGGCGTCCCAAACGCTCTTGTCAAAATGTTCTTGATATCTCTTTACAAAACATAGCCAGATTGATGTAGCAAAAGTATACACAATTGTTATCAGCTGCAGCCTGACTTTAGTTACAATTATGTAAAAAGTAAGTACAAGACAATCCGACTAACATTCGGTGCCAAACGGCAAGGTATAAAGTAGATAACAAACGAGCGGGGAAGTAAGAACCCACTCGAGTCCTCCTGCGATCATCCCTCTAGTGTTGACCATCTTGGAGGTAGAAGTAAGCTGAGTCCTCGGGAACCGGCTCTAAATCTGGCCATGCAAAACCAGAGAGGTTAGACCTCTAATAGCAAGTACCACAAGGGAGCACGACATGAGAACTAAAACCAGTAATGAAAATATAATAGATCTCTGCTTTCCACTAGGATTCACATCACATCACGACACTTCGAACCAACCTCCCCCAAACAAGGACAGAAGTTAGCCCGTCATGTCCTGACATTCTGATCATCACAGTTAGGTAACAGAGTAGGTACAGTACACAAACAAATCATCTTGAACGGCCAATCAACTACTACGGCTTGCTATTGTGAGTCCCAAGTTATCCTGGAGTTATGCAAATAGGGATTCCTCAGTTCTTACTATGTGCAAGCAAGGCTAGTCTATCCAATCAATCAATTGCACCAATCATGTAGTTAGACGAGTCCCAGCGGGACGCCCGCCGTTAATATAGCATGTACAATAATATAAGCAGATACGTTCCCTGCCCGTGACAGATCTACAGTATCTGTGGGAACCAGCCGGCCCGTCGGACACTTAATAGTCCCAAGGGGCTGCCATGTAAGAACTCGGGAATCCATTCTCTCCATGCCATCATTATTTTATTTAACTTAATAGTCTCTACGTTGAGTGAAGCTCCATGCCATGGATCATGGTCATTCAAATGAGTACTTTCGTACGGGGTACGATATGCGCAACTCTACAACGATACCCGTACGGCTAGGTTGTAGGTTTTACATATCGTGATGCAACAATCAAATCTGACCACGGAGTAATCATGCCTTGACCATAAAGTACACATGTTGTATTTGTAAAATAAATAAATAATTTGAAGCCTGCATGTGCCTGTATGCCAATATTCGGATTGGCTAATCGAGTACAATAGTTCATTACATGAACGTGTCTCATTCATTTCATTCAATAAGACGACTAGCCAGTCTCTTAGTTCCAACTAGGAACGCATGATCAATTTTAGTCAAGATAACCATTATCATCAATGGTGACAAGGCATGAAAGTCAAATAGTATTCAGTGGAGTCGAGTCTACGACTCTCAGGATTTAATTCCAGTCAATCGGGGTATCTATAACTCAATTTACGACACATGGTATATCTCATAACAATCTATATTTAACAGAAATATTAACATGTCATGATTATATCAAGTTTATGCAAAAAGGCGTAAGGATATAAAATAGACGTTAGATATCTAATAAAATATCAATCATACAGGGCTATAGAAGATCCAGGGTAAGCAGGCTACTCTCATGTCAGACTACGCTCATGTCAGCGTACGCTCAGGTCAAGCTACGCTCAAGTCAAGCTAGCATTTGGACTCCATACGACCCCTAGTCACCCAAGTGAGCGTATACAAGACATACGCTCTAAAAAGGCAGCGTATGAACTCCATACGACTCCTCACTATCCAAGTGAGCGTATGTAAGTCATACGCTCCCAAAAGGTAGCGTATGAACTCCATACGACTCCTGACTATTCAAGTCAGCGTATGCAAGTCATACGCTCCCAAAAGGTAGCGTATGAACTCCATACGACTCCTGACCATTCAAGTCAGCGTATGCAAGTCATACGCTCCCAAAAGGTAGCGTATGAACTCCATACGACTCCTGACCATTCAAGTCAGCGTATGCAAGTCATACGCTCCCAAAAGGTAGCGTATGAACTCCATTCGACATACGCTTCCAAAAGGTAGCGTATGCAAGACACACGCTACCTAAAAAGGCAGCGTATGGACTCCATACTGCGCTGCGCTAAAGAGCGCGCTCAGCTCAGTGACGCAAGCTAAAAAGCTAGCGTACACTGCTCACTGTCTTCTCCAAACAGTAAGAACTCTATATTGCATCCCAAAGCTTCAAAAGTCCATAACCTGGTCAAACCAGTCCAAATCCATCTTTCCAAAGGTCAAATTGGGTAGGATAAACTTCTCTACAACATGGAACCATCAGAACTTGAAAAAAAGAAGTTTGATAGATCAAAACCACCAAACTCCGAAAATAACTCATTTCTAGATCTACAAAAATTAAGACTTCGAAATGAAAAATGCCAAGTTCTAAACTCTCTTAGGATCTTGCGAGAAATAAATGAACTACAAAAGCATGGGTTCTCATGGGGAGCAAGTTGTACTTGCCTACGGTTTGGTAGGTGGAGAGAGTAATGAAGAAGAAGAAGAGTTATGGTGAGAATGAGTAATAGGGAGAGAATGGAGAGGGTGGCTTTAAATATGGAAGGGGTTAGGTGGGAGTTGGGCCGGGTCCAATGGGTCGGGTTGTAGGGGATCCAACCAAAGCCAACCCGAACCCAATAAGCAAGACTAAGGCAGGGAATAAAAACAGGAAATAAAGTACAGAAATAAAATTGCAAAAGTAATTGCAGGAAATAAATTAACATGAAAATTTAAAGAGCAGATTAATTAATTAACATGAAATTAAAGGAAATTTAAATACAGGATAATACGATAAATATTAAATAAATACATATGAGTTGTACATGTATAAAATACGCATTCTGGGAACGGGGAGTGACATCTCTACCCTCCTTAGAAAAATTCCGTCCTCGGAATTTCAAATCCAAGCAGGATAGGAACATCGGGGCTAAACTAATCTAAGTACAAGCAATTCAATGAAGCAATCATTTTACAATGTCCATAGCAAGTAACATATATGTAAATCCATCAATCTACGATATCAAGCAATTCTACCCATAAGGTGATAAGCATGAGGAATCAAGACAATCAAGGTACACATAAAAAAGATATACCTTGTGAGTCAAACATGTGTGGATACCGTGATCGGATATCATCCTCACGTTCCACGTTGACTCTCCCAAAGAGTGATGATCCCAAGCAACCCGGACAAGGTTAATTGTTCGGTTCTTGAGTATCTTCTCTCTTCGGTCCAAGATGGACACAGGCTGCTCCTCGTAAGACGGGTTGGTACCAACAACCAACTCAGAATGATCAAGGATATGGCTTGGGTCTGATACATACCTTCGCAATTGAGATACATGAAACACGTCATGCACCTCTCGTAACGAAGGTGGAAGGGACAAACGATAAGCAACATCGCCTACCCTATCAAGGATAATGAATGGGCCTACGTATCGTGGGCTCAACTTCCCGCGAACGCCAAATCTAATGACCCCACGGGTAGGTGAGATCCGCAAGAACACGTGGTCCCCAACAGAAAACTCTAGCGTCCTACGATGATGGTCCGCCAATGACGATGCCGATCCTGCGCAACACGAAGTCGCTCTCTAATTCCCTTAACCAATTCAACCGTCTGGATAATCATTTCTGGGCCTAGTATCTTCCTTTCCCCGATATCATCCCATGCTAGTGGCGATCTACACTTCTTACCATATATGCTTCAAATGGCGCCATCTGGATACTGGCTTGATAACTGTTGTTGTATAAAAATCAACTAAGTGCAGGTAGCTTTCCCAATCCTCCAAAATCTAGGGTCAAGCTCGCAACATATCTTCCAAAGTCTGAATTGTCCTTTCCGATTGGCCGTCCGTCTGTGGATGGTAAGCCGTGCTAAATCTTAACTTGGTACCCAGACTATGATGTAAGCTCTTCCAGAAGTGTGACGTGAAACGGGTATCTCTGTCTGACACAATACTGACAGGGACTCCATGCTGCCTGACTATTTGTTTGCATGTACAACTTCGCTAACTTTTCTGTAGATTGCCCTACTCTGAAAGGAAGAAAGTGTGCTACCTTCGTAAGCCGATCTACTATCACCCAAATAGCATCCTTACCACTTGGTGATCTCGGTAAACCGGTCACAAAGTCCATTGTAATATGCTTCCACTTTCATTCCGGAATAGGAAGCGGTTACAATAATCCAGCTGGCCTCTGCTGTTCTGCCTTCACCTGCTGACATACCAAGCAACGGAAACAAATCTAGCTATCTCCCTCTTCATCCGTTCCACCAGAAGTGCTGCTTGATATCTTGGTACATCTTGGTCCCTCCAGGATGTATAGAATACTGAGAACTGTGAGCTTCTGCCATAACCTCCTATCTGATATCTCCACTAGGCACACACAGACGTGATCCAAACCGAAGTGTACCATCTTCATGAATTCTCATCTCCTTCCTGATTTCTGACTCACATTCTGCCCTAAGCTTCTGAATCCTTGGGTCCTGTGCCTGAGCTGCCTTGATCCTGCCTACCAAGTCGGACTGAACTTGTAGACTCGCCAAAATTCCTATATCGTTAGGAAGTATAACTTCAATGCCCATCTCCTGAAGGTCTTCTAAGATGTGCTTCTGCGTTGTCAATATAAATGCGCCGCCTCTTCTGCTAAGAGCGTCTGCTACCATATTAGCCTTGCCTGGATGATACTGAAGCTCCACATCATAATCCTTGATCAGTTCTAACCATCTTCTCTGCCTCATGTTTAGCTCCTTCTGAGTAAAGATGTACTTCAGACTTTTATGATCTGTGTACATCTCCACTCGGTCACCATATAAGTAATGCCTCAAAGCTTCAAAGCAAACACTACTGCTGCTAACTCTAAATCATGAGTTGGGTAATTCTTCTCGTGGTCTCGAAGCTGCCTAGATGCATATGCTATCACCTTCCCGTGCTGCATGAGGACACATCCAAGTCCTTTACCTGACGCATCACAATATACTGTAAAACCTCCGGGCCCAACTGGCAATGTAAGGATAGGCGCTGATATCAACTTCTGCTTCAGGTTCTCAAATGATGCCTGGCATTCTGCCGACCAAACAAATGGTACATCCTTTCGGGTCAAGCGAGTCATGGGTGCTGAAAGTCTTGCAAAATCTGACACAAACCTTCGGTAATATCCTGCCAATCCTAAGAAACTCCGTACATCAGCTACGGTCTTGGGTACTGGCCAACTCTCTACTGCTTCTACCTTCTTGGGATCCACTGCTACTCCAGCTCCTGATACAATATGACCCAAAAATGAAATGTGATCCGTCCAGAACTCACACTTGCTGAGCTTGGCATACAACTGGTTCTCTCTCAGAACCTGTAACACTTTCCTGAGATGGTCTTCATGCTCCTCTTCACTAGCAGAATATACGAGAATGTCGTCAAGAAAGACACGACAAACTGATCTAAGTATGGCATAAAGATGCGGTTCATCAAATCCATGAATATAGCTGGAGCATTGGTCAAACCAAACGGCATTACTAAGAATTCATAATGCCCATACTTCGACCTGAATGCTGTCTTGGGGATGTCTTCCTTCCGAACCCTCACCTGATGGTACCCTGAACGAAGATCTATCTTGGAGAAAACTCTAGCCCTGCTCAACTGATCAAACAAGTCGTCGATCCTTGGTAGTGGGTACTTGTTCTTCACTGTTGTCGCGTTAAGCTTCCTGTAATCGATGCATAATCTGGATGATCCATCCTTCTTCCCTACAAGTACCACTGGTGCTGTCCCATGGTGATATGCTAGCTTGGATGAACTTATTCTCCTTTAATTCCTCTATGTGCTGATACACCTTGGCCTGCTCCGAATCTGCCATTCTGTAAACTCGATCTGATATCGGTTTAGTTCCTGGTGCCAATTCTATGCTGAACTCAATATCTCTAACTGGTGGTAGACCTGGAAGTTTTTCGAAAATACGTCTAGGAATTCTTCAACTACCTTCGGGATCTGAACTTCTTCCATTGCCGCTACTACTCCCTGCTCCTGCTGAGTCGCCTCTGACCTGACTAAGGTAAACCGCTCCATGCCTGGAATATCAAAAGATACACTCCTACTACGACAATCTATTCGCATGACTGTCTTTCAGCCAGTCCATGCCTAAGATAACGTCGAAATTTCAACAGAAAATTCTATCAACTGGGCGGGTAAGGAATGCCCGCAAACTACAACACTACACGCTAGAATAACTCTACTAACTCCTACGAGCCCATTGCCAGTGAGTATATTCAACCTCCCTGGCAATGCCTCGAACTCCATTCCTAGCCGTGTCGCAAATTGTGCATATAAATGAGTGTGATGCTCCCGAATCAAACAATGCTACTGCGGGATATGAGACGACGAGAATGTTACCTGCCACAACATCTCCCGATGCTAATGCCTCCTCCAAGGACAAAGTGAATGCTTGCCCTCGACCTCCTTGCTGGTTTCCATGCTGCGGCCTAGCCTGTGCTGCTGCTGGCCCCTTCCTTGATGATGCTGGGGTGGTCTATGCTGGTGTTGCTGCATCGGTGGTCCCTGCTGTCGATACATCTGAGCCTGCGGACGCTGTGCCAACGGCCTCACTGCCATTCTGGTCCTCGATACTGCCCTGTCCCTGGTGCTGGCAGAGCAGGAAACTGCTGCCTGGTCCTCCTGACCTCGAATTCATGGGACATGTGGTAACCCGATGGTCTGGATTTCCACATATCAGACATAGTCCATTCAATGTCCGACACACATCTCTAGTGTGCCCCATTTTCCTACAATAAGTACAGCCCGCAGGGGGTTGCTGGTTCTTCCTCTTTGCTGTTGTTGCTGCCTGGGTGGTGGTGCTGGTCCTCGTATCGCCACATCGTAGATACGAATGCCAGTGGATGGTGCTGTTGTTCGGGGCGCTGCTCCCCCTCCTCCTTCAATCTGACTGTGGGATCTCTTCTGACCTCCAGTCCTTACTGCAAGCCTCTGAATGGTGATCTCATGCCTGCGGGTTGCCGTCAATATTTCATCAAAAGTCTGGTAATTGTGCCCCTATCAATTGCAAGAGCTCAAGATAAAACCCTTGCTGGAACCTCATCGCCCTCTGGCGCTCCGTTGCTACCATCTCTGGGGCAAACCTACTCAATCTGCAGAACTCGCTGCATAAGCATCTACAGTCTTGCCAGCCTGCCTGAGGCTGATAAACTTCAGTTGTAGCTCAAACTGCGCCACAACCCCATAGTACTTCGTCTTGAACCTTGCAGTAAAATTGTCCCAAGCAACAGGACGTCTGATGCCTACTTCCTCTGATTCCCACCAATCACGTGCGAGATCCTGAAGTAACAACTTCACTAGATCCACACTTCTCTGCCGGCACCTTAGCGGCTGTCAGAATAGCCTCAATATCCTTAAGCCATGCATCTGCTGAGATGGCATCCTCCGTGCCTTCAAAACGGCAGGGGTTGTACTTGCAAAACGGGCTGACGCTCCTGAATCAGTCCTCGCTCCTCTTTCCAAAGTCGTCTGCAATCCTTGGTTGAGTAGCACATTCTGCTCTTGTAGCTGAGTGTGCATGCGTTGCTGGGCCAACATCTGATGTTGCTGAGTAGCCATCATTCCTCTCATGATCTCCAGAAGGGCTGGTGTGTTCTCTTGGGTAGGTGGAACTGTCGGTGGGGGTGGAATGTCCGGATACTGCGATCCAGCTGCTGCTTCCACGATCACTTCTTCCTGAGTAGCCTCCTGAGTTAGTACCGGCTCTTGTTGCTGACCATCCTGGTCAGTTTGTCCAGGTTGCTGTCCATGTTGTTGCTGTCCAGCTCTGACAGATACGGACGAGGTGCCCCTAAGAAAAGGGACAAAGAACAATCAAACGACTGGACATGAAGGATCAATGAAGTCAAAGGATACTGGAATGTCAAGCTAGAGTTGAGAGTAACGAATCATGAGATCAAGGAAAATGTGTGATTGAGACATCCTATAAATCAAAACACCCCACAAGTCTGAAATCAGACCTGCATGGGCCACCACTAAAACCTTGTCACGCCCCAGAACCAGAATACTGGAGAGCGGGAGAATGACTCAGCCAGCTACGTATTACGGGTAGATGAATACCGTATAATATGATCAATGCTGTCTAAAAGACGAGGGGGTGCATACTACATGAAAGTCTTACTATGGTCACTTCACATCTATTGTCTCAATCATGCAAATAAGAAACAGAAATAGAGAACATGTGAGATAAAGCAGTAAGGCGTCCCAAACGCTCTTGTCAAAATATTCTTGATATCTGGCTTTACAAAATATAGCCAGATTGATGTAGCAAAAGTATACACAATTGTTATCAGCTGCAGCCTGACTTTAGTTACAATTATGTAAAAAGTAAGTACAAGACAATCCGACTAACATGTCGGTGCCAAACGGCAAGGTATAAAGTAGATAACAAAACGAGCGGGGAAGTAAGAAACCCACTCGAGTCCTCCTGCGATCATCCCTCTAGTGTTGACCATCTTGGAGGTAGAAGTAAGCTGAGTCCTCGGGAACCGGCTCTAAATCTGGCCATGCAAAACCAGAGAGGTTAGACCTCTAATAGCAAGTACCACAAGGGAGCACGACATGAGAACTAAAACCAGTAATGAGAAATAAATAATAGATCTCTGCTTTCCACTAGGATTCACATCACATCACGACACTTCGAACCAACCTCCCAACCAAACAAGGACAGAAGTTAGCCCGTCATGTCCTGACATTCTGATCATCACAGTTAGGTAACAGAGTAGGTACAGTACACAAACAAATCATCTTGAACGGCCAATCAACTACTAAGGCTTGCTATTGTGAGTCCCAAGTTATCCTAGAGTTATGCAAAATATGGATTCCTCGTTCTTACTATGTGCAAGCAAGGCTAGTCTATCCAATCAATCAATTGTGCCAATCATGTAGTTAGACGAGTCCAGCGGGACGCCCGCCGTTAATATAGCATGTACAATAATATAAGCAGATAATGTTCCCTGCCCGTATGACAGATCTACAGTATCTGTGGGAACCAGCCGGCCCGTCGGGCACTTAATAGTCCCAAGGGGGCTGCCATGTAAGAACTCGGGAATCCATTCTCTCCATGCCATCATTATTTTATTTAACTTAATAGTCTCTACGTTGAGTGAAGTTCCATGCCGTGGATCATGGTCATTCAAATGAGTACTTTCGTACGGGGTACGATATGCGCAACTCTACAACGATACCCGTGCGGCTAGGTTGTAGGTTTTACATATCGTGATGCAACAATCAAATCTGACCACGGAGTAATCATGCCTTGACCATAAAGTACACATGCTGTTTTTGTAAAATAAATAAATAATTTGAAGCCTGCATGTGCCTGTATGCCAATATTCGGGATTGGCTAATCGAGTACAATAGTTCATTACATGAACGTGTCTCATTCATTTCATTCAATAAGATGACTAGCCAGTCTCTTAGTTCCAACTAGGAACGCATGATCAATTTTAGTCAAGATAACCATTATCATCAATGGTGACAAGGCATGAAAGTCAAATAGTATTCAGTGGAGTCGAGTCTACGACTCTCAGGGTTTAATTCCAGTCAATCGGGGTATCTATAACTCAATTCACGACACATGGTACATCTCACGTAACAATCTATATTTAACAGAAATATTAACATGTCATGATTATATCAAGTTTATGCAAAAGGCGTAAGGATATAAAATGGACATTAGATATCTAATAAATATCAATATACAGGACTATAGAAGATCCAGGGTAAGCAGGCTACTCTCATGTCAGACTACGCTCATGTCAGCGTACGCTCAGGTCAAGCTACGCTCAAGCCAGCGTACGTTC
>JANAVB010044419.1:4265957-4280957 GCA_029216955.1 Iris pallida
AAAAAAAAAAAAAAAAAAAATATATATATATATATATATATAGTGCATGAGGTTTCAAAATGGCTCAAAAGTGAACTGTCTAAGCCGTCATTACATCATGGTCCATTTTATTTATAAAAAATAAATTATATAAACAAATGTTGAAAAAAGTTTAAAATTATTATATATATTCAACATGAAAAATCGAACTCAACGAAACAAAAAAAATACCTCCCACCTTAACCACATCAATTAGAAAGAAAAAAATATTTAACTATAATTAAATAATATTTTATTATACGTTATTATTCATACAAAATACGTACATTTATTAGTGTATATATATGCGAGTGGTGTACTGTGTAGTCCATGTGGTAGTGCTTGGTGCTTAATTGCTGGACTGGAGACTACCGTTGTCAGTTGCCTGCTTTATTAACTCTCGACTCTTTTCATTATGAAAGTCTTATGATATTCTTAACCCATCTTTGGTTGATTCTTTGGGCCACCAAAGATTTTCTTCATCCAACGATTTGGTGTTGGAAATTAGCCTTAAGAATGCAATTAAAAAAGTCACATAAAACTAAAATTATGAATTGATAGTAAAGATTCCAAACACGTTATAGACGCCACGCCGTCTTTAGGCTAGATTTTTCTAAAATTATTTTTAAACGAGTCACATAAACTAAAAATAGAAATTAAGAGTAAAGATTCGAGACACTATATAAACGATGTCCTTAGAATAGATTTTTGTAAAATTGTTTTTAAAACCAATTTGTTTAAATCGTGTCCAGGACACTAATCCAATAACGGGATCGAGAGACTCCGCTTCCGCTCGTAGATTGGATGGACTTGAGTCCATCCCTCACAAATTCCACTTGACCAATGAAATGGATTTAGTACTTTAAACAAACAAGAGTGCACTCTAATATCCGATATTGTGTGACTAAAATAACTTCTTATTGAATCATATATAGTAAATTATATGTTGTTCCAAACAAACAACACAATCAACATTACATAATTAGGAACTCTTAGTAATCTCAGACTAGTGATGGCTCAGAGGAAGGTAATTAGTAAAGATTGGAATCAGCAAAAGGTATTAATCCAGCCAACGAAATAATGACACACTAAAAAAAAGTCCATGATGTGTGTGTGTCGCATCGTGTTGGACACGTATTAGATACTGCACGGACACGACATAATACTTTGTGACAAATAGGTCACATTCCTGTGTGGACAATAATGAAGCCACACCAAGAATCAATAAGCCTAATTTGTTGAAAGTGATGGATGATACAGATCAGCTAGTGTAAATGCCTCAACTTTCAAGTAGACCTTTGTTCACAAGGGAGCATAGAAAGTCAGTCCCCTACCTTTATTGTTATGTGTTGCCATGTCTGCTGAGTTTATGCTATCTAGAGCAGGTGAAGATATATGGATATATATCAGTTGTCATTGTGGATGAGAGGAAGACTAAAGAGCTAGTGATATAAATACAACTTTTTGTTCTCTTGACTTTATATAACCAGAAGATGTGAATGACATGGCCTTACTTTACTCATGACCTTAATTTTAAGGGCAGTGCTACATGGACCGCGGTGCTGGTCCGTCTGCCACATGTCGACTTTCCATTGGATGGGGGGGAAGGGTGCGGTGTGGACGCACAAAAAGGAGTTTCCAAAGTTTTAATTAACAACCATCTTTTTCCGTCAAAGAAAACACATCCATGGTATTTTTCCACTGGACACAAAAAATGGTGTATGTATGCTTACTCTTATTGTGTTTGTTCCCGTAATTCATAATTAATCATGCAAACATACGCGACTACCTTACTTATCCGTATCATATTTGTATTCATACAACACAGGTTTTGGAAAAAGACATGCAAGCTCGTGTCTACAAATATCTGACATACATACTCTAGCTATGTATCTTTAGCCTTTTTCCCATATGTAAATTATTTGGATTGTGATTGTAAAATATATGATGATTGTAAACAATGAATCTAGCTTTTATTGTAAAAACCTTTTTACACAATTTTAGATTAAGCATGTTATAATAACATAGTCTAGTTTGTACGTAATCTTTACAAGTGATTCCAAGGAAGACCACGGATTGTGTCTAAATAATCCATAAGATGAAAGTAAGGCTCTTCTGAGAATAGCCAACCAAAAGAAACAAGAAATGAAAATAAACTTATTACATAATGGGCAACCAAAGATTAACATCGAGAAAATATGACTGAACTTTATTATTTTTACTGATCGGATTAGAATTACGAGGACAAGGTGTTAGGTGACCAATATCCCTTAAAACACACCGATATTGAGTTCTCGAAAGTTAGGTCATACTCAGATATAGGGAAGATCAACGGTTCGGTTCGGTCCAAACCAAATCGAAGGCCACAAAAACGACAAAATCGAAAACCGAAATTAGGCAAACCGAAAACCGAACCGAAATCTTGTAAACCGTCCAAAACTGAACCGAATTTGAACTTCGATTTTCGGTTCGGATCGGTTTTGTTTTTGTGGACCAATTGGGCCGGGCCTTAAAAAAATACACATAGTTTTCCAAAAAATGCAGCATATTGTTAGTAAAAAAATGCAGGAATTAACAAAAAAATGTACATATCCACAGCAATTAACCAAAAATGTACATTAACAAAAAGATACAATAGATGAGCAGATTATGTCACGCCCCAGAACCAGAATACTGGAGAGCGGGGGCAGACATAGCCAGCTACGTATATGAAATGGATTCCATCTCGCTATACGGTCACGGCTGTCTAGGATACATGAGGGTTTATCTACAAGCCAGCAGTCTCTTAAGGTCATGAACAAGCCTAGTGTCTCAATCACAAGCAAGTAAGTAAATGTTACAAGATGTATGATCATTAAATATACAATGATAAGGCGTCCCAAATATTACATATTCAGCTGATCATGAAGCTAGTCGTTACAAAATGTTAGGACTAGCAAGAGTTTAGTCATACATGATCAACCCTAGGATTTGTCAATCATGTTACAGCCCGTAGGCAGACAGTAAATAAAGTACAATCGAGCTAAACAGGTACTCGTCGGCTAAACGCCTCAAAAGATATTTTTCAATAGAGCGGGAGAGCCAAAAATAACCCACTCGTTGCCAGGGTTCCGTCTAGTGGCCACCATCTGGCTGGAAGGTCGGTACATCCTCTGGAGCTGCTCCGAAATCTGGCCATACAAAACCAGCTGGGTCAGACCCCAGAAAGAGCAAGTGCCACAAAGGAGCTTCACTTAAGAACTAAAACCAGCAATCAGCACAGGAATATAAATAATATAATAAAAGGCAGGAATATAATTAAATGGTAAAGACTGGAAATAAGAAAAATGCCAGGATGATATACGACGAGATAACCATGGAACTATTCAGATAGCCAGGTTACAACCCGTAAACCAAACAAGGACCGGGGTTGTAACACTTCGTCTGAACAGAACTTGGAATTCTCACCATTTATCGGTAAAATAAATACAGGCATTCAAGTCGTATAGCAATCTGGAACAGGATCAGGGCAAGACTAGATTGGTTAGACTCCGTCCAATCACTTCACGGCCAAGCAAGAATTACGGCTTGATACATTAACTAACTAGGGTTGTCACAAGCCTAATACTAACAAGATGCAGTGAGATTATTTCACAGCCACAAGCCCTGCAGACCATCCAGGTCACCCGGGTTAAAAGATTAGAGTTGAATTCAGGTGGGTACATCGTCCAGGAAACGAATGTACCCTTAGGTAGCTTGAAGGGTGCAACACATGACAGTGTGCTGGAAATGTGCCCTACTCGACGGCAGGCTACAGATCCCAAGGCGTGCCCAGGTAACGGGATTGCCTGTAGCTGGGAAATCTCTTCATGACTAATGTATCAATCTAGTTATTAGTCCTTAGTTCATTTCAATAGGTACTCCTGACCGTGGTACTCAGGAGTCCCATTCTAGACATGATGCAAAACAGGACTGGTTTATTTATACAAGCACAATCACCCACGGTATCCAGGATTAATTCAGGTCATGTCATGTCAGGTAGCCGTCGCAACAGCTATTCGAGATAATCATGTCAGGTAATCATGTCAAGTGTACTAGTCAGGAGTGCGCCATGACGGACCACTATCAGGTCATGTCATGTTACTCATGTCAGGAGTGCACCACTACGGGTCACTATCGTGTCATGCTCCATTATCAATTCCAAACATATTAAGTAAATTCATGATTATCAAGTTCAGGACAAAAGGCGTAAGGATATAAAATGGACGTTAAATATCTAATAAATATCATATACAGGGCTATAGAAGATCAAGGATAATCAGGCTACGCTCAAGCCAGGCTACGCTCAGGCTAGCGTACGCTCAGGACTGCGTACCAAAGGATCCATACACTTCCAATGGGAAGCGTACGCAAGGGTCAGCGTACACAAGGGCACGCTCAAGCTACAGGTCAGCGTACGCTCAAGCTAGCGTACGAAAGGGCCAGCGTACGCCTTGCTCGCTTAAGCTAGCGTACCAAGGTACGCGTACGCTCAAGCTAGCATACGAAAGCTAGCGTACGCTCAAGACACACTGCCAACAGGCAGCGTATTAAGGTGAGCGTACGCTCACTAAAGAGCAGCGTACGAAAGCTAGCGTACGCTCGCTAAACAGCAGCGTACGAAGGCTAGCGTACGCTCGCTAAACAGCAGCGTACGAAGGCTAGCGTACGCTCGCTAAAGAGCAGCGTACGACTCAGTGGCGTAAGCTAAAAAGCTAGCTCACTGTTCACTGTCTTCTCCAAATGGCAAGAATAGCAAGAACTCTAAAGTTGAATCTAAGCTTCAATTGTCCAAATCTTGGTCAAAACAAGTCCGAATCCAACTTTCCAAAGGTTAAAATTGGGTAGAATGAAATTCTCTAAAACATGGGACCATCAAAACTTGAAAAACAAGCAAGTTTGATAGATCAAAACCACCAAAATCCGAAAGTAACAAAACTCTAGATCTACAAGAAATAAAGCCTCAAAATGGAAAATGACAAGTTCTAATGTGGTTTAGAATCATGAGGAGAAGCTAATGAAACCATCAAAAGAAGTTCTCTTGTGGAAGCAAGTTGCGCTTGCCTATGGTGTTCTTGGTTGGTGGTGAAGTAATGGTGGGGGAAGGAGAAGTAATGAGAATTATGGAGAGAGGAAAGAAGAAATGGCAATAAATATCAAAGGTGGTGGTAGGTAGGGGGGGTTGTGGTGGAAATGAAGGAGAAGCATAGGCTAAGGTGTTCCACCCTTGGCCCATGATGAACCAAGCATTGGGCCGGCCGAACCAAGCCAACCCAAATCCGAGAGTAAACAAGCCAAGCCAAACCAAGGAGATATACAAATACAAGATAAAATACGTATACGTATTTCAAATACGTAATACGAACAACAGGCATTACAACTCTACCCACCTTAAAGAATTCCGTCCTCAGAATTTAATTAAGAGACTAGAGGGACAAGAATAAGCTACACTATTACAGGCAAGCTATACTAGACAATCAATCAAGCAATCAATCATGCAAGCAAGGAATCGAAGGCATGAGGCATAAGAAAGATATTATACCTCACGAGTCAAACAAGTCAGGATATCGCGTTCGGATATCATCCTCACGCTCCCACGTTGACTCACCCAAAGAGTGATGACCCCAAGCAACTCGGACTAACTTGATAGTCTTGTTCTTGAGGATCTTCTTCTTCGATCCAATATAGACACGGGCCTCTCCTCATACGAAAGGTTGGTACCAACAACCAATTCCGAATGATCTAGATGTGGCTCGGGTCCGGGATATACCGCCGTAATTGGGATACATGGAACACGTCATGCACCTCGCTTAGCGACGGTGGAAGAGCGAGACGATAGGATACATCTCCTACTCGCTCCAGAATGTCAAATGGTCCTATATACCTAGGACTAAGCTTGCCCGTACGCTGAAACGAATGACGCCACGGTTAGGCGAAATCCTCAGGAATACATGATCGCCGATCGAGAACTCGAGAGGACGCCGATGAGAATCCCCAATGGCGCTGGCGATCTTGGGCAACTCGAAGGTGATCTCTGACTCGCCTGACCACTTCAACGTCTGAGCAATCATTTCTGGACCGAGCATCTGCCTCTCTCCAACATCATCCCAGGCTAGCGAGGATCTGCACTTCCTGCCATACAGTGCCTCGAACGGTGCCATCTGGATACTAGCTTGGAAGCTGTTATTGTACGAGAATTCCACCAGGTGCAAGTGATCTTCCCATGAACCACCGAAGTCAAGTGTGCAAGACCGCAACATGTCTTCAAGAGTCTGGATCGTGCGCTCCGACTGTCCATCTGTCTGCGGGTGATATGCTGAACTAAACTGGAGATGAGTCCCCAAACTCTCTTGCAAGCTACGCCAAAAGTACGACGTAAATCTTGAATCTCGGTCCGAGGTGATACTGACTGGCACACCGTGCAATCTGACAATCTGCCTGAGGTACATCTCCGCTAGCTGAGCCGTCGACTGACCAACTCTAAACAAGGAAGAAAGTGCGCTACCTTGGTAAGCCTATCCACAATGACCCAAATAGCATCTCTACTAGCTGGGGATCTAGGTAGCCCAGTCACGAAATCCATGGTCACATGCTCCCACTTCCATTCTGGAATCGGTAAGGGCTAAAGAAGTCCAGCCGGTCTCTGATGTTCGGCTTTAACTTGTTGGCAAAAAAACTCCGAGAGACAAACCGAGCTATCTTCCGCTTCATGCCATTCCACCAGAAATGCTGCCGGATATCACGGTACATCTTCGTACTGCCAGGATGGATGGAATACTGCGAACTGTGCGCTTCTGACATGATCTCCTGCCGGATATCTCCGCTGGGTACACAAAGACGCTTACCATGCCTAAGTGTACCATCCTCATGAATACATAACTCTGGTCTTCGTCCTGCCTCACACTCTGCTCTGAGTCGCTGAAGCTTGGAATCTGTCGACTGCGCCATCCGGATCCTCTCGACTATAGTGGACTGAACTTGCATACTGGCCATCAAGGCCACACTGGAAGGGAGAACAACTTCTATACCCATCTTCTGAAGATCTGCTAACAGTTTCAGTTGTGTGTTAGGAAATAAACTCCGGCTCTCCTGCTCAATGCATCTGCAACGACGTTGGCCTTCCCAGGATGATACTGCAAGCTGACATCATAATCCACAAGAAGCTCCAGCCACCTCCTCTAACATGTTAAGATCCTTCTGGGTGAAAACATACTTCAGGCTCTTGTAGTCGGTGAAAATCTCTACCCTATCTCCGTACAAGTAGTGCCTCCACAACTTAAGTGCAAATACCACTGCTGCCAGCTCCAAGTCATGGGTTGGGTAATTCCTCTCATGATCACGAAGTTGTCGTGACGCATAAGCTATCACCTTTCCATGCTGCATCAGAACACATCCTAAACCTCTGCCTGAAGCATCACAGTACACTGAGAATCCTCCGGTTCCATCTGGAAGCGTGAGAATATGAGCTGTTATCAGGCCTCGCTTCAACTGCTCAAAAGAACTCTGACACTCTGCTGTCCAAGCAAACTGTGCATCCTTGCGGGTCAACTGGGTCAATGGCGCTGAAATCCGAGCAAAATTTGAAACAAATCGCCGGTAGTAGCCGGCCAATCCAAGAAAACTACGAACCTCTGCAACGGTGCTGGGCACTGGCCATGACTCAATAGCCACAATCTTCTGGGGGTCCACTTCTACTCCTCCTCGAGTGATGATATGACCCAAGTACGAAATGCGATCGAGCCAAAACTCGCATTTACTGAACTTAGCATATAACTGGTGCTCTCTGAGGATCTGAAGAACCACACGAAGATGCTGCTCATGCTCTGCCTCACTCTTGCTGTAGACCAGAATATCATCCAAGAACACAATCACAAACTGATCCAAGTAAGGCATGAAGATGCGATTCATGAGGTCCATGAATACTGTCGGCGCATTGGTTGCTCCAAAAGGCATAACAAGGAACTCCCAATGTCCATATCTCGATCTAAAAGCCGTCTTCGGGATGTCCTGCTCTCTGACTCTGATCTGGTGATATCTTGAGCGCAAGTCAATCTTCGAGAATACTGATGCCCCCTTGAGTTGATCAAACAAGTCATCTATCCTCGGGAGAGGGTATCTGTTCTTGATTGTCACTGAGTTCAAGGTACGATAATCAACACATAATCTGGACGTACCATCCTTCTTTTTCACAAGAAGCATCGGGGCTCCCCAAGGCGATCCACTAGCACGAATGAATCCCTTGGTTCTAAGTTCTTCAATCATCTTGTATAAGATCTCCAACTCTGACGGTGCCATCCTGTAGACTCTCTCTGACACAGGGGCTGTCCCGGAATCAAGTCTATAGTGAACTCGATCTCCCGCTCCGGAGGCATACCTGGAAGTTCTTCTGGAAAACGTCTGGGAACTCATCCACTATTCTGGGCAACTGAACTGCTGCTACTGCCATCCGCAATATCGGAGGAGAAGGCTCAACTTCGCCTCGGGAGAAAGAAAACTCCGGCTCTCCTGGAATGCTAAAAACCACCCTACCAATGCGGCAGTCTATTCTAGCATACTGGTTCCTCAACCAATCCATCCCTAAGACCACATCATAATCGGCCATCGGGAACTCTATCAATCTAGCGGTGAACTCCCTACCGCTAACTACGATCCGACACGAGAAAATACTCTATCTACTCCCACAAGTCCGTTACCAGTAAGTATATTGAGCTTACTGATAATGACTCGGGCTCCAATCCTACCCGTGTCGCAAATCGTGCAGACATAAAAGAATGCGATACACCAGAATCAAATAAAGCTGAAGCTGGAAAGGAGTTGACGAGAATAGTACCTGCCACTACCTCTCCTGGTGCCAATCCTTCCTCCACGGTCATCACCATAGCCTGACCGTGCCCTCGGGTGCTGGTCCCCTCTGCTGAAATCTCGCTGTCTGCTCTGACTCTGGGCTTGGACTTGTGCATACTGCTGGGGGTTCTGCTGCTGGAACACTTGGGTCTGAGGCGGTAAGGGCCTCGGCAATGGATACTGCTGCTGATGGACCGGAGCTGGTCCTCTCACCGAAGAGCTAGAAAGGTTGGAGGAGGATGAACCACCCCTGTTCGGGCAGGATCCAACCCTATGGTCTGGTGCTCCACAAGCCAGACACAATCCCTGTACCCTGCGACATTCTGCCACCACATGGCCTGGCTTCCCACAATGAGAACAACCCACTGCGGAAGATTGCTTCTGCTTCTGCTGCTGCTGCTGCTGAGGGTACGTCAGGGTTAATGCTGAACCGACGTCACTGAGGTTGCTTGCCTCAGAGCTCCAATAGTCAAAGCCCTGGCTGGGGCTGGGGCTGAAGACTGATTCATCTGGCCGTGAGATCTCTTCCGACCTCCGGTCCTGTCCACGATCCTCTGGGAGGTATACTCATGCCTCCGGGCTGCTCTCAAGACTGCATCGAAAGTCTGATGCTCAAACTGCTCAACTGCTAACAAGATCTCCAGTGCAGTCCCTGCTGGAATCGCTGGGCTCTATCATACTCGGTTGCCACCAAGGTGGGAGCAAACCGACTGAGTCTCGAAAACTCGGCCGCATATCCATCGACCGTCCTGCCTCCTTGCTTCAGATTGGTGAACCTGGTCTGCAGATCATACCGAGCCACGGCATCGAAATACTTGGTCTGGAATCTCTCTCTGAATACTGTCCAAGGAATGGGTGCTGCTAACCCAACGGCCTGCGCTGCCCACCAGCTGCGGGCAAGATCTAACAACTGCAGGCGCACCACGGCTACCTTCTCGTTCTCTGGAGTCTTGGCTGCTTCTAGAACCACCTCTGTGTCCTGAAGCCATGCATCTGCCGCGAAGCATCTTCACTACCGTCAAAGAATGGAGGGTTCAAGCGCTTGAAGCTGTTGGCCGCACTGTTCCTGGATGACCACCTCTAGTCAAAGCATCCGCCACTGCCTGTTGCAAGGCATCTCCACGACGATCTTGAGAAGCTATCAAAGTCCTGACGAGTCCTACCAAAGTGCCGTCATCATGTTCTGCAGGTTGAACTGGCTGGACTGGTGGCTCTCCGCCAGAAGGTACGACTCTGGAGGCTACTCCGGAATGCTGGGCTTGATCTCCAAGTTGCTGCTGGTCCGCGGGAGGTGCTCCGCCTTGCTGATCGCCGGGTCAGGTACTATGCCGCTGAAGAAGACGACATAGGAAACAATAAGGAAGGACCAGGACAGATCAACGATACAAGCATATGATCAGGACAAGAATCCAGGATTCAGAAGATACGAGCAGAGATCAAGGACGAATACTGATTAAGACATCTATTCGGTAAATCCTCACATATCTTGATTTACAAGACCTGTATGGGCCACCACTTAAACCATGTCACGCCCCAGAACCAGAATACTGGAGAGCGGGGGCAGACATAGCCAGCTACGTATATGAAATGGATTCCATCTCGCTATACGGTCACGGCTGTCTAGGATACATGAGGGTTTATCTACAAGCCAGCAGTCTCTTAAGGTCATGAACAAGCCTAGTGTCTCAATCACAAGCAAGTAAGTAAATGTTACAAGATGTATGATCATTAAATATACAATGATAAGGCGTCCCAAATATTACATATTCAGCTGACATGAAGCTAGTCGTTACAAAATGTTAGGACTAGCAAGAGTTTAGTCATACATGATCAACCCTAGGATTTGTCAATCATGTTACAGCCCGTAGGCAGACAGTAAATAAAGTACAATCGAGCTAAATAGGTGCTCGTCGGCTAAACGCCTCAAAAGAATATTTTTACAATAGAGCGGAAGAGCCAAAAATAACCCACTCGTTGCCAGGGTTCCGTCTAGTGGCCACCATCTGGCTGGAAGGTCGGTAGATCCTCTGGAGCTGCTCCGAAATCTGGCCATACAAAACCAGCTGGGTCAGACCCCAGAAAGAGCAAGTGCCATAAAGGAGCTTCACTTAAGAACTAAAACCAGCAATCAGCACAGGAATAAATAATATAATAAAAGGCATGAATATAATTAAATGGTAAAGACTGGAAATAAGGAAAACATGCCAGGATGATACGACGAGATAACCATGGAACTATTCAGATAGCCAGGTTACAACCCGTAAACCAAACAAGGACCGGGTTGTAACCCTTCGTCTGAACAGAACTTGGAATTCTACCATTTATCGGTAAATAAATACAGGCATTAAGTCGTGCAGCAATCTGGAACAGGATCAGGGCAAGACTAGACTGGTTAGACTCCGTCCAATCACTTCACGGCCAAGCAAGAATTACGGCTTGATACATTAACTAACTAGGGTTGTCACAAGCCTAATTACTAACAAGATGCAGTGAGATTATTCCACAGCCACAAGCCCTGCAGACCATCCAGGTCACCCGGGTTAAAAGATTAGAGTTGAATTCAGGTGGGTACATCGTCCAGGAAACGAATGTACCCTTAGGTAGCTTGAAGGGTGCAACACATGACAGTGTGCTGGAAATGTGCCTACTCGACGGCAGGCTACAGATCCCAAGGCGTGCCCAGGTAACGGGATTGCCTGTAGCTGGAAAATCTCTTCATGACTAATGTATCAATCTAGTTATTAGTCCTTAGTTCATTTCAATAGGTACTCCTGACCGTGGTACTCAGGAGTCCCACCCTAGACATGATGCAAAACAGGACTGGTTTATTTATACAAGCACAATCACCCACGGTGTCCAGGATTAATTATACAGGTCATGTCATGTCAGGTAGCCGTCGCAACAGCTATTCGAGATAATCATGTCAGGTAATCATGTCAAGTGTACTAGTCAGGAGTGCGCCATGACGGGCCACTATCAGGTCATGTCATGTTACTCATGTCAGGAGTGCACCACTACGGGTCACTATCGTGTCATGCTCCATTATCAATTCCAAACATATTAAGTAAATTCATGATTATCAAGTTCAGGACAAAAGGCGTAAGGATATAAAATGGACGTTAAATATCTAATAAAATATCTAATAAAATATCAATATACAGGGCTATAGAAGATCAAGGGTAATCAGGCTACGCTCAAGCCAGGCTACGCTCAGGCTAGCGTACGCTCAGGACTGCGTACCAAAGGATCCATACACTTCCAATGGGAAGCGTACGCAAGGGTCAGCGTACACAAGGGCACGCTCAAGCTACAGGTCAGCGTACGCTCAAGCTAGCGTACGAAAGGGCCAGCGTACGCCTTGCTCGCTTAAGCTAGCGTACCAAGGCACGCGTACGCTCAAGCTAGCGTACGAAAGCTAGCGTACGCTCAAGACACACTGCCAACAGGCAGCGTATTAAGGTGAGCGTACGCTCACTAAAGAGCAGCGTACGAAAGCTAGCGTACGCTCGCTAAACAGCAGCGTACGAAGGCTAGCGTACGCTCGCTAAACAGCAGCGTACGAAGGCTAGCGTACGCTCGCTAAAGAGCAACGTACGACGGCTAGCGTACGCTCGCTAAAGAGCAGACGTACGACTCAGTGGCGTAAGCTAAAAAGCTAGCTCACTGTTCTGTCTTCTCCAAATGGCAAGAACAGCAAGCAAACTCTAAAGTTGAATCTAAGCTTCAATTGTCCAAATCTTGGTCAAAACAAGTCCGAATCCAACTTTCCAAAGGTCAAAATTGGGTAGAATAAAATTCTCTAAAACATGGGACCATCAAAACTTGAAAAACAAGCAAGTTTGATAGATCAAAATCACCAAAATCCGAAAGTAACAAAACTCTAGATCTACAAGAAATAAAGCCTCAAAATGGAAAATGACAAGTTCTAATGTGGTTTAGAATCATGAGGAGAAGCTAATGAAACCATCAAAAGAAGTTCTCTTGTGGAAGCAAGTTGCACTTGCCTATGGTGTTCTTGGTTGGTGGAGAAGAGTAATGGTGGGGGAAGGAGAAGTAATGAGAATTATGGAGAGAGAGAAAGAAGAAATGGCAATAAATATCAAAGGTGGTGGTAGGTAGGGGGGGTTGTGGTGGAAATGAAGGAGAAGCATAGGCTAAGGTGTTCCACCCTTGGCCCATGATGAACCAAGCATTGGGCCGGCCGAACCAAGCCAACCCAAATCCGAGAGTAAACAAGCCAAGCCAAACCAAGGAGATATGCAAATACAAGATAAAATACGTATACGTATTCCAATACGTAATACGAACAACAGGCATTACAGATTAGGAGTAAAAAGAAATGCAGAAAATTACAAAAAATGCAGCAAATAACAAAAAATATCCAAGTTTTTGCATACAAGACATATCCACGGTTTTCAGAAATATACATATGGCTGAGCTATACAAGAAGTGAAATATACAAGAATTATATACACAGTTCTTCTCTTCCACAACATCTGAAATATAGAAATATACATACTTCTCTAATATACAAGAAATATCCACAGTTTTCAAGTTATAGTCTCAAGACTCTCAACATCATACAAGCCAATGAAGCCATCATCATCCCAACCCTAGCTTTTCCTGTACAACACAATAAAAAGAAGGAAAAAAAAAAACTAAAATGCGGCTCAGATAAGGCTTATTTATGCACCATAGTTGGATGCATGTAGTATCAGTTCTCTTATTCTCAAGCCAACATCATATTGCAACTTTCTCCTCAAATATGTTAGTAAAATTTTCAAGGAAAACATAAACAAATTAACCTCATAGATTGATAGATATACCAAACTAAATGGCTGCATTAAATACCTCGCCAATAGCTGTACATTTCAGTAAATGGCTGCAGTAAATGCTTCGCCAATGGAACACTTCCAACCTCCTAATGGAATAGACAAGCTGCAGTAAACAATAATACAAGTAGCAGCAGCAACAGTATAAAGAATGAAAGAAGCAGTAGCAGTACAAAGAAAGAAGCAGCATCAGCAGATCAGTGAACAAACAACAACAACCAGTATAAAGAATGAAAGAATTCCAGAAACAACAGCAGCAGTAAACATTAAGACCAGCAACATCATCATTTCTATTCCCAAGCCAACATCAATGAACTAACAGACCAGCAAGGCAGTAAATAAATACTCCCAACTCCCAAGTCTCCCAAGCCAACATCAGTGAACTAACAGACCAGCAAGGCAGTAGTTGCAGTAAACATAAAGGGAGCAGTAAATGTAGGCAATAAATAAATACTCCCAAGTCTCCCAAGCCAACATCAGTGAACTAACAGACCAGCAGGCAAGGCAGTAGTAGCAGTAAACATAAAGGGAGCAGTAAATGTATGCAGTAAATAAATACTCCCAACTGGCCAACTCCCAAGTCTCCCAAGCCAACATCAATGAACTAACAGACCAGAATGAAATAAATACTCCCCAACTCCCAAGCCTCCCATAAAGACTCCCATAGGCTAATATTTTCCCAATTTTTATAGTAGCAGCCAACATTTTCCCAACTTTCGAAGCTAATAAAAATTTTCCAACATTTTGAAGCTAATAAACATTCATGAATTCACGCAATTTAGAGAGCTAGGAAGCCGATGGGTACTTACAGTGAGTGAGAACCGGAAAGTGAGAGAAGTGTAACAAAAATGTCCACAAGATTCGTAATATCGAGAGAGCAAGCCAGCAAGGGGCCAAATCTAGGTTAAATAACAAATTAATTAAGAAAAAGGGAAAGAAAGTAAACAATTATTTGGAAAAAAAAAATTAATTTTGACAGTTTATACTAATTTCTTACCAGATCTACGCTAGATCTTGACTTGTGTAGGTTAGATCTTGATAGATCTGCACTTAGGATTTCGAGATGCAGACTTCAAGAGGAAATCCTTAGGGTTTCTCTAACTCAGAAACCAGAAGAGACTCAAGAGAGAGAGAACTCAGAAACCATAAGGGGAGAGTAGAGAGAAGGCTAGGGTTTCTCCGAGAGAGAGAGGAGAACTCAGCACAGCCGCTGCGCTGCAAGTTCGCAGTGGTGCTCAGCTGTTCAGCACAAATGTTTTGAGAAGTGAAGAATGGAGAGAGAGAGAAA
>JANAVB010044419.1:4285957-4500410 GCA_029216955.1 Iris pallida
AAAATTTAATTTAGTATAATTTAAAAACATATAATTAAAAAAACTAAATTAGTAAAATAAGACCCAAAAAAATGTAATAATCCAAACCACCGCCTACAAAAGTGGGAAATAGTAGTAGTTGTTTTTAGTAGCAGTGCCGCACCATTAACGTCGCTCGCCACAATCCAAAAAAAAAGGACCAAACCGCACCCAGACCCTCGTAACTGCACCCGACCTACCGCCACACCACCCCCTATTTATTGCCCACAACCCATTCGACAGAACTCCCCACAGACCAAACCCAACCAAACCAAAACAAAACCATGGCCTCCATCACCGCCACTCTCCTCCTCGCGTCCCTCCTCTGCGCTCTCATCCTCTCCTCCACTTCCGCTCGCGACATCGACGCCGAGCTCAACGAGTCCAAGAAAAGCAACAATGGCGTCGGAAACCCCGGGTACGGGTCGGACCCGGGCAGCTACTTCGGACCCGGAGGCGGGTTCGGAGTGCCCGGGTGGGGAAACGCGGGAGGCGGGTACGGGTCGGGCGCCGGCGGGTCCGGCGGGGGCTACTCCCGCAACGGCGTCGTGCCGCCGTCGGTGGTGTGCTCGGAGAAGGGCCCGTGCTACAAGAAGAAGCTGACGTGTCCCGCCAAGTGCTTCACTTCCTACAGCCGCTCCGGGAGGAACGGGGGCGGCGGCGGCGGAGGAGGAGGCTGCACCATGGACTGCAAGAAGAAGTGCGTTGCTTACTGTTAGGTGTTTGTTTGATTAGTGTTACTTTTTATTTAGCATGAGCAGTGAACGAGTACTAAGCTAATATATGTGTGTTTTGGTTTTGTGTTTTGCTACTATTAGTAAGTAAGTACTCTACTAATATAGTTTATGTGAGATTATCTGTGGTGTCTATGTATATTATGCATAAATAAAGAGTGGCATGTTTAGTTTCATGCAGAGGTTTATTTTATTCCAGTAGGTTTTGGATTGAATGCTCATTTTAAAAAATTATTTTAAAAAATAGTTTTTTTTTTTAAATTTTGACGTTAGGCACGAGACTTTTGTACAATTTTGTACACGATGTATTGTATATCTTTTGAACTCACTATTTTCAATTTTTACCATTTTATAAATAATAGGAATAATACGTTTCCGTGGCTCGACCCATCACGGATCTTCCGTCATTCAGTCTGGATCTTATGTCTCTCTCTGATAACCACGGATCTTCCGTCATTCAGTCTGGAACTTATCTCTCTCTGATAACCATAAGAGTCACTCAAGTTCGACAATTAAAAAAAAAAAAATAGAGTTCAGAGTATGATTTGTACAACAGTATAATATGGATGTTTTTCTTTGCCACAAAGGATACATTGAGATGATCATTAGGTTTCCAATTGAGGTGTCACGGAAATGAAGGATTTTTTTTTTTTTTTGTGCTCTTTATACGGACATAAAAAAAGAAAAAAATTCATCAATAATGTGTGAAGTTCTGCCTCTGCCAACTCCACAGTGTTATGAGCTGGTGCATAACAATGTGTGAAGTTCTGCCTATGCCAACTCCACAGTCCATACTTCAAGCAAGTCTTGTGGCAAAATGGAGCTGGAGCCACTGACAATTACATGCACGTTAGCTCTGCACAACCTCAATGCCTCGTTTCGTTCCCAGAATCGTGGAATTGAAAAAAAAAAAATCCTTATTTTTCTATATTTAGTAACAAAAAATTGAGGAGTGATATCCAATAGAAAGAAAATTAGGAAAAAAAAATAATAAGATTTTTTTACTTGTCCTCCACTTTATTTATCACATTTTACGGTGCATTTTACTGTTTAAAAAAATGTACAGTTTCTCCCACTTTGGACGGAATCTGTCAAAAATATTTTTTTGAGACCAAAATGTCCTTCTTCTTCCCCTTTCCTCTTTCCGCTCCCCGGCCGCCACCGCCTCCGCTCCCCCCCCCTCCCCGACACCGTCCCCTCCTCCTCCTCCTCCGGCGGCGGCAAGCAGCAGCGACGGCGGAGGCGGAGAGCGGGGGAACGCACGGCGAGGAGAGGAAAGGGGAGCGGGGGCGGCGGTGGCATCCTGCCTGCGGGGGGAGAGGGGTGAGAGGAAAGAGAAAGAAGAAAATATGAGGGACATTTTGGTCAAAAAAATTGGTCAAAACAGTTGACCGTCAATTTCTGACGAATTTCGTCAAAAGTGGAGGAAAAAACTATACATTTTTTGCAAAACAGTGGGGTGCACCATAAAATATGGTAAACAAAGTAGGGGGCATCCAAAACAAGGATACATTTTTCCACTTTTAATTATTAATTTTTTTTTTGTTTTTTTACATTTCCAAATACCAAACAAAATTTATAAAAGTTATAATTTTCCAAAAAAAATTGATTTCCTGTCCTTTCCCTTCCCAACTCCTTTCCCACACAAAAGCTGCAGATGAGAAAGCAGCAAAAGAATGGGAGTGAAAAGCCAGTATAGAATAGAAGTCGGCAGGAAAGAATGATAAATATCTACTGAATTTTGTGATGGCAACACAAAGCTTGGAATGGATAAAGAGCTTCAGGAGGTGCGCGCAGTCCCAACCAAACTTCTCATAAAGTATGATGCATCGAGCTAGTCTCTCTCGAATAATAAAATTTACAACAACAAAAAAAAAAAAATCAATTAATTTTGACTGGATGCCAAGTGGCCAAGATGTCGTGGGATACTTTGAAGCAAAGTTGAAGGCTTTTTGTCGTTTGACGACCACTGGCAGAAAGTAAACTTTACATGATTTGTTTGGATATAAAGAGAGAACTCTGCAATCAATCCATAATCCTTGGATTTACACGACAATAGCTAGGGTTGGATCATCATACCTATTAAAAGCAATGGTTGTAGTTCTCATATTTTGGACAATCATACGCCCTCTAGAACTTCCACGGAGAGGAAATTGATTCCAACTAACTGCCTTAATTGACAAGATCTTGTACAACTTTTAAAGAAAAAGGGAGAAGGTGATTCAGAGATTCTTAGAGGGGTTCTAGTGAGGTTGTTCTAGTAGATTCACAAGAGTCCGAAGCGACATGACGATCGGCTAAAAATCGGATGCGAAAAGACACATGATTTAACTGAGCTCACATGTGCGGAAAAAAAAACAAAAAACAAAAAAGATTCACATTTGATCGTCCTCATAATCCGTATAGGATGGATGGAGTTGTATGTAAAAGAGTTGGGTGTATTTTTCAAATCTATTAGTGGAACTTTTTTCAGTTGGACTTCGATAGTCACATGATTTTCTTCCGCATTAGATTTTCGCGTAAAAGAACATTTGTGTTTGCGATTGTGTGGACTGTGCGATTGTGTGGATTGTACACGATTGTTGTGGTTGTGTATTTGCAGGTTTCAGCTATTTTATTTTCCTTGTGAATTTTCTTCCGGCTGGAAAGTTACGTTTCGTCCGAGCTTCGTTCCCAACAAAGTAGTATTATAGCAACACGCTAAGGGTGTTGAATTTTTGTCAGATTGACTGAAATAAAAGATGGACATAAAATCAGTTAGTATGGTTAACGTGAACGACACAAATAATCATTATTGGAGCAGAAAGATGAAGAATCTACTTTTTCTCAAGAAGTTACATCCAACGTTGTTTGCTTTCGAGAAAACCAACGATAAATCAAATAAAAGACTAGTCTTATGAATATAAACATGTCAACGATTATGTCCAACAGTTCATAGATGAAAATATATACAATCACATCGCAAGCATAAATCATGCTAAGATGTTATGGAAGAAACTTTCGTCCTTATATGCCAAGAAGATCATCATCAATAAATTGCTTTTGATGTGACAAATGGGTCTAAGGTGCAAGAAGGGTACGTCGATTACAGATCATGTGAATGAATTCAGGACACTGGTTGATCAATTATCGACAATTGGGTCAAATTCGACAACAAAATTCAATCGTTTTGGTTGCTAGGTACTTTGTTGGACTCGCGAAAAATCGTACGAGTGTCTTTAACCACTTCTGCTCCCAATGATGTTGTGCCTCTGGAGTTCGCCAAGAATGGGGTGTTAAACAAGGAGATGTTGGGAAAATCTCAAGGCACAACGTCTTCATCTCAATCTGATAGTTACTTTCCGAGATCAGGGGACGGAGCAAGAGCAAGGGTCCATGAGGTAGGAATAGGAGCATAGAAAAGTCCAAGGGACGATTCGAGGATTCTGAGTACTATCACTATAGCAAGAAGAGCCACTTGGAGAGGAACTGTTTTTCCTGAGAGAAGGAGAAGAACAAGGAGAAACCAAGTGAGAGCACTACAATAATATCTTCAAGACATGGATGATATAATTATCGTAGGTGATGAGAACCCGATGAATCTCACATGTCATATCAGTAGTAGGTCGGTGGACTCGAGGACTTTAACGTATGTCTCTCACAACAAGACACTGTTTGGCACTTATACAACATGAATTGTGCGGTGTCAAAGACGAGAAAAAAAGAATATGTAGAAAGTGATTGCCATTGGAGACATGCATGTGAAGACCAACACAACAACTATGTTGGTTCTCAGGGGAGTTCGTGACATCTGATTCAACCTCTTATCAGTTGGAAAGCTGGATGATAAAGATTCTTCAGTTTCTTCGAAAATAATTAGTGGAAGTAGACAAAGGTTTGATGGTCGCTGCTAGGATAAGTAAGAGGTCTGATTTCTCCTATATTTAGGGAGCGCATAGGGTGAACTGAAGGTCGATGCAATGAATGATGCTTCTATCGAGCTATGACACATGTGACTCAAATCATATTTTCGACAAGGGAATGGGATACCTTGCAAACAGGAATGTGCTTCAAGGTTTGAAGCTTACGAACTTCTTGAGATACCCACATTGTATGGCTGGAAAGCATTACATGGCATCATTTCAAAGTCACATCTTTGAAGAAGTCGACACTGTTCAAGTTGGTTCACTCGGACATGTACGATCAATTGAAGAAAACATTAGGTGGTGTTTCTTATTTCGTAACATTTATTGATGACTAGTCTTTTCTAGGAAGGTTGTGTCTTCACCATAAACATCAAGGATCATGTCTTGGACACTTAAAATCATGCATGATACGAAGGTAAGATTGTTCGCTCGGATAATGGAGGTAAGTACATAGGATTGTTTGATGCTTATTGCAAAGAATAAAAGATACGACATCAGAAAGCTACGACAAATATTGGATGAACATGACAGTACTAGAGAGAGCATCGTCAGAAGCAAAGTTGTAATGAAGCTTTATATATTGTGACAATTAGTGTAATGTGGTATAATCATCCCGACAAGACTTCCATCTCTTCTTGAATATCCCTATCATCATCTTCCATCTACCATTGGTCAGAAAATGTTTTTCCTTTTTTTAAGTTTTGTTGTGTGAAGTGTCACATTTTATTGTTTTGGATATTAACAGATATATTAGTAATTTTGATCAGTTTCATCATTATGTGTGCATAAGATTAATGTTAATGACGAGGAAATCCATGCTTCCAACTGAATCATTCTCGGTCCATGCTTCATTTTTGCCCGAACTTGGCAGAAAACAATCCCAATGAAAAACTATCAAAAACCCGTATTGTGTTGGGCTACTGACTGTAGTATTAAGTTTGGATTTGGATCCGCCAATTATATCACTCTTGTAAATTCCATAACGTTCAAGTAAAAATGAAAGAATGCGATATATCAGTATGAAAAATATTTGTCAAAACAAATATGAAAAAAAAAAATGCATAAAATATAGATATATTAATCAGGTTCAAGCAAATATTTCGTACCTAAAAAATGCACGGGGATGCCGTTCCCAGCCTACTACCAAATGCGCAGCTTAAAATTGGATTGTCATTTATATGGGGAAAATTATACTTTGGGTCACTAAATGTTATATATATATATATATATATATATATATATATATATATATATATATATATATATACCCCCTCTTTTCCTTCGTGCTCCTTCGTGCATTGTTGGATCGAGAGGACCGGGTGGGGCCCGCGCATGCGCCCGCTCGATCCAACGGTCGAGTGGGACGGGGCTCCTCCAGGGCTCCGGATCCGCTCATATATATATATATATATATATATATATATATATATATTTTGGTCGCATATATATATATATATATATATATATATATATTGGTCGCTGAGTAACTAAAACTTAAATTTTGCAAACATTTAATGACCAAAAGTATAGTTTTCCCTCATTCTATTTAACAGAGAATAATGATGAATATGACTTCTCCGCAAACATTGAGAAAATATAGCAACCGGAATATATATCCACATATAATGTTTGATGCATTTTCTCAGTAAAGGTCTCAGGGATGTTAGACTGCTATCCAATCTGAGTGCAATGGCTGTGCTAATTGGCTTGCCAATTGAGTGGGCTACTCCTGCTAAGTTTAATGATGATAGATATATGATGTAACTGAGATGCTGCAAATAGCAAAAGAAAAAATAACCTGGAGCTGCATTTGCGTTGCACCTGAAGACCAGTTAGAATGATAGCCTAAACCGAGTCCATTATGCAATAAAAGCAAGACGCCATGCAAACGTCCAACAAGCAATACTCTGATTCCTGAATGTAGCAGTCTTCACTCTGCATAAAGCTTTACCATTGCCAGTAGAGATCGATATGGGCAATGAGATCTCTGATCCGCATCCACAGCACCAAGGAAAGGTCTTTATGTACAAAGCATCAGGGAAATAATAGAACACTTCTGACACTGAAAATAATAATTCAAAGGCACACTTGAAAAGAGATGCATAAAAGCCATCATGCGCATCGTCTATATCCGCTGAGCTGAAGGCAGTCCCTCGAGTCTTGTTTTGGAGACCTGCTGCTCACCTTCATCCTCATCATCCTCCAGATCACTAAAGGAAACATCCTCGTCATTTGCCAATGGAATAGTATCTCCCCCAACTGCACCAGCTTCACCATGTTCTTCTTCCAACCAGTCATCACCATCCCCATCTTCGTCGCACTTCTGGATGGGCACAGCACTTGAGACATCACTATGAATATCCCTAGTCTCGGCTTGGACTGGTGGGTTTTCTTCAATGACAGACTTGTCAACAACTGTCACCTCTGTAGTCTCCACTGGGTATTTGTCGGTCTCGAGCTTAGCTATGGGAAAAGAAGTCGACTCTTCATGTTTGGCAGTCTTGGTTGGTGAGATTTCTGACAGGTTGTCTGGTGGAGAGATGACACTCCCTTCAGGTGGAGGAACTGAAGGGACTTCCTCATTCTTGTAAGATGGGGATACACCTCTACCTGATCCTTCAGAGTTCTGTTTGGCCCGTGGTAAATCTTGTAACAACATTGCCCGAGCCTGCATAATCTGCTTGAGTACAGTAACTATGAAGTATGTTAAACAGAATTTATATAGTTCTACATCAGTCTAATCATGCTTCTTTTCATAAGTTGAATGCTTCCAATGCACAAAAAATAGGTAGCAGCATTACAATAGCCGAAAAATATATAATTTGAACAAAAGGTTGAATCACTTAAGTGCTTCATAACATGTAAATCAAATAGATTTCTCCAGATATCATGCTTCTTTTTCAAAAATTTAAACCAAGGTCTAAGTGCTTTATATCAGTAGAATAAGTATGTTTCTCCAATGACACCATCTTCTTCTTCGCAGCTTGCATTTTGGAACATGACAGTTAAAAACCAAAATTTCAATGCCTCATATAGTTATGCTACATAAATGTTACAATACCTGTTTTAGCCTTGAAACATAATTGGTCTTGAATGAAAAATCATAGCTGTAATTAACAAAACTTTATGCAACCATATGCATCCCACTAAACCAAAATCCTATTTCAAACTACTACTTACTGCCAACGAGTTCTAAGGTTGCCAGTCAAGCCAGTTATGAACATCCAAACTGTGTTTTCCAAACATATACTTGGTCAACAAAATTTTACATTTTGGTTAGGCAGATTTCGTTTCCGTGTTGTGTGATTGGAAGCTGAGATAAGCACAACTCTTGCTTAATTAATTGGAGAGGATGGTGCTGGGTAGCCGCTGTCGCTCGTAGCAGCCACTCTCAAAGTTGTGGCACCACCAGCAGGAGTTCGCACTGAAAGGGTAGAGTCAATTGCTGGATGTTGCCGCCTCCAGTGTGCCCTTGTCCTAGGACGATGATGCAGCTTTCAGTGGCATGCTCTATTATTAAGTTAAGAAACCATACTGCCACCACAAACGCAATGATAGAACCATCGCTACCACCACCACTATATGGACTTCTTGCTACACCATGTTGGAGAGCACATCACTGCCGCCATCAAGAGCTACCGTCACTGCTCCTGCAGCTGTTGCAGCCACCAACTGGAGTCACTGTTCCTTTTGCCCCTGTGGCTGCAGCCTGCCACTCCCCTGTGGTGGCTGTTGTTGCCCTGCCAGTGTTGCTCCAGCCAGTGGGGAAAGGAGGAAGACGAGTGAGAGTAGGAGGAAAGGAGAGAGGAAGGAGAAGTGAGGGAGGACAAAGGGGCCACCATATGGTAGCCAAAAAAATTAACCACTGAGAAAGAGGAAGGGGTTTTGTAAATTAATTTTAAAATATTTTCTTATGTCTTATTTGTTTATTTTGGGGTTCTAAGAGCTAAATAGTCCAACTTTATCCAAACTTCCCAGATTCGTGGTTGATGGGTGTGCTATGGATTTCGGATTATGTAACGATTTGCCGTTACTTTACCCTAAAAAATTTGCAACCTTCATTTACATATAAACCCTTCTATATAATTGTTTCCTACATCGTTTAAACATTTGCAAATATATTAGATCCTTACCAAAGAGTAATACTAAATATATACTTGCTACCTTTAATTTCACAGTGTGTAAGCAACTACTTGTGGCACTCGATTTTGTTAATTTTACTTTTGCACATCAAAGTCGGCAACTCCATTAGGAAAAACAAATTATGTATTTTTTTCAATATTTAATTCTTAATTTTATTACAATTTCAAACATAAAAGAAAAATACTAATGGAGGGATATTTTAGTCTTTTAGTAACCGTTTACAAGAACACAACCTTTATCCCAAACATTATATGTTAGGAAGCATTCTAATATTTACACTAAAATACATCTTCAATTATGGAATTAAATCTGATGTAGGTAAAGGACCCCACGAATGCGAGAATGCTTGGGGAAGTAGAGTTGTCTAAGGTGGAGACACTAAAACAACAATGGGGGTGGATAAATGACCTCTTCAAAACGTCATCCTAGGTTGTCTTAATCTACGAGCAAGTTTGGGTCCGCAAATGAATCCCGAATCCACGGGGGTGTTTGAATCCATATGAGGCAAAGAGGGTAAGCCTAGCCCTAAAAGCAAGATAAAAATATCCTAACTAGAGGAAAACCCTAGCCCTAAAAGAAAAAAGTCCGAACCATCCTCAACTAAAAACCAAAAATAGACATGCCCATACCTGACTTGTTAGCTAGCATGAGTACAGGTAAACACACGATATGGACATCATTTTGCCGTGTCCGTGCAACATAACTTATTGGTTACATAAAATGCCAAAGCAGTAAAAGACAGCAAACAAACCAGTCTAACTAACTGGTACAGTTCTGCAAACTAGCCGTGCGGCTTGGTTTGAGGTGCTAGTCCCCTGCATCATACTACTTGTATCAAATTATTTGCATAGAGCCATTATGTATAGCCTACTTTTCTTTGCAGTTTAGACTTATATATACCTCCATTTTGCATTACTGTTCAATGCAACACCTACAAGAATGTATGCATGGTGGACTAGAAAACAGAAAAAAAAAATGCTAAAATCAACCTGAAGCCAGAAGATTTGGATGTAAATCAAATTATGATACTCTTTAAGTTTTTAACTGTGTAACATGATAACCATTTTTAAGGCATTTAAGATCTAACCACCTGCTTAAGAATGGAACATAAACAAATAAGTAAGAGAAATAGAGTATGTCACCTGAGGTGTTGATAAAAGGTCAGCATCATGCTTATTGAGTCTAGAATGCAGAAGCACAAAATAGATTTTCCAGAAGTGTCTTTCGCTCATATGACTAGGGCAAAGCTCAACCCTAAGTTCTGCTAAACTTGGCGCAAGGCGTTCAACAGCCAGTGCATGTTCTTGCTGGGCATCGGACATGTCAAATGCTAGAAGAAGAAGCAATACCAAATATAAGAGAACCTTCCCAGAAATGCAAAAAATAAGAAGAAAATAACAGGATGGTCATCTTTTCTGCTAAACAAAAAAATGGTTGAAGATAAGCATGTCCACAAGACCATTCAATTCATAGATTAGGGCATACTTTATGAAGGGTTAATGTAAAACTCTCTTCTAAGAAAAGGAAAAAAAACCCAAACCCAAACCCACTCTCTCACCCGACTCCACTTCACTCAACACTCCCCCACGTCCTCCTCTCCCCCAAAATCCTCTCAGCCACTTCTCCCCCAATCTTAAACTACCAGCACAAATTCCTCTACCTAAATTCCTCTAAACCACCATCACCACTTGTTTCCATAAGGAAAACTCTCCCACTCTCCCACACAGAACCAGCTCCTCGCGACCGCACCCCTCACCGGCGCCACACTCGGCGACCCCAGCCGTGGTCACCCCTGTCCGCGCGTCGAGCCTCCCCGCGCACTCCGCGGCCACCGCGGCCCGACCATAGACCCCCTCTGCGGCCGCCCTAGCTGAGACCGCCCCGCCAGCACATCCTGCGACCGCCGGACCCCCTCCGCGGCCGACCCTCGCCCGACCGCAGCCCCCACGTGACCCCTGTTCGCACGTTTCCTCCGCGTGACCCGCAGCCCCACGCCGTTGCCGATCTGATCGGCTGCCCCCTGTCGCTGCTGTCGTCCGTCAAGCACCACCCGCGGCCCCTTGCGCTGCTGTCCAGACGTTCAGAGGCTTCAAACCGGTGACGACGCTCCGCGGAGTCGATCCGAGTCCGAGGCCACCCTTCGGATTCCGTCATCAAATATTCGGTATAATTCATATCCGAGTAGTCGTAGCATCTCGTAGTCGTAGTCGATGATGGTTTCGGTCTCGATCTCGTTACGGGATTCAAATAATTTACGTTGCTCATGTGGATGCTTTGAACGATCCTTGGATCGTTGTTTCGATTTCGTAATCGGAACGATTACGAAATCGTTAGTCCGAATTCGGACTTCGGATTTTTGGTTGTGTGTTGCCCGGCTAAATTCGTGGAGATGGGTACTGTAATATTGTGATTAGGGAATTGGTTAGTTCTGTAGTGGGGATTTCCTATATAAATGTGTATATAATGTGGGTTAAATGGTTCTGTTGGTTATATATATATATATATATATATATATATTTTATATATATATATATATATATATATGATTTGAAGAAAGTAAATTATGTTAACTATATACTGTGACTAATTTAAAATATGTATGTATTTATGTATAGGTTTTAAAGGAAGGAAATTGTGTACCCATACTTTAATATTGTGACTCCTTTAATATAAATTATATGTATATAAATGATTTAAAAGAGAAAGAATTACATTTTAATTATATTTTTAGTATTTGTGACTCTTTTAAAATATATATATACGTATATAGATTACAGCTATTCTCGAAAACTTGGTTATTACAAAAATATACTTTATATACCTTACATTTTATTGGTTATTTAGATTGGCGTATTTGTCGGTAAATTTGAGGCTTATCGTATCCATCTTGGCGACGACCGAAATGGTCGAATGAGCCGTTAGTGAAACGCAAACGCTACGGGGTATTTCCGTACGTTGAGGCATAAGCTATTAGCAACGTGTGACTGTGTGACCAAGTTTGAGACTCTGGTTGACCCTGCCTTGCGACTTTACTTTATTTTAAATTTGTAGAACTTGTTACTTGGTATTCTATTTTAGATGCAGGGCACTCGTGCCTTCGGACTGGACCGTTCCCGACTTAGAAGATCACCGCAGCGTAGTTTAAGATTTTTTATTTTATTCTCTTTTATGTAAAATATGTTGTAAGGGCATAAGCCCATTTTTTCTTTCTTTCTCTGAGTCTTGTATTGTGTAGCTTAGGGGCAGCGTAGCTCTTTCTGTGTTTTGTGTGTTCTGTGACGATAATATCGCACGTTAGTTTATCTACAAATGAAATTGAAAACATTTATTTTCTAAAAAAAAAGGTTTTCTCACATTTAAAACGCTTTAAAATACAAGTATTATAATTATAGTAACAATCTCACGCTTTTATCATTAAAGGAAAATATAGTTTTTATATATATTATTAAATACATTTTTTTTCCATAAATTGTGTTGCCTACGCTTTCCAAAATAAAGTAAGAAAAATTGACTCTTTATATAAATTGAAAGTAACATAACGACGTTAGAGTTGATTGATCGTTAGACTAATATGTTAAACAAGCAAAATTAAATAGGACCAACATTAGATATTGCAACTAGAACACCTTAGAAAGGTTACTTTGGAACTGAGTTCGTTCCCTTAAATTAAATGTAGGTTTCAAGATCTAAGTCTGAGGTCGTATTTTCCTGTCGTCACCTACAGCACCGAAAACACCAAGACAAGTTTCATACTATTCATGTTCGTATTTTATTTAATAATTAAATGTACTGCATCAGTATGACTATGTATATTGTATCGACACTGATTCACAGGTGATCCCTCTCGGACCCCAGATTAATTGCTTGATTGACTCATTGACTCGGAGATTAGGAGAGTAGTATAGTATCTGTGACCAAAACCATCGTTACTAATATTGCCTCTCTCGCGCTAACCCCTATTGCACAGGGGGTTGAGCCGTATCGTATACTAGCATTTGGCCAAAATGTTAGTATACACATTGAATCTACCAGCCGGTCACAGATCAGCTTTACGCTCAAAATTACTATTGACTCATTGTAGATTGCATCATTGTAGCTCCTGAAATTTCATGCATGTTGTATTCTTTATTATTATCTAAAAATATATAATGCTTTTAAACAGCCATTGCATCATTTATTATTATTTAGAATGCTGGATGTGGATATATGTTCTTGCTCTCCTCCTGACTTGAGACCAACATTTTTAGGTGATTTCGATGATGAGGAGCTTACTATTAGTAAGCTACTACGGACTCGAACTGAATTCTGAGAAGATAGCTGAACCCAACCAGGAGGCACTTGAGCCGACTACTAGTAGCCTGGTCAGCATTGTATTTAAAGCTGTAAACCTTAGTACCAAGGTTCACAGTATTGGTATCGGAATCGGTATCGGACTATTCCTACGAGTATTGATATCGGCGATATCGGTAGTATCGGCGGTTTCGGATCGGATTATCGAATTTTTTGGTATCGGAAAAAAATAATTATTAATAAATTATTTACATTTAAAAACATATATTTTATACATTTAGGCATAATTTAAGTATTTTCAGTGTTATTTCGTAGTACTTTTGAAATTAAATAACATTGTAATCACCCTTAGTGATTGGTTTACATATAATAGATTGATTTTCTTCTTTTACATGTTTTTACAATCTTATTATGCTTTAAACCCTTGATGATTTGTCTTTTTCATTTAATTTTCTTTACCGAATTGACCGAAAAAGAGACCCTCAATGTTGGTATTGGTAAGTATCGGATATTGGTCGGTATCGGATCGGGACATGCCAAACCGTATCGGTATCGGCCGATACTTTAAACCATGCTTAGTACAACTTAAGCTTGTTCCGACATTGTGTTTGAATTATGAAATAAAAGTTTTTTTTAATTTCCGTATTTTAGAATGTTGTGCTTGAGTCACTACTGATTGATATAGCTTATTGCCGTCGTCTCACAACGGTGCAGGCGGGACATGATCCGACTGGACCCAGTATATTGGGATCGGGTCGTGACATGTTTTCAGTGGTGGCCCATGCAGGTCAGTTCTGTAAATTGGTCTAGTCAACTTTGTCTAGACCAGCATGCAGTCCTGCAATCTGACTTAGGTCTAAGTATGACTTTAGAAAAACAAACTCTAGAAACAATTAGAACACTTAGATTATTTTCAACCCGCCACATTAGGATCGAACTTATCTATTTTATCTATTTTTGCTTGCTTATAGTTTCGTAGGTTACATTGTTTATGTTTGTACCTAAACCTTATCCAGATTAGGCCAATTGTATGATGGTATATTTTACTGCCTATATTATTTTCTAGATTTTATGTATCTTTTAGTTTTCCATGGCTTTCGAGGGTTATTTTCCTCCATATCTTTATCAGATTCTAGCATCCCTAAGGAACTATACTCTTTCGCTATTTATGGATTAATATTAGATTTTTCAATCTCCTTCTTTAGCAAACCTATTTTCAATTTCTCTATTAGTTTGATTAAATCTTACTTCTCTATCTTTATTTAGAATCTAGATCCATTCACTATTTAGAGTTCCAAATTCTTCTTTAGTAAACCTAATAAACTATTATCTATCCAAAGTATTTCTACGATTAGTGTATCAAACCATTTGTCTCGACCATATTTCCAATTGACTTTCTCGAAACCAATTCCGAACCAAATTCTTCTGGAACCATAAAGCCCCAAGGTTAATTATTACCTAAAGAATTGGTTCAACTTAGCTAGTTCATGAATCTCCCAAAGGAATTATTTTCCAAAAATAATTCCATTATTGATTATTATTTCCTAAGTTATTCTAAAGACCGAGAATATTTTCATTTGTTGACTTCCTCCACTCAACTTGAAATATTACTCTCTAGGCAACTTCTTGATCAATTCAAAACCTAGAAAACTTTTAAACTCAATCCTTGAGTATCATGAAGCAGGAACGGTCAGAGAATTGATTACATTCTATTATTGAATCTCCTTTAGTTATTAGAAAACTTTTGAATTGTTAAGCTATCCCTTTGAAATTCTCATGGACAAAGTTGAGAAAATATTCAGTGGCCTAATATGGCTTCGCACATATGTGTTGCAGCCATTTATCTTAATTATGGAAACTGCGAGTTTACTGCAGCCAGATGCACACTGGCGAGGCATAGGCTCTAAGTTGAAGTGATTTCATGTGTTCATAGGTTCGAATATTATTGAGACTGTCCTAAATGCATCATGTTTATCTCCTACGTTGTTCAGCCAAGAAATGTATAAAGTTGATAGACTACTTGGTAACCTATCATTATTCAAGTTATGGAGCCAAAATTTACTGCAGACAGGTGCACTCTGGCGAGACATGAATTTAAGGCAAAATGACTTCGGATATATTCGGTTTCCGAATATTATTAAGACTATATCCATACCATGTGTGTCTTTTTAGCACCATCAAATTATTCCGACTTTTGTCCGATTAGAGGATTTGCATTTCTAGCGGTTGTCTCCATTTTCAGAAATCTCTTATCACAGTCAGAAAGAATAGATTTACTATGAAATTCTACTTGATTTCCTAGAACTTATTAGGACCATATCAATCTCTATTGGCTCAATCTCTTTTAAGGTTCAACTTTAGTACGTTGCATATATTTTGTTATTGGAAGCTATAGATAGTTGTGGATAGCTTTATATATTAAATAGTTGATATACATCTTGTGAATGACTATATGTATATAGTTGATAGCTATATGCGAAGGAAACATAGATGGTTACCTATCTCATTTCTCGTAAGGGCATCTTTGGGATCAATATTAGTTAGCTAAAGGATAGAAAAGGTAGAAGAATACCTTGAGTAAGCTAGTCTTGAGAAGAGTGGTATATCTTAGCTTGTGACTTATTTGGGTTAGAACCGTTGGTAGTGCTCACTAGTGCCTAAACCTCATTCAAACAAATGAAGGTATTTGACGATTTTGAATTTTATGATTAAAGGAAGAGTTATGGAAGATAGAGGAAGACGTAGGTAGAGTCAGCAAGAAAAGTCTAGAATTTGGTAAGGTTCTACCATGGAGGAAGTGAATTTGGATAATATATATAAACATGAGAATATGATAATCAAGTAAAAGGAACACTTGACGAGGATCAACTTTTATGATCATATGACTACTGCACCCAAAAGAGACGGATATAACCATGGAAGGAATATCACAAGCAATAGAATGATAGGTTAAGAGAAGGGATAAGCAGTGAGGAATTGAGATAAGACCACTGGCATGCAACTTTCTACCAAACATTGGAGACTCATATTGGTTATGGTAAGAATGATTGAGATTTTGTGATATTTTTGCTAATGTGTTTGGATGAGAATGATTGATAGGTGCATGGTTAAAGATTAAATTTTGATTAGTAATTATAATTTTGTCAATTGATTTCAAGAATTGAAAATTCTCGATAGATCATGGATCAACTTTAAAGAATTTTCTAAGGATTTACTATGACAAGTGAAGATTGTGACTTTGATGTAGTCAGTTTTGGAAGAATGGCTTGATGTTTGTAAATTGATTTGATCGAGAAAAATACTTGAAATTTGAAATACATTTGGCATATGAGTTACATACAACGACGGATGAAAATTTGATTTAGATGATTTATGATTTCAAATAGATTTAGTTTTAACACCTTGACAGCTGTCTTAGTTTTCTGTAGATACTGGGAGTTCAGCTAGTTTAGCGAGTTAGAGATTGGTTTTTGCATAGATATTAATAAGATGGTTATTTTGTAAGACATTTTTCCTGCATATCCTATCTTCTGACCGTTGAAATAGTGATACGATCTTCTTTCTCTCTCCTTTGATCATCACTCAGTCCTCAATGGAAATATCTTATCCGATTACATTCCTATCATAGCTATATTATTCTAAGCACCCTCGCTATCCTACTATCACACAACTTGTTGATTTTTTCTGAGTCACAAACCCTTATACCCCATTCCAATTTGATTTGGAATTTTTACTCCCTCATCTGATCATCTCAGAAAGATTCTATTATTTTATGCGTTCTCAATAAACTGTTGACGTTAACCTTTTCTGTTTCACGAGACCTCATTTAATTTTTTTTCCTATCTTATGATCATTTGATTATATTTTAATCGTACCTAGATTTTATTTGTGTCTGAAAAGATTTTGATCACAACAACATTCCAATTCTATCTCAGATCATATCTAGAAAACTCTGATCGTGTCTATATTTTATCATTGTACCCAGTGATCATGCCTATTTGTGTCTGATGATTTAAATTTCGTTTTTTATCAAGGCTAAGTGATTTTGATTGTACTCCGGCCCTTATCTTTGAAATTTCGAGAACAAAATTTTTTTGAGGAGGGAAGGTTGTAAAACCCTCTTCTAAGAAAAGGAAAAAAAAAAACCCAAACCCACTCTCTCACCCGACTCCCCTTCATTCAGCACTCCTCCACGTCCTCCTCTCCCCCAAAATCCTCTCAGCCACTTCTCCCCCAATCTTAAACTACCAGCACAAATTTCTCTCCCTAAATTCCTCTAAACCACCGTCACCACCACTTGTTTCCATAAGGAAAACTCTCTCTCTCCCACACAGAACCAGCTCCTCAATACAGCACCCCTCACCGGCGCCGCCATCGGCGACCCCAGCCGCGGTTACCCATGTCCGCGTGCCGGGCCTCCCCGCACACTCCGCGGCCACCGCGGCCGACCCTCGCCCGACCGCAGACCCCCTCTGCGGCCGCCCTAGCTGCGACCGACCCGCCAGCACAGCCCACGACCACTGGACCCCCTCCGCGGCCTCCGCGGCCGACCCTCGCCCGACCGCAGTCCCCACGCAACCCATGTCCGCGCGTTTCCTCCGCGTGACCCGCGGCCCCATGCCGCTGCCGATCTGATCGGCTGCCCCCTGTCGCTGCTGTCGTCCGTCGAGCACCACCCGCGGCCCCTTGCGCTGCTATCCAGGCGTTCCGAGGCTTCGAATCGGTGACGACGCTCTGCGGAGTCGATCCGAGTTCGAGGCCACCCTTCGGATTCGTCATCAAATATTCGATATAATTCCTATCCGGGTAGTCGTAGCATCTCGTAGTCGTAGTCGATGATGATTTCGGTCTTGATCCCGTTACGGGATTCAAATAATTTACGTTGCTCATGTGGATGCTTGGAACGATCCATAGATCATTATTTCGATTTCGTAATCGGAACGATTACGAAATCGTTAGTCCGAATTCGGACTTCGTATTTTTGGTTGTGTGTTGTCGGCTAAATTCGTGGAGATGGGTTCTGTAATATTGTGATTAGGGAATTAGTTAGTTCTGTAGTGGGAATTTCCTATATAAATGTGTATATAATGTGGGTTAAATGGTTATGTTGGTTTTATATATATATATATATATATATATATATATATATATATATGATTTGAAGAATGTAAATTATGTTTGTGACTAATTTAAAATATGTATGTATTTATGTATAGGTTTTAAAGGAAGGAAATTGTGTACCTATACTTTAATATTGTGACTCCTTTAATATAAATTATATGTATATAAATGATTTAAAAGAGAAAGAATTACGTTTTAATTATATTTTTAGTATTTGTGACTCTTTTAAAATATATATATACGTATATAGATTACAGCTATTCTCGAAAACTTGGTTATTACAAAAATATACTTTATATACCTTACATTTTATTGGTTATTTAGATTGGCGTATTTGTCGGTAAATTTGAGGCTTATCGTATCCATCTTGGCGACGACCGAAATGGTCGAATGAACCGTTAGCGAAACGCAAACGTTACGGAATATTTTTCGTACGTTGAGGCGTAAGCTATTAGCAACGTGTGACTGCGTAACCAAGTCTGAGACTCTGGTTGACCCTGCCTTGCGAATTTTGTTTATTTAGATTTGTATAACTTGTTACTTGGTATTCTATTTTAGATGCAGAGCACTCGTGCCTTCGGACTGGACCGTTCTCGGCTTAGAAGATCGCCGCAGCGTAGTTTAGAATTTTTTATTTTATTCTCTTTTATGTAAAATATGTGTAAGGGCATAAGCCCTTTTTTTTTCTTTCTTTCTCTGAGCCTTGTATTGTGTAGCTTAGGGGTAGCGTAGCTCTTTCTGTGTTTTGTGTGTTCTATGACGATAATATCGCACGTTAGTTTATCTACAAATGTTTGGAAACATTTATTTTCTAAAAAGAAAAATAAGATTTTCTCACATTTAGAACGCTTTAAAAATACAAGTTTTATAATTATAGTAACAATCTCACGCTTTTATTATTAAAGGAAAATATAGTTTTTATATATATTATTAAATACAAGTCTTTTCCTATAAATTGTGTTGCCTACTCTTTCCAAATAAAGTAAGAAAAACTGACACTTTATACAAATTGGAAGTAACGTAACAGCGTTAGAATTGATTGATCGTTAGACTAATATGTTAAACAAGCAAAATTAAATAGGACCAATATTAGAGATTGCAACTAGAACACCTTAGAAAGGTTACTTTGGAACTAAGTTCGTTCCCTTAAATTAAATGTAGGTTTCAAGATCTAAGTCCGAGGTCGTATTTTTTTGTCGTCACCTACAACACCGAAAATACCAAGACAAGTTTCATACTATTTATGTCTATATTTTATTTAATAATTAAATGTACTGCATCAGTAGGACTATGTATATTGTATCGACATTGATTCACAGGTGATCCCTCTCAGACCCCAGATTGATTGCTTGATTGACTTATTGACTCGAAAATTAGAGGAGTAGTATAGCATCTGTGACCAAAGCTATTGTTACTGATATTGCCTCTCTCGCGCTAACCCCTATTGCACAGGGGTTGAGCCGTATCGTACACTAGTATACACATTGAATCTACCAGCCGGTCACAGATAAGCTTTACGCTCAAAATTACTATTGACTCATTGTAGATTGCATCATTGTAGCTCCTGAGATTTCATGCACGTTGTCTTCTTTATTATTATCTAGAAAAAAATATAATGCTTTTAAACAGTGATTGCATCATTTATTATTATTCAGAATGCTGGATGTGGATATATGTTCTTGCTCTCCTCCTGACTGGAGACCAACATTTTTAGGTGATTCCGATGATGAGGAGCTTACTATTAGTGCCTACTACGGACTCGAACTGAATTCTGAGGAGATAGCTGAACCCAACCTGGAGGCACCTGAGCCGACTACTAGTAGCCTAGTCAGCATTGTATTTAAAGCTGTAAACATTAGTACAACTTAAGCTTGTTCCAGCATTGTGTTTGAATTATGAAATAAAAGTTTTTTTAATTCCCGTATTTTAGAATGTTGTGCTTGAGTCACTAATGATTGATACAGCTTACTGTCGCCGTCTCACAACGGTGCAGGCTGGACATGATCCGACTGGACCCAGTATATTGGGATCGGATCGTGACAGTTAAGAACCTAACAAAGAACACCTATCATAGCTATAATCAGTATCACAGTTTTTTTTTTCCTTTTTGAGAATAAGGGCCAAGCTACTCTTCAGCATTACTGCTCAAGCAATAGAGAGAAACTATGTCGTAACTAATTTATTGAAATGCACACTAACCTTCAGCAGTAACAAGAGAGAAAAACGTATGGTGAGCCTGCAGATTTAAACCTAGGTAGCAGAAGAAAATGGCTACATGATTTAACCAAGCCTACATGGTGCGGGTCGATCACTTATTCCGCTTTAACAGACACATGAAAACAGATGTAACTTCATACAATGTTTGTTTGTGTGTTTAATCAACCCTTTTGAAGGACACTAAACTAGTGAAGAAGCCTTCGACACTAATAATCCAGGATAGTGAACCCTTCCTTTGACATCCAATTATAGCTCCAACCTTTATTCCTTCAAGGCATCCTTCAACCTTTATTCCTTACCGGGTGCAGATCTTCAAAAGATAACCATAATAAATTTTTAGTTGGGTTCGGAGTATGAAACCGGGAATATTTTTGGTTGGAATTGGATTGCACATGAATCTGACTCAAACCCAACCTGTTGACAGCAATACTGTCTCTTTCCAAGTTAACAAGGAAAATGTTGAAAATCACTAGTGTAGAGCCTACTTAAGGGACACGAGTAAGATTTTGGACCTGCTGTTAAAAGAGCAATGTATTATACGGGTTCCAGACACAAGGATCGTCTATTCCTCTTCTATAGAATATAGATATAAAGATCTCCAGGAAGAAGAAAGGAGAAGTAATTTCTTTTTTAAATAACATCACTTCTTCTTCTTCCTAGAGATATATCTTAATCTTTCTTTCTTCATTCCTTTGCTGTTAACTTCTTCCCTATAGGCTTACTTAAAAACATGCTATTTGTTAACCTGCTAGTTTTTGTGATTTCTACATTGTTACTTAGAAAATTTTGCAACATATAGTAATACTCTTGCATACACCATAATCGCAACTTTTAGATTTTTCTGAGCTTTCTTTAAGAAAGAAAGAATCTGGTACTATCTTCTTCCAGTATTATAAGACCTAGGTATCAGAGGATGTCTCCTTTGAAATTTGAAACTTAATTTCCATTACTTAAGCCTTTAGTTATCTATTTCAAGCTAGTCTCTTAGTAAAGTTGACTCTAATTTTCAGGACCCAAACAATATTCAAAGTAATTTAGGAAATAAAAGTGTACTTCAAAGAGTGAAACTGCCACTCCCCCAAAAGAGGTTGTGATACAAATATGCCGGAATATGTTCTGGAATTTCAAAGAACAGGATTTCATAGGAAATGTGGAATATAAACATTTCGGGAACAAGGTGACAGTAAACCAGCCATATCCTTGCAGCAGATCCAGTTTCAATCGGCATATATATATTCGCCTCCGTTCTCAGACAAGATAACTGATACAAAATGTAAAGGCTTTCTGGGAATGCCATGATATCCAAATGAATGCACATGCCATACGCTTTCTTCATGGTTTTGCACTTGCCAGGCTCAGGTGACCAAAAATAACAAAGGGTCATGACAATTTATGCAGGATTGGCCTACTCCTAATAGAATTATATGCTAACAAGAGGTTCTAAAAGAATTCTTGGACAAGTCCAACAGACCTGTCTTTCCTTTTGCACCAAAGTCCCAAGTCCCTACACCCTATAGGTACTAGTTACTAGACCCTAACTTCTCAAACTCAATATTACAGTTCCTCTTGCGTCCAGAATTAGAATTTGATCTCCTTATTCCATTGGAAACCCACCCACGACTAGATTACAGCTTTATATTGGTATGATCTACAGGGTATCGGTATCCAAAAAGTTGACACAACATTGTCTCTTCTAATCATTCTCAGGTATCATTTTTTTTTTTTTTTTGAGGGTGTCCACTTCTTAATGGTGCTTGGAGGCATGCCTCCAAGGGGGCTCGAACCCGCGCCACTGCGCCGGGGTGCTCCACCGTTCCCAACGGGCTACGGCCACTGGGACCATTCTCAGGTATCATAAGTTGGAGAAATTTTATATGCTCTAAGAGCACGTCCACATGCTACTCCAAACTAGCCAAAATAGGAAGGTTCCTTCTATTTAGAACAACACCATGTGGTACACGTGTAATATTCTGATTGGAGTACCAAATGGCTGTGGCCGTGCTCTAAGACCATAATAATTTCTCCTTAAGTTGAGCCTGCTACTAAAGGGAATTGGATTACTTGAGATTATTGAAAATTAAATATGCACGAAGAAAGGTAAAACTTATACACCATTTGGATTAATGATGTGTCATTAAAGCCCACAATTTTGACAAAATGTTGCACTTGAATCGCTTTCTACCTCGAGCATGCGGGTAGTTTACACATAAGTTCACAGCAAATGGCATTGATGGGACAATTGTTCTACAATACCACACATAATAGAAAAATCAGTTACGATCATGATTGATACAAATACTAAATGTGTTGCAGAAATTGGTATATAATAGACTAAGGGCAAGTTTGGATTGTAATGATGTTTCATTGGAGCTACAAACGTAATGGGATAGACGTTTAGTTAGTCCTATGTCCTCACCCGTTTGGGGGCTCAAACACGCATTTCGGGAACACCCGCCCAACGAATGTTCCAGAAATGGGTGTTTGAGCAAACGTCCATCCCCCAATTGTGATCCAAACTAGCCATGAGAGTGATATCAAACCGTCCATATGTTGGCTAGCCCTGCAGTCAAAATACTGTTGAATTGTAATAAACGCCATGGCTCCCAATCAAATGTTATGGTTCACCCTAGTGTCAGGTTTTGTGTCCGGAAAACTATCCATAGTCCTGACTCAAGTTGCCACTAAATATAAAGAACATGAAACTTGATAAGTAAAGAGCAAATAAATACTGAGTGATCTGACAAAAGCATCAATCAATTGTTATTGTGACAGGAGGAATATAGTATATGAGACAAACTCATAGTCTCTCACTGACAAAATGGCAATCAAGGTCAAAATGTTTAATTTAGTGTACTCATGGTATACTAGCAATGTAACCGGTTGATTTATTTGAGCCATATAGTGCTATAAGTTGGTGCCAGATGCTGGGACATCCAGATGAGTCATAGTTAGATAATCATGGAGTACTAATCACATAAAGTATTACTTATTGAAAGCATCTTGAGAGTGAAATCCGTATAGCCAAAAGTTAGGTACCTTCCTCCCTACTAGCCAGTCTAGGTTTTATGGCATAACACTCTCATGCTCTTGGCTAGCTTCGCTAGGAATTTGATACCAGCATAGAGGGTTAGGTCAATATCTTTTTGTAAGAAGTTAAAACTCTAATTTCTTTATGGAGCTTTTTTATGCTCCATAGCCAACCCCATTTTACTGGAGAAGGCTTGGGTGATTATGACAATGATGATGAGCTAGAACTAGAAATCAAAAGGAAGAAGCATAGTGATTCTTGAAATTCCAATAGATTAGTGAAGTTCAAAATTCCAAAAAGAATAAATTAGCGATGATAGATAGACCTATTTGCTAACATGGTATCGAAGACATGATTGTGGCTTTAAATCAAGAGAGAGGTATCTTAAGTGTGCAAGTTAACTTTGGGATCTGACTCATATAGTCACAACAAGCAGGTCCATGTGCGTGCTATTGGACTCGCAAGAGCCCTAGCCTGTCCTGCACAAATATATTATGTCACGCCCCGCTCCCGTAGGAGCGATCGTCCTTGCTAAGGCGTGAAGCCGCGTGAGCCTAGATTGCGATCACGCAAGGCAGGTCCATAACGGCCGATTACAGGCTAAGCGACGGGGGTCGTCGCACAGAAGTCCCAAACAAAAACATTGAATAATCAGCAGCGAAAATTTGAAGCAAAACACAAGTCATGCAAAATACTCTTTTTATTGATATTGAACAAAGATTTACAATGTGGGCATGAGGCCAATTTACAAGTCTCTCAAGCTCACTATTCTCTCATATTACAAGTCACTCTGCTCTCTCTCAATTCTCAATACACGCTTCAAGGCGACGAGTGGCAGATTCTGCGGAATGGCGATGTCCATACATTATGTCCCGTATAAGTCCTGACTTCATGCGGCCGTACGCTTCGAAACGCCAAGGAACTCCATGCCTCGACGCATCCAAGCGAGCTCCGCGCCATCGACTTCTACCTGTGCCTGCACATGAAAACTGTGTGGGTGTCAGTACTCAACTGTACTGGTGGAGTGAGCTCCTCGCCCACCCATACAAAACCGACACGTTCATTTACTTTGTACAGCTTAATCCCTTTTTGATTGTCTTGCTAGTCTTACTTTAGGATCAATTTTAGGACAAAGACGCCTTGGCTTATACTTGGCAACGTAACGACAGGGTCGTGCTATACTCTATTCGTGACTTCAATATATTCGAGGCAGTGCCTCGCCGAATAGAAACTTATGCAACTCGACCGTGCCAAGACTTTTCACTTGTTTCTGTGTACCTCTAGACCATTCTCGTGCCAACGACGTCAAGGGGACGACTCGTGTTGGTCGTGCCAATAGACTTGATCGGGCCTTAAGCTTGAGGATGTACCTCCCAAGGATCAACCAGACTTAACCAACTTGCCTTACGGTCCTTCCTGACTTAACTCGAGACGATGCCACATTCATGCCGAAGCACGTGCCCTTGCTATAGCCAAATCTTAGGCTCCAGAATGGTGATGCAACCGTGCACACCGAACCCACGCTGATTCAAGGTTAGCACTTGTTGTACGTATACCTTGTTAACCCAACTCGAAACTTGCTAGTACTCGACGCAATCCAAAGGCATACACGCGGATAGCCGCTCTTTTGCTGACACATCTATATGAGTGATCACTAGCAATGTCAAGCTATCCTGGATCTTTGCATACGGTGACCATCCGCGTGCGAGGTACGAGCTCCCACCGAATGACCCGTAGCCTATATTGTAACGGTTCACTTCAATCGAGTCGTACCGTCGATGAAGGCTGTACAATATCTACAATTCCTCCTAGGCCGACACGAACCCGGCGCCCCGGGATCGTTCGAGGAATTCACCTCACGCACAAGTTGTCCAATGACCATGCAAGACTCAACTCGATCTACCAAGTCCTTCCTTATTCTTGACCATGCTTTCCGACTTTCTATCGAGACTCCCAAGTAGCGGGACCGATCTCATGAACTTCCTTATCGAGACTCCCAAGTAGCGGGACCGATCTCGTGTACTTCCTTATCGAGACTTATCGAGACTCCCAAGTAGCGGGACTGATCTCGGCGACAACCAGTCGCGTGGACTTCTATCATTTGAAATCTAGGGAACGACTACTAAGTAGTCTTCCATCTTTAACTTGAACATAATGTGTTCCTTTATCCGTGGCATGCTTTTCCCTAAATCAACCATGGCTCGTGCCTTAGACTGACTTGTTCTCTAGGCGACACTATCGCTCAAGTCATATACTTTATATGACGAGCCATATTCTCATGGGACCATGTGACTTGACAACCGCAGACAACAGGGGACAATGCTTGCTATGACTTCGATAGCCCAGCCAAACTCTTGTCTAACTTATTCGTGCAACGACTTGACTAGTAACGGCTATGCCAAGCCTTGCATCGAGGGAACGTGCTATGCACGCGTTCGACTTGAACAACCAAGCTCTTTAGGTGCCTAGACTTATGCCACAAGTCGTGCTCTGCAACGTGCACTGTAACTTAACCCGTGGGATGAGCAAGGCAATGCCAAGCCCTGGACGACGGGACCGTGCATGCTTATTAAGCATATACGCGGGCGACGCCTGTGACTTAGGCTAATTCCAGCTTGTGGCGAATACCAACTTGTCCTTCTCCCAAGCCACGGGACGAAGGACCGAGTGTCATTTTGAAAGCCATCGTGCAACGATTCTAAGCCGATCGTGGGACCCTTTTTCCATGTTCTAACTCAATCCGACTCGTCGTCTATGTGAATGCGTCTCTTTTATTATCAAGTCTAACTTGTGCAAGTTAAAAACATGTGATTTATTATGTGAAGGCTAAGATGAGACAAGTTCACCGAAACTACCCCACCTGAGCGAGGAGTCGCCTCGACCGAACGAGTCTTCGAGCAGCCGTTGCAAGGCTAAGTTTGAACGTCGTCGGCGTTTCGTTTCCTCCGATTGACTGAGCGGGACGGGGCACTACATCATACACCACTCAAAAAAAGTTTCGTACTCGAAACTAACTGAGTACTTACTTTTAGACCACTTTGATCCAAGAACTCTAGTACATACTCCGCCTATGCGTTTCTTCAATCCGAGCCACGCTCGCACTAGTATCAATCTTTCCTTTAATACGATTTCAAAATCCTCGACACTTTTTCATTCCTCAAGTCTCACTTGAATTCAATGTATCACTTGGTTGGATCGTGCACATATCCTAGGCGTCCCCAAAATACATGTATTTCAGCCAAACCGCGTGATAGAAAATTCGTCATTCTCACTCGAGTCATATCGTACACATATTCAGGCGTCCCAGAAATATATGCATGTCAGCCGAATCTCGTGAGTGGTATTTTCATGTTCTAGAATCTATTCTATCCATCCATACTAATCCTCAAGATCAATCATTCCAATGCTAACTCTTGAAACAGGGACGTCTCGCCTAACCGCTAGGTCATTTCTCAAGGCTAAAGTCAATGTCATGATTGGAATCATAGTTCTCCAACAATAATGCTAACACTGACCCCAATCCTAGGGTCAAACCAAGTTGATAGTACGGGATTTTTCTATCCAAGCTCGCATCACTCATATTTCTAAACATCGAGCATGATCACCTAATTCGCATCAAGGCATTCGTTGTGCAGATTCGAATCCGTTCAAATCACCAATTTGTATAGTCTATTCCTTCCGACATGTCGACATAATTCACATATCCATTCTAACCAATTCATGTATTCGATCACGAGGTCGTCTAGCACAACAATTTGTCATGCCCCAATCTCACGCAAGTTCGATTATCTACGTTGGACATGAATCACCATGCCACATTCTCGCAGGATAATCGTCCTTATTGGAGCGTAACTCTTACTTGAGTCTAGACTAATTCATTCTCGATACGCGGATTGGACCTACTCAATCCTCAAGTTCAATTGTCAAGCACACGGAGTCATTCTCGAGTCCACCTTCGCATCAAACCACAAGTCGAAGCAATCATATTGCCACGCCATGCAAGTTCGATCACCCCCGTTGTATGAATCACAATACCAGCGCTCACGCGGAGTGATCGCCCTAATCCGGCGTAACGCATGTGCGAGGCTGGCATTGATCTACAATCTGAGTTGTTGGATACCATTTTTAACGAGGGGTAGTGACAAGGGAAATATGTTCCAATAGTTGATGCAAACCACTATTACTTTAGGATGCACTTTTAAGAGAACCGTGTGACAGCTCTAAATTACATTATTTCACAATTTTACATGAAAGCTTGAGTTGTTAGATTATTTGCCAATGATCCAAACCGAACCTTGCGAATATCTCTACCTGAATTCAGAAAAAAAAAACCTAACTTCCTTGATCATAACAAAAATGATCTCCTTGGTAACTATCCTTTTGTTTCAATGGTCGGATGGTTTCATAAGGATTTTTTTTTCCATCTCAACCATTCAAGTTCTCAAACGATCAGGTGCCAATTGTCACTCTGGTTATAACTAGCCTATAGCTCAACTATACATGTTAACTATATTGATGCCCCACTATCTGTTGGGTTTTGGCCTTTTGTATTGGAAACTTTAGTCCCACATCGGCTAGGCCAAAAGAGTTGTATCTCTATATATTAGCTATGCACTTTTAGAGATGCACATGTGGTGTGAAGGTGCACATTGGTGTGCCATGTGGGGGTATTTTTCTAATGGAAAAAAAGGCTAAATCAACAATGAAGCATTCATACTTTTTGCTCTTGGAAAATTTATTTCCATTGGAGCTAAGTCCCGTAGGGGCTTAGCGACTCGGACTCGGACACGGACTCGGACTCATGGGCTCATGAGACGTCATGTGACGTTTTGTTGGCGCACTTTGCACTGAGCACGTCAGCATCGTCGCTAAGCGCATAGTGCGCTTAAGTTGCGCTCATTGCGCGAGCCACTTGCGCAGCCGGTTGAGCTGCCAGGTTGCGCGGTCCAGGTTGCGCGGCCAGGTGCACGCGGCCCAGGTTGCGCACCCAGTGGCACGGCCAGGTGCGCACGGCTCAGGTTGCGCGGCTCAAGATGCGCGCCCAGTGGCGCGGCCAGGTGCGCGGCCAGGTGTGCGCCCAGGTGCGCCCCAATTGCGCGGGTGGCGCAGGGTGCGCAAGGCACAGAGGATTTGTAGGTGGCGCAAGTGGCTCAGTGCGCACGGTGTGCAAGGCGCGCGGGGTGCGCGAGGTGCACAACTTGCATCAGATCGTGCCTGTGCATGATCTGAGCGGTTACTGCACGTTCGGAGTGATTTTTACCACATCCCGAACGTTAAGCTAACCGGGCAGTTGCAACTCAGGCCTATAAAAGGTCTCTTCTCTCTCACAGGGAGGATATACAGAGGCTAATACAGAAAGTTGCAAGAATTGACAAGTGTTTCTTAACACAAGTAAACAGAAGTTGTGAGAGAGAAGAGATGCGTTGCACCAGCGTTGCTTTTACACGGGAGTCCGTGTACCATCCGAGGAGTCAGAAGAGCAGAGTGTTCCAGAGTTCTCCGACGAACTTGCTGGTTCCTGGAAGCTATTCGTGTAGGACGAATATAGCTTTGAGCAACGGTGATCATTCACCCCAGCAGGCCATTATCCATCTATCGCCTGTCATTTTCTCTGTTGCTGTTTGCATATCGATCAGTACCTTCTGTTTAGAAGTGCTACTGTCGTTTGCTACTGATTACGAAATCTTTTTAGATTCTCGTAATCCAGAATCCTCCTAGGATCTCTGTTGTGCACCTTCTTTGAAGTGTTGCGTTGAAACGTTGTTTTTACAATTGTTTCATTTTCTCAGTTTTCCATCGAAAATTGTGCCCAGGCGCTAACACTATCTTCAATGGCTTTGGATGTTATAACACACATTCTGCAAAAGGATAATCATCTCTCTACCCAACCATTCAAGTACGCGATCGGGACACAAACGTCCAATAGCTACAATGCAGCTACTGAAAAACTAAACCAGTCAATTAAATCGAGTAACCAGCCATATTCAATGGCTTCAGTACGCCGTACTGTTGACCCAACATCATCACACCACCATTGTTCTGTCATAGAAACATGAAATGCTATACTTTCTCCATCCCATATTCACCACTTTTATTTCGTCCATTCGTTTACTAGACCATACACTATAAGCTATACTAATTGTCCATTAGCTCCTGGTTGTCGATACAGTTCATAATCCCAATCCAAGAATGTAGCATAATTGCTCACATTAGTTTAAGTTTGAGCTCAACATAAACACAGCAATGCAAGCAATCAACAGCTCAAAAGGAGGAAAACGAACCATTGGAGTCATCCTCGTCGTCCGGAGCCAGCGGGAAGCCCAGCCACGTCTCCGGGTGCAACGATATGCTTCTCGCGAACGCGACAACGTCCTCCGTCACCCCCACAGCTCCGATCTCGTCAACCTCCTCTTCCTCTTCCTCCTCCTCATCATCCTCTTCGTCGTCCCCGAACGGGAGAAAACTGGAGGCGATCTTGGAGATCTCCGAGACGGCCTTGGCGTTGGACAGCATAGAGATGCCGCTCCTGAACCTCCCGCCGATATCGGCGAGGTCGCTCCGGATCCCGCCGGTGGCGGAGGGGTCGCGGTCGGACGGCGGCGGGGCGTCGGAGGAGGAGGAGGAGGGGGGAGGGGCGAGGAAGGAGGCGACGCCCCAGAATTGACGGGCTAGGGTTTGGGTGAGCTCGGAGAGGTCCTCCTTCACGCCTCCTCTCGCTTCCTCTTCTTCTTCCTCTTCTTCCTCTTCTTCGTGACGAGTAGTTTCATGGCGGCGGCTGTTGTTATCCTCTTCTTCTTCGTCGCCCCTGAGAGTGCTCACGAAGGACCTCGCTAGCCATGACATTTTTTCTTCCTGTGATTGTGATTGTATGATGAAGAGGAGAGAGAGTATATGGGACTTTGCAAAGTGCTGACCCCTTTTTTTTTATGCGATGGGATCGATAATAGAAATTTTGGCTTGGCTTCTTCTTAGGATGCTCGTCACGTTCACGTGGACAAACAAAAACTATAATATTATTAATAAAAATTATATAAATTTTAATTATATTAAACTATTTTAAATATATTTTAATTAAGATTTGTTATTGATATTAGGGGTGGGCATACGGGTCTAGGACCCGCGGGTCCGAACCGCAATTTGCTCAAACGGGACGGTTCCTCAATTTTTACAAGTAAACGGGTCGGGACGGGGCGGGTCGTGTTAAATTAACGGGACGGGACGGGTTGCATTTTACAAATAAACGGGGCCCCGGCCCGGTCTGTTTGTTTTTAAAAAACTTAAATTTTTATAATATTTTGAATTATTTTTATTTTTCAATGTTACTGTACGTATGTACAGTGTACTGAGTCTACTGACTTAAACAATTAGACATTTAGACTTAAACCATTAGACTCTGTCTATAGTCAAAGAGTCCCTAATTTTTTTCTCAGATTCTCAAAGCAAAGGAAAGGAGGAGCGAGCAGCCGGCCCTAATTTTTTTCTCCCTCCATCTCTCTCTCTCAAACTCTCAAACTCAAAGCAAAGGAAAGGAGGAGGGACTCGTGAGGACTTAGGAGTCCGAGTCTCCAACGACGCCCCCGACGCCCCCCGTCGCCCCGTCGAAGGTTTGATTTTGACCTAATTTATTGGTTTGATTTTGACTCTATAGTCTCTAATAGTTAAGTAACCTAATTTGTTGGTTTGATTTTGACTTTGGCATATTTTTATTAGATCTTGTACAACCCTAGTCTTTCTAATTATGTTGGTAAACTTTGTTAATTATGTTTATCATTTGTTAAACGTGAATTTTTTTTCCTTGTTAGGCAATTAGACATTTGTTATTCGAATCGTTTGTATAAAAAATTTCAGTAGGAAAATTTGTTATTCGTTTGTTATTTCAGTAGGAAAATGTAAAATTTCAGTAGGAAAATGTGAAATTTTATTAGACAATTAGACATTTGTTATTCGTTTGTATAAAAAATTTCAGTAGGAAAATTTGTTCATTAGGAAAAGTTTCTTCCTGTTAAACGTGAAATTTTACAAGAGAAAATATATTCATTAGGAAAATTTGTTAAACTTTCTTATTTTGTTGATCATTAGGAAAATTTGTTCTACTAGTACTTCACCTGGTACTTCACCTGATTTTGTGCTTTGCGTTATGCCATTTAGGACGATGGATAAAACTAATACGGGAGCAGTCTCTTCTTCTACTGGTACGTCACCTGACCAAGCTGAGCAGTGCCATGTTCCTTCCTCCTCAAAGAAAAGGAAACAAACAACTTCATCAGCAGCACCCGGAGAACAAAAAGAAGCTGCACAGAGAAGTTGGGTGTGGGATCATGTCACCAAATGCAATGTTAAAGAAACAAAATTAGTAGAAAACGGTGGAAAGAATGAGGTGGTGGAGGTATGTGTACTAAAGGCTATGTGCAAGTATTGTGGGCAAATGTTTGCTTGTGATACTAGGGGAGGTGGCACTAGTACGTACATTAAGCACATTATCAAAGTGTGTAAGAAGTACAAGCCCAATAAAGACTTGCAACAAAAGGTGCTTGGTAGTAGCGTTGGTGGTGATGGTGATGTTAAGAGCTTGCTTACTTGTAGAGGGTGGAGCCAAGAAGAAAGTGCAAAAGCCATTGTGGAATTCGTAGTTATTGATGAGCAACCGTTTAGTATTGTGGAAAATGAAGGGTTTAAGCGGATGATGAGTGTAGTGCAACCTAGATTGTGTGTTCCCTCTCGAAGAACTGTTGTTAGAGAATTGTGGAGGATGTGTGATGACATGAAAGAGGGTTTGAAGAAGGATATAAGCAAGTATAGGGTGAGTTTGACCACTGATACATGGTCGAGTGTACAAAATATCAACTACATGGTGTTGACGACTCATTTTATAGATGATGATTGGAAGATGCACAAGAGAATTCTCAATTTCTATCCAATTCCAAGTCATCAAGGCAAAGAAATTGGTAAGTTGATTGAGCAGTGCTTAGTTGAGTGAAAAATTGAAAAGATATTGTGTATCTCGGTTGATAATGCTTCTGCTAATAAGGTGGCAATAGAATGGCTTGTTGGAAAGTTAAAGAAATGGCTCAACTCACCCCTTATCTTAGAGAGGAAGTATATGCATGTGAGGTGTTTAGCTCACATCATAAACTTGATAGTGAAAGATGGTTTGAAGAGGTTGGATCGGAGTGTGGCAGCAATAAGGCAAGCAGTGAAGTTTGTGAAATCGAGTCCGTCGAGGTTAGCATATTTCAAAAGATGCATTGAGATTGAAAAGTTGAATCCAAAGGGTCTTGTTGTTATGGATGTGGCTACGAGGTGGAATAGCACATAGTTGATGTTGGAGTCTGTTTTGAAGTATCAAAAGGCATTTGATAGGATGTGTGAAGATGAAGACAATGCACACTTGGGTTATTTCACTGAAAAGGATGAAGTTTGTGTTTGTGAAGATGATGCAACATTGGAAGGTATTACTAAAGGGAGGGGTGGGCCACCGACTGAGAAGGATTGGGAGAGTGCAAATGTGTTTTGCAGTTTTTTGAAGGTGTTCTACTTAGTGATGATAAAGGTGAGTGCAAGCAAGTATCCCACATCTCACACGGCAGTCCATGATGTCATTGCTGTGGAATCTGAGATCCATAAGCTCTTTATGCCCGAGTATAACCAATATATTCATGCTGGAGGTAATGCAAAGGCAGTGCTTACGGACATGGCAGTGAGCATGAGAGCAAAGTATCAAAAATATTTTGGTTCAATTGGGACGATGAACCAACTATTTGTAGTTGCACTTGTCCTAGACCCAAGATTTAAGTTGAGACACTATTTGCACTTGTGTAAAAAGACAATGGAATATACAGATGAAGAGGTTGAAGTACAAGGTAATCGTGTGAAGGCACTGATGAAGGAATTGTGTGATGCATATGCAACAATTCGCGATGGTTCTCAGGGTCGCGATAAGGGTACACAGGTATTGTTCAGTTTTGCCATTTTTTAGTTTTGCCATTTGTTTTCCTAAACTAGAATATTTTTGTTACTAAGGTTATAGTTCAGTTTGATACAAATCAGCCAATACTTTATAGAGTTTGATACAAATCCTGATGTTCAGTCTGTATAGTTAATTTTCAGTCTGGACTAACTTTGAAGTGGTATTGTTCAGTTTGATACAAATCAGGTATTGTTAAGTTTTTAGTTTGCTTCATGGGTACACAGCATTTGTTAAGTATTAATCTACCAAGTTTTAAACAAATCAGGTATTGTTAAGTATTTGTTAAGCATTTTAACACAGGTATTTGTTAAGTATTAATCTACCAAGTTTTTAACAAATCATGGGTACACAGCATTTGTTAAGCATTTTTAGTTTGATACAAATCAGGAAATTAATCTACCAAGTTTTTAACAAATCAGGTATTGTTAAGTAGAGCACATTGCTCTAATTCTTTTCTTCCTAATCCCCATCATTTGTTTTCCTCCCTCCTACTGCCCAGGAATTCATCTACCAAGGGGTGCACCCTCTTCCTAATCCCCAGCATTTGTTTTCCTGAGTCCACACTTTAAAATGGTTAATATGAGTAGAGGGTGCACCCCTGCATAGTTGAGAACTATTCATTTCTTTCTCATGTTTCTTCTTGCAAAACATTTAATTTCTGTTATTGGATAAAAGTTGCATTTCTGATTTCTCTTCAAATTAATATTGCTGTAAGTTTAAGAACATTACGAGTGTCAAGCATAGAATTTTAAGGATGAAATCCCCATCCTCAGTTTAGAATGTAATTTTGTGGTAGAATGTAACCACTGATTGATAATATCAGTTTAGAATGGAATCACTCAATGGTACTATCAGTTTAGAAGAAGTGAAGTACCTTTTTATTTGTATTGCAGCCTTTATGGGATTCAATCAGTGACAGTAGCTCCTCAATTGGCAGACAAGCTGCACAGTGTGCACACCCTACGGTCCTGACAGAAGCTCCAGTGATATTTGATGAGATGATGATGGATTGGAAGAAAGAACTAGAAGCAACTCATGAGGTTGTGCTTTCACATGAGGTGGATAGTTACCTCATAGACAGACTAGAGCCAAATAACAAGAATGACCGTTTTGACATTTTGAAGTGGTGGAAGGTAAAAGGTAAGAGTTCATACCCAACACTTGCCTTGGTAGCCAAAGATGTATTGGCTATTCAAGTATCGACGGTTGCTAGTGAGAGTGCTTTTAGCACTAGCGGGAGGGTCATTGATCCATTTAGATCACCTCTCACTTCCAAATCGGTAGAGGCATTGATATGCCTTCAAAATTGGTTGAAAAGTGAAGATATTAGCCATATTGAATATGAAGCAAGTGCATCAGAACTTGAATTCTATCAAGACTGTGAAGGCGGTAAGACACTTGCTATTCAGTTAATTTATATTCAATCTTCTATGATACATGTCATTTATTTGTTAATTGATTAATTGACTTGCTTTTTAAGTTTTTTTTGTCTTTGTTGTAGAGTATCAAAGAAGCAAAGAAGCGAGTATAACCTCAAGTGTTCAAATTGAAACAACTCAAGCTCATAAGAACAAAGGAGTTGTGAACTTGTGATTCTCTAGATGTTTGTTCAATTATGTCTTTTTGGAGTTAGAACTTAGACTAAGTTATTTTTCATGTCTTGTTGAACAATGAATACTTGAATGTAACTTTAATTGGATCGACTCTTAGTCTTCTTATTTTCTTTGTTTTCTGTTGTTTAGTGCAACTGCAGACAGCATTTGATTGGATTAACTTGTAATCTTATATTGGCACTTGGCACTGGCAGTAGGCTCATTTGCACTTGGCAGTTGGCACTTGGCAGTTTGAACTTTGCACTTTGTTTTCTGTTGTTTTCATGTCTTGGCAGTTGGCACTTGGCAGTAGGCTCATTTGCCCATTAGTTCTAATGTTCTATGCATAGCTGATCCTGTGGATTTTGTGAATGCTCTTTTGTGAATGCTCTTTTTCGAAGTATTTTGTGAATGCGCATTTGCACTTGGCAGTTTGAACTTTATATCATTCCAATGTTGAAGCCCGTTTGGTACTGCAAATTCAGGTGTAAATTCATGGGTTAGTACTTAGTACTGCAAATTCATGGGTTTCCTGGTTTCTGCAAATTCATGGTTTCTGCAAATTCATGGGCCCGTCTGGTTTCCAGGTTACTGTAAATTCAGGTTACTGCAAATTCAAATGTAAATTCAGCTAGATGCCCGTCTGGTTTCCAGGTTACTGTAAATTCATGGGTTAGTACTGAAATTCATGGGGCCGTTTGGACCCGCGGGTCGTTCAGGACTGGACCTGTTCCAAACGGGCCGGGTCCAGTGCGGTTCCGATTTTTTTTTGGCCCGGCCCGTCCTGCCCCGCCAAAAAACGGGTCCAGTCCGGTTCTATAAAATTTGGGCCCGGCCCGACCCGTGCCCACCCCTAATTGATATGTTTTTAGAATTTTGGGTATCTCTACTATCCTAATGCACGGTTCAGAAAATAAGACGACCAAGTCGTATCTATATCATCCAATAATTGATAATAAAATATTAAAAAAATTGTAACTAACATGTATGTATCTCCTCAGATAGTTAAGGAAAAAAAATCTAAAAATTTCTGAACATATAATTCATTCTAGAATATATTCAATATTTAAATTATATATATATATATATATATATATATATATATATATATATATATATATATATATATATATATTAGAAAAGGGTAAATTTTATTCCAAATGCAATGCAATAATCTTACAACATACAATCATAGTGGTACTCCCACTCTTCAGCTTCCCATAACATTTACATCAAATTCAATGTTATGGAGGATGCCTACAGGAGGGGTTATTAGCCCTTCGAAGATGCGACGGTTTCGTTTCCTCCATACATGCCAAAGAGCGACAACCAATCGAACTCTGGCGGTCCGGAACCAGTCATGCCCTCTTCCTCTGCTATCTCGGAGCATAGTGATGATGTCCCCAATCCCCTTTTCGAAGTCACATCCACCCAGCACCCTACTTTGCTCAGACCAGATCTGCCATGACAGGGCACACTCAAAGAAAATGTGCCCTATAGATTCATTCTCTACACTGCATAGCACACACTTAGGGTCTGGAATCGGAATTCCAAAAGTACTAAGTCGATCCCTCGTCAGTAGGCGGCCTAGTAGAAGCCTGTTAACACAAAGTTGTACCTTCCTGGCGAGTCCCTTGCACCAAACGAACTCATAGTCAGTACTCTGAGGATAAGTGTGCCGAATGAGGTTGTAGCAGCTTCGAAACTGGAACTTTCCAGTCCCCGTAGAATCTCCTGGCGTCTCCCAAATCCACCGATCAACTGACAATTCGGGATCAATGGCGACAATACTGATACTCTCACCCAGCTCCTCGGTATAGCGGTAGGACTCATGCCTCCACTCTTCATCACGGATAATACATTGGCAAGTCAGCCCCCTACTATCCTCTTGATGCGACGGGACTCCCCTGATCTCTAATAGGGATTTTCGATCTATCCAAGGATCCCGCCAGAGGTCCGTTCCAGACCCATCCTTCATGACCCTCCGGATTGCAGATTGGAGTACCCCCCTGTACCTCAAGACAATCTTGAAAGTGACTGAATGATTGTTGTCAGTAGCACAGGACCAGAAGTTGCCCTATTTTACATATCTGCAATGCATCCAGTCAACCCAGAGGGACCCCCTATTTATGAATCTTCATGCCAGCTTCAGCGCAGAGGCCTCCCTGATCTCCAACAACGGGCAAAGCCCCACTCCTCCCTCCTTCCTGGGCCGAAAAAGCTGCTCCCAGGAGATCACCTGCATACCTTCCCTCCATATGAAGTCTGCACAAATCCGCTCAACTTTTTTGATAGTGGCAATATGAAGCAGGATGGATTGCAACCAGAAATGAGCCACAACCGATATCACCGATCTGACCAACTCGATGCGACCTCCAAAGGATAGACCAGCAGCTTGCCATCCTTCGACCCTCCTCTTGACGTACTCTACCAGACTATGACAGTCCTGGTCCTGAGCATAGTTGACAGTGAGAGGAACCCCTAGATATTTCACCGGGAGATAACTCATCTCTACTCCCAAGGCTTCGGCTCGCTCCTCCTTCTGGGGGCAAAGGGAGTTGAAATATACCCTACTCTTCTCTCTGTTCATTTGAAGGCCTGAGAGGGATTTCAGTTCCCCCATAATCTCTGCAATAGTGTGCATACCCTCCGTAGATGGCTGGATGAACACCAAGAGGTCCACTACCAAAATACAGCCATTTGGCGACGGACAATTAGCGACGGATAAAGGCCATCGCTAATAGCGACAGACTACCAACTAAGTACAGACTGATTGTCGTCGAAAAGCTGACAATTTTTTTTATTTTAAGGGCGAGAAAAGGTCGCCAGTCCGTCGTTAAGTCGTCGGAGATAAAGCGACGGATCATGAAGCCGTCGCTATGCCGTCACTTAGTTGTCAAAAGTTGGCAGAAAATGTTGGAAAAAATTTATGCAGAATTTGTCGACCACATAGCGACGGATATTCCGTCGGCCATCTAAGGAGATATAGCGACGGACTAGCGACGGATATATCCGTCGCTAGGTCGTCGCTATATGTCAGCTCCAACTTAAATTTAGCCGACGAGGAGGAAACTTTTTATCCTCCCCCCAAATTTTCTCTCTCCCTCTCTCTCTCTCCGACACGCGCAGAGCTCTCTCTCTCTCTCTCTCTAGGTAATCCTCTCTCTCTCTCTCTCTCTCTCTCGGTGGTCGGGGCGACGGTGGTGGGGGTGGGGGTCGCTGGGGGGTAGGGAAGCGGAGGGGCCGTTTCGGGGTGGGGTGGTGGAGGTGGGGGTCGCGGGGAGGGGGAGGGCAGCGAAGGGGGTTTCGAATTTGGAGGGGTGTGGGGTGGTGGAGGTGGGGTCGCGGGGGGGAGGGGGGAGGGCAGGGGTTGGGCAGCGGAGGGGGGTTTCGAATTCGAGGTGGGGGTGTTGGCCGGGGGTCGGCGGTGGGGGAGGGCTAGGGCGACGGAGGGGGGCCGAGGGTGGGGCTAGTGGTCACCTGCATACCTTCCCTCCATATGAAGTCTGCACAAATCTGCTCAACTTTCTTGATAGTGGCAATAGGAAGCAGAATGGATTGCAGCCAGAAATTAGCCACAGTTGATATCACCGATCTGACCAACTCGATGCGACCCCCAAAGGATAGACCACCAGCTTGCCATCCTTCGACCCTCCTCTGGACGTACTCCACCAGACTATGGCAGTCCTGGTCTCGAGCATAGTTGACAATGAGAGGAACCCCTAGATATTTCATCGGGAGGTCACTCATCTCTACTCCTAAGGCTTCGGCTCGCTCCTTCTTCTGGGGACAAAGGGAGTTGAAATACACCCTGCTCTTCTCTCTGTTCATTTGAAGGCCTGAGAGGGATTCCAGTTCCCCCATAATCTCCGCAATAGTGTGCATACCCTCCGTAGATGGCTGGATGAACACCAAGAGGTCAACTACCAAAATACAGCTATTTGGCGACGGACAATCAGCGACGGATAAAGGCCATCGCTAATAGCGACAGACTACCAACTAAGTACAGACTGATTGTCGTCGAAAAGCTGACAATTTTTTTTATTTTAAGGGCGAAAAAAGGTCGCCAATCCGTCGTTAAGTCATCGGAGATAAAGTAACGGATCATAAAGCCGCTGCTATGCCGTCACTTAGTTGTCAAAAGTTGGCAAAAAATGTTGGAAAAAATTTATGCAGAATTTGTCGACCACATAGCGACGGATATTCCGTCGGCCATCTAAGGAGATATAGCGACGGACTAGCGAAGGATATATCCGTCGCTAGGTCGTCGCTATATGTCAGCCCCAACTTAAATTTAGCCGACGAGGAGGAAACTTTTCATCTCCCCCCCAAATTTTCTCTCTCCCTCTCTCTCTCTGCGATGCGCACAGAGCTCTCTCTCTCTCTAGGTAATCCTCTCTCTCTCTCTCTCTCTCTTTCTCTCTCGGTGGTCGGGGCGACGGTGGTGGGGGTGGGGGTCACTGGGGGGGTAGGGAAGCGGAGGAGCCGTTTCGGGGTGGGGTGGTGGAGGTGGGGGTCGCGGGGAGGGGGAGGGCAGCGGTGGGGGTTTCGAATTCGGAGGGGGTGTGGGGTGGTGGAGGTGGGGTCGCGGGAGGGAGGGCCGTTTCGGGGTGGGGTGGTGGAGGTGGGGGTCGCAGGGAGGGGGAGGGCAGCGGAGGGGGTTTCGAATTCGGGGGAGGGGGTGTGGGGTGGTGGAGGTGGGGTCGCGGGGGGAGGGGGTAGGGCATGGGTTGGGCAGCGGTGGGGGGTTTCAAATTCGAGGTGGGGGTGTTGGCCGGGGGTCGGCGGTGGGAAAGGGGCTAGGGCGGCGGAGGGGGGCCGGGGTGGGGCTAGTGGTGGTCGACGGTGGTGGGGGTGAGGGTCGGGGGGGATGTAGGGCAGCAGAGGGGGGCCGGGGGGCGGAGGCCAGTCGTGGGTGGGGGGGCCGAGGGTGGGGACGATGGCCAACCGAGGGTGGGGATCGGCGATAGTGGGAGTGGGGAGTTGGGGGTCGGCGGTAGTAACACACACATACACACACACACACATACACCGAAACAGAATGTTTTTAAACCCGAACCGAATCTCTTAGTGTATATATATATATATATATATATATATATATATATATATATATATATATATAAGATACTTCTCTTGCGAAGTAGAATACCATTGCAAGGTGAACTATATGATATGACATAGAACATTAAGTATCTTAATGTTCTATAGCTCTTAATGTTCCCGATACGGCCGATACCTATCAGATATGGCCGATACCGAATCGATACATCAAATACGAATCCTAGCTATACGACCAATACCGAATCAATACATATCGAATATGACGATATCAATTCGCTAAGGCCAATACCAATTTGATACGGCCTATACCAAACTTATAGACCGATACTAATCTGATACGGTGGATACTAAGTACATCCGGCCTATATCAACAGATCTACTAGTTACTGCACGGTGGGCCCCGGAGTACTCCCGGACTCAGTTACATCCGGTTACTGGTGAGTACATGATTATATACTAATTCTGTTTAGTTTATCTTACGATACATATTTTCACATCCAATCTGTGATGGATTATTACTTCGTTGATCGTATATGGATGTACAAACGATAACACGAGAGCAGACTAGGTATGAGTGACGATTTTTAGGCAGGCATGAAAGTGTTTCTTAAGTATGCCTTGAGCAAAGCTCAGTACATGGACGGTAACAAAATCAAGTGTCCATGTGGTAATTGTCGTAATAGACGTTACGAAGAAGTGGTGACTGTGAGAGATCATATGACCTGTAAGGGTTTCGTACGTGATTACGGCCTGTGGTCATCGCAAGGTAAACTATATACGAAAACACATGTTGCGAATGCTGCTACTTATGCTTTTGATGATAACGCTGCAACGGATTTTGTCATCGAAGACGACGGATGCTCTGTTGATTATGGAGACCTGCAGAACCTTGCACGAGATATGGTGTACGATGCGGCGGGGCCTAATTTTGATCCGAAGGATCCTAATCCCGAGGCGAAGGAGTTCTATGATATGTTTCAGGATACAGATACTCCTCTATATCCTGGTTGTGAGACTCATTTCGTACTGTCAGTGACGATGCGGTTATTGAATATAAAGTCTGATTTTAACTTGCCACAAGCTTGCTATGATCGGATTACACAACTAATCAAGGAGTTGTTATCGAAGGAATCAAAAGAGATCCTAAAAAACTTTTACAAGTAAAAGATAATGGTCCGACAACTGGAATTGGGGTACGAGAAGATAGATTGTTGTCGCAACGGATGCATATTGTACTACAAGGAGAACGAAGACATAGAAAGTTGCAGCTTCTGTAATGCGGATCGTTACAAGCCAGTACAGGAAAAAGGAAAGTCAACTAGAAAATGACGTCCTTACAAGTATATGCATTACTTTTCGATCACAAAGCGCTTGCAGAGGATGTATATGTCTCTGAATACAGCAGAACATATGACGTGGCACAACGAAGAATGCACAAAGGATGATGGAGAATTGTCACATCCTTCGGATGGAGAGGCGTGGAAATATTTTGATTTGTGTCATCCAGATTTTACTGTAGAGCCTAGAAATGTACGTCTGGCACTATATTCTGATGGCTTTGTCCCTTTCGGGCAGTCGAGATCTCAATACTCCTGTTGGCCGGTCATTCTTACCCCTTATAATCTGCTACCATGGATATGTATGAAGACTCCTTATATGTTCTTGACAGCTATCATACCAGGTCCCAAGAATCCGACGAAGAACATCGATATATATTTACAGCCGTTGGTGGATGAGCTAAAACAGCTGTGGGAGATCGGCGTCGCGACCTATGATATTTTTAGGAAACAGAACTTTCAGATGAGAGCTTCACTGATGTGGACAATCAATGATTTTCCAGCATACGGAATGATGTCGGGATGGAGTACTCACAGCACCATGTCTTGTCCGATATGCATGGAAAATAGTAAGACGTTCTACCTTAAGCATAGAGGAAAAAGTTCTTTCTTTGACTATCACCGTCAATTTCTGCCCGCGAGTCATCCTTGGAGAAAGAACAAGGATGCATTCAGAGCTGGAAAATAAAAAGTTTTTCATCCGCCTGGCAGATTGTCGGGATACGATATTTGGGAAGATGTAATGGATTTGTCTACCGTAATTGAAGATCTATCGAACAATCGTGTCAAGGGGTTCAGATAAAGTCATAACTGGACCAAACGGAGTATCTTCTGGGACTTGCCTTATTGGAAAGATAATCTTATAAGGCATAATCTTGATGTCATGCGTATCGAAAAAATGTGTTCGATAATGTCTTCAATACCGTCATAGATATTAAAGGAAAGACGAAGGACAATCCAAAAGCAAGACAAGACATTGCCGAGATATGCAAGCGTCCTTATCTAAACTTGATACAAAGGGGCGCTGGTGGACCATTAATTAAGCCGATAGCACAATACACATTGAGCAAGGAAGATAGATTAATAATCTGCAAGTGGATATCTACTTTAAGATTTTCCGACGGCTATGTGTTGAATTTGGCTAGATGCGTTGATCTCAATGAACGCAAGCTAACGGGAATGAAGAGTCACGACTGCCACGTATTTATGGAAAGATTACTGCCCATTGCTTTGAGAGAGTTGTTACCTTATGCTGTATGGGTTCCGTTGGCCGAGCTATCTATATTCTTCAGGGATATTCGTTCAACTAAGTTGACGGTGCAACACATGGTTGAACTTGAGGAGAAGATTGTCTTAACAATTTGTAAGTTAGAGAAAATATTTCCTCCGGACTTCTTCGATAACATGGAGCATCTACCGATTCATCTAGCATACGAAGCCCGTGTCGGTGCATCTGTTCATTATCGATGGATGTACCTATTTGAAAGGTAAATAAAAATTGATATAATTTAAGTTAAATTTAAGTGGAATTTAAAATTCATTATTAATTCTCAAGATAATTTGTCTCTCTAGATACCTACACCATCTAAAGAAAAAAGTTGGCAACAAGGCTCATATAGAGGCTTCGATATGCGAAGCATATCTTATCGAGGAGGTATCAAACTTTTGCTCCATTTATTTCGATACTCATGCTCAGACAAATCGAAATAGACCTCAAAGGAATGACGAGGACGTTAAGGATGGAGGTATATTCAATGTAAGGGGCAAGCCTATTGGGGCTAGTAAGAAACGGTGGTTGACTGACGATGAGTATGATGCTGTTCACCGATATGTCTTGTTAAATTGTGACATATAAGAAGTGAGAGATTTGGAGAAGTAAGTGACTACATTTACACTCGTTATAATCTCTAATTTGGTGAAGTAAGTGACTACACTTATTTTTATTCTCTCTAACAGTGTATGTAGAGATGAAGTCAAAATGAAGACACCTAATATTACCGATGAGGGACTTCAAAGAGAGGTTGATTGTACCTTTCCGTCCTGGTTTCGTAAATATGTAAGTAACTGAGGTAATATGTTATACGGCTACCATTAAAATATATGCATCTAAAACATTTAAATTATTAATATTTGTTTACAGGTTTTATTGTCTGAAACAACACTCACAAATGAGAGTATTTGTTATTTGGCATTGGGACCGAAGAAGCATGCAAAGACTTGGCCAGGCTATGTCATTAATGGCTTCAAGTTTAAGGCAACTCAGAATGCTATAAATGTCGAATTTCTCAATGACGGCTTTAGTACCAAGGATTCTGGTGTTTGCATAAGAGGCACCATCTATGATGACGAGCCGGACTTTGACTATTATGGAGTACTTCGGGATATTATAGATTTACAATATACTGCCCCATATGATATGCATATTATGATGTTCAAATGTGAGTGGTTCGATACGACACCAAATATCGGTTGGAGAATCGATAAACAATTTGGATTCGTCGATATAAATCATCGCAGGAGGTATAGAGGGTCCGACATATTTGCGATAGCAAGTCAGGTTGTTCAAGTCTGTTTGCCATTAAAATCTTTTGATGTAAATTTCAATTACAAATAGAACAGTGTTACAATATAGAACTTAGATGTAGTCCTAGGAGTACACTTTTATTTATCTGGGTCCCTGTGTCGATGGAGCGAGTGGTAATGCGTTGACTCCGTTAACGATCTGACGACGGTTCTCGGTTCTTTGAAGGTCTGAGTTGCTCTGGGTGCTGGAGCTTGCGGAGAGGAAGAAGACGTTGAGTGTTTGTATCTGCCTCTCTCACTGTGTGTATGTAGGTCTCTATCCGTTCTGTGTGTGTATGGAAGAAGGAAATGATCCCTCTATTTATAGCTTGCAGGCTGGCTGCTCATGCGCACATATGTAGGATGTGCCTATACGTAGGGACGCCACGTGGTTGGAGCTGCGGGAGGCGCATGGATGATGCACCATCATTTGTGGGTTGAATCCTTCATGCTTCTTTTATGGGCTGGCACGTAGTAGAGGAGAGGATCTTTCTTTTGCTGAGGTCTTGGGTGATTAGCACCCCTTCATAGGCTGAATTGAGTCAAAGGATACGTGGCGCGTGTCCGTAGCTCAAAGATCTCGGATTTGGTGGAGGGTAATCTGATAGAATGCGCCTGGGATTGGGAGCATGAGAAGACTTTGGCTCGCAACCTTCAGGAGTCACGAAAAAGTCTGGGCGCATGGCTTTTGAGGCGCATGCGAGGCTTCAGCAGCGACTTGACCTCTGTCTTTAGGGATCAGAGGAAGGTCAGAGGCGCACGGCTCTTGAAGCACATACAGAGGTTTGGACGCATGGCTGCGGAGACGCATGCGAATGGCTGGGCGGCCACGTGGCTTGTAACCGCCGAAAGAGATTAATGATGATGCTGACGTCAGTGGCGCTTCATTTTCTGTAAAATCTGTTGCTGCTCTGTCATCGAGGCATGGCTGCTATCGTGTCAGACTTCAGCATTTAATGTTTTTTGACGGGTGATGGGCTGTTGAGTGGGCACATTGATCTGCGTTCTACTGGGCGTATGGGTCTATGTTGATTAGGACGCATGGATCTGTGCTTTGTTGGGCGCATCCATACAGGGCACTTGGTACTGACGGGCGCGTCTGTACGATGCACGGTATCTGACCGGCGCATCCATTTGCATGACACATCTTTATTGGTCTGACTGTTGCGTTCTTTGAGTGCTTTAAATAGCCATTTTGACTTGGCCGAATTCGAAGCGTCAGGTTCATCACCATAAATGCAAATTTATTGTACGGGATTCGGAGAGCCCGCCACTTGGCGCATGGGTTTGATTTGCCCGACCTATAAATAGCAGCAAGAAGAGAGTTTACTTCTCGTTCTCTCACGTCTTCCCGAATGAACTTATTTGCTTGAGGACATTCTGTTGATAAGATGCTTCCGAGGGTGAAGATACGACGAATTGACTTCATTCATGCACTTGAAGGTGACTGTTATATCCAAAGTTGGATTCGAGGGCTTCTGAGGCAGGCGGAAGGTGCCTGTTGCATCCAAAGATCGGGATGCTCGAGCCCCATCTCCGTTATTTTGGAAGAGCCGCAGATCGAAATTGTGGTGCTTCCATCTTCCTTAGGCTTTGGAGAGCTCTTCCTCCTACTAGAGTGGGTGTTGCCCATTCTGGTTGTGTTGAAAGCTGCTCCTTTAGCCGCGGATCGGAATTGCGGTGCTCTCCTCTTCCTTAGGCTTTGGAGAGCTCTTCCTTCAGCTAGGGTGGGGTGTTGCCCACTCTGGTTCTGCTCAATAAATACTTCATTAGTCGAAGCACTTGATCGGGTCGAAGTAGAGCGCATATACTGAGACTTCATGATGCGCATAACTGAGACGCTGAAATAGATACGCCTGACTGAGATGCTAAAATAGATACGCCTGACTGATGATGCGCCTGGCAGGAGACGCATGACAGATGATGCGCCTGGCAGGAGGCGCACGGCGATTTTGCTGCTGTAGTATTAGGATCTTTCTTTCTGTAGAAATTCTCCTTTATAAAGCCTTTCTTTTAGATATGTAATAGACTTTTATATGAAATAAAAAATCTTCTTTTGATGTCTATACTTTTGCTGTTCTTTGCTGTACCAAGTACTTCGTTAGAGCTCCCTGGCGCATAGGATTCTGGCATATGGATGCGCCTAAAATTCTATGCTTCTACAAGACCCCCTTTAAAGTTTTCAAGACTTTTTATCAAGTTTTAGAATACTTTGAATAAGAAGCATGGGTTGACTTCAATGGGGCGCATAACTGTTCGGGGCGCATGATTTGCTCTGCGCATCTGTGATGAGGCGCATGCTCCTCTTCAGTGTTAAATGCAAATGATAACGCTTCGAAAGAAACAAAATATTTAATGATGATCTTTTTGGATTATTTGCAGTTATCATTTCACAGAACCCCAAGCGGCGGCTGACGTGACCCTTCATCGGTTCATGCGTATGACCAAGCCTATAAATAGACGTCTGATGGAGAGAGAGAGAGTTCTTCCTCTCTTTGCTTTCTTCTTCTTTTTAGAGTTCTTCTTCAAAAACCCTAACTTCTTTTTTAAGAAATGGCTCCCAAGGCTCCTCGCGGTGGTGCTGGCCGAGGACGAGGCAAAGGAAAGGAGCCTGCAGAGGCCGATGTTGATGCTGCCTCCAGGACGCCCGTCGACATTCAGCCGACGGTGATTGGTGGGTTTGTCATCCTTGTCTTACCTTTTGTATTTTGAGGAACGAAAAGTCTTTCTAGAACTCACATACGCTGATGCGCATGGACCTCGAGTCCTGATGATGTGCTGAAGCTTTTTTGCTGACGCGCATGGACCCCGAGTCCTGATGATGTGCCAAAGCTTCCTTGCTGACGCACATGGACCTCGAGTCCTGATGATGTGTCGAAGCTTTGCCGACATGTATGGACCTCGAGTCCGGATGATGCGCCGAAGCTTCTTTGCTGACGTGCATGGACCCCGAGTCCTGATGATGCGTCGAAGCCTCTCTGCTGACGTGCATGGACCTCGAGTCCTGATGATGCGTCGAAGCCTCTCTTCAGATGCACCTGAGCTTGGGTTCAGTGTGTGCGCTTCTGATGAGAACTCGGCTCAGATAAATATTTCTTTGTTGTTTTAACATATCTGAGTTTTTATCATCTTTCCCTGACCACCAATTTGATGACCGTCCCGCTTTTGAACGAAGTACTGCTGGACGCTGCTCTCTGTCAGATGGGAGTTGATTATAACGAGGAGGTAGTAAATCCTGCCCAAGCTGCCATTATGCTGGATCAGTCTCCCGAGAGAATGACCCAAATCAAGGATCAACAGTATGCGTTCCTCCAGCGGATGGTGGAGCGTGGCAGCTTGCAATATGTCGTTCCTGGTAACGAGACTTTTCTGAAGCATGAGTTCCTGTTTGGGGATCGCCTCACTTCTACTGAAGCGAAGGTGCTGAGGATCAAGGAAGATTGGTTCTTCTCAGCCAAAGGGGTGCACATGTTCATGAAGCAGCTCGAGCATCACTGGCCTTTGACGGCTTTCTGTCGTCTTACTTCCAAGAGGCAGATGTCATGGGAGTTAACCCCGTCTCAAGGGAGAGCGGTCGGGCACCATCAAGATTGATGCTGCCTCAAACCAGAGGGATATTTTGGTCGCCACGCGGGCTGGGCCTTCTTTCACCTGGCAAACTCTACGTCCCGGAAGCATTTACAGTGACGTCCCTGCCGACACTTTCGCCTTCGGTGCTTCGACTTTCGTAAATCGTATGCTATCATCGAAGTGATCGTACCCGAAAGGTGAATTTCGAGTAGAGGGTTGGTGTCACTATGTATCCAAGTGGGACAAGCTGACACTCTGGGTTCTGACAAAGTTTTGGACCGAGCTCAGGGAGATTGGGCTGACTGCCGCCATCCATGCTACCGAGGCGGGCATTGACATCAACAGGCATATGTTTCTTGTGCTCCTGGAGATGTTTAATACCCAAACCGGGACCTTCTTCACTCCGCTGGGGGAACTAGGACTTGTACTTCATGAAATATATGAGGTGTCAAGGCTTCCTTGGGGATCAGAACCCTATGAGGAGTACTTCCCGACCAACGAGGAGTTCTAAGTCCTGGGGGACAAAGAAGAGGAGATGATGGCCGTCTTTAAAGAAGTGGCGAGTCACCAATATTACATACAGAAGAAGGACAAGCGTGGGGCTCAGCCCCATGTAACTGCTTGGAGGGATTACGTCTTTGAGCAAGACAAGGAGGATCCCTCCCAGTTCACGACTCCGCCAGCTCTTTCCAGTACTAAGGTGCTCTCTGAAATAAGAAGACTTAAGGAAAAGAGTCCCCAAGAAAACGCTGACCGGGAATCGGACGAGCGCTCCTATAGCTGTTTCTGGCACCTCACACATCGGATGTCGTCCAAAGCGGTGTTGGCTGCTTATCTGATGATCTGGTTCTGAGATCACGTCTTTTCAGGTGGGTCAGGCTCTGTGGAGAGGGTGACCCGGAACCTGATCCTGCCAGCTGTGAAGTTGGTTTTTGGCCATCCCTTGTCTCTACTCCCAGTGATGGTATGCAACTTGCTGCGAGGTCTACGAGAATTCACAGGCGATGTTGTTCACGAACGAGGTAAGAACGGCAACTTTCTTCGTACCGAACTGCCGTTTCACTATTTGATGGGGTGGTTGATTTTGCACCATCCCAAAGTGATGAGTCCGGGCCAGGAAGAAGACCACGTAGCCGGAGACGTATTCCTTCGTCGCTTCTACTAGAGGAAGTGGCTGCATACGGGCGTTCCTGTTTATAGGAGGGTTTTGTCCTACCTTCAAGGATGGGAGATCACGAAAGTTGGTCCTATTTTCACCGATTTTGAAGCAAATAAAGATTTAGCTGATTCGGGTGAAGATGCAACAACTTTGTCTCCGTGGGGATTCCGTTGGTTACAAAGCATCCGGCCATCCCATTTGGTGTACAGAAATAAAAATCATTGTTACTTAGAGTTGTACTTGCCGATCCGTTTCGCACACCAATTCGGCTATACCCAGTTGATGTTGGGGAACCCCAGTACCAGCCTGGGGTATATTGGGAGTCTGCTGGACGAGGCACGAGCTTGGCATTACTACAATGCCGGATGTACCGGACCCGCTTTACCATGCCAATTCTGAATTTGCAGCCGTCGATTCTTTTTTCAGCTGCCAAATTTTACTGTACGATGAACGCTGTATCTCCTGGATATGATAGGGAGACCAGCTTCATCGTCGACACTCAGTTGGAGACGACTGGAAATATGTTGGTGAAGGCTCGATCGTACCGCCCGCCAGAGGATGGTTATCGAGACACCCCTGTCGTATCCTCGGAGGGTACTCAGGCAGAGCCCTCGACTGATCGCCCGAAGAGGCGTGCCAGCACAGAGGCCGGTTCTTCTGCGTCGAAGAGGCAGAAGAAAACAATGTCACCGGAGGTGTCAACAGAATCGGCTCCTGTGGAGGTAAGGACGTCCCACATAGTCTGGTTAGTTCTACCATTTTTGTGACATATGCTTTCTTTTTGTAGAAGCCACTGAAAAGAAAACCCCAAACTCCAAAATCGGGTGCTAGTGGGCCAAAATGGGTGGCGGGCCCATCTGATGAGCGTATTCTGCCGATGGTGTTGTCTCCCGTGGAGGAGAATCCGGATGATGTAACTTCTGTAGGGATACAAGCTGTCGTGAGAGGTTCTGGTATCGAGTTTCCAGCAGAAGTTGTTCCTCCGGATGAGGAAGAGGAATGGAGTTCGTCTTCTTCAGATGACGTTCCTCCAGAGGTCCCTGAGCCTGCAGTAGGAGTAACAGGCATGGTGGTAGCAGAGGAGTGGGCTGATTCCCCTCTTCGTCATGATGAAGGGAGGTCGGCTACACCGTTGCCGAGCCCTACCCTAGACCCAGCAGCGGACGCCGAGCTGGCTGCTGATCGGGAGGTACCGACAGATTCTATTCACGCAGAGGGATTCGATAAGGGATACGAGATTCATCAGCCGAGCTTGGCTCCAGGGGAGCCAAGTCAGGAAGCAGGTGCTGATCTTGCTATTTTGCCGGAGGAGGAAGGTCCTGTGCGACCTGCTGATAGTGTTTTGGGGACGGAGGAGACAGCCCCATACGTCGGTGGTCCTTCTGTATTTGAAAAGGGTAAGGGTTTGCTGGTTGAACCCCCTGTCACTCCTTCTACTTGGGGGACAGTATCGACGCCCCATCCGGCTCCTTCCGTCCACTCGGCACCTCGGGCTAGTGACGAAGTGCAAGCCCCTGACGAGGGTGGGTCCGCTACGATTAAGGTTGCAGTTTCACAGATTGAGGACGGTGGGTCTTCTGCAGGTCCTCTGTCCAGAGTAGCTCCTCCAACTCCTGCTATGACGCCTCAGGTGTTGGCAGACGCGGACGAGTATGTACAGTTTGTTGTTGAAGCAGTGTACAAGATGCTGCAGAAAGGCGTATCAACGGTGCTGAATGCGAACGGGAGTTTCGTGACGGCAAAAGCCATGGCGCTCCCTTCCATTGGTTTGATACGTTCGCACCAGGGCCACGATCACATGGCCGAGATTCTGGAGGCGTCGATGGCCGAGCTCGACTAGCTTCTTTCCGAGCTTCACAGTATCCGGTGAAATGACTTTTCTGCTCTGATAGAAGCAGAAAAGAAGAAATTGATAGCTGAAGTCGAGTCGTCGTATCAGGCTACGGTGGATGTCTGGGACCGTGAGGTGGCCGAAGCTGAGTGTGCGGTGGAGAGGCTATCTCAATCCACGCAGGAAAAGGTGGAGTTGCGGGCCTCGTTGGAAGCTAGCATAGCGGAGGTCACTGCCAAGATCCGCCATCTTGAAGACCAACGAGCCCAACTCTTGTTAGATGCTGAACGAGTCTAGGCTGAACATGTAGCATCTAAGGAGGAGGAAGCAGCTTTTACACGCCAGATTATCTTCCTGACCCACCAGCGGCAACAGCTAGACGAGAAGTATGAGACTGATACTGCCCCCGAAGCTGTAGAGGTGATGCATCAAGAAGCCGAACGCCGGGTCTTGGCGACCGCAGAGACTCGGGCGGAAGACTTGAGGCATCGGATTGAAGAGCTTTCTGCCAATCCCAGTGATGCTTAGGGATTGTAGTTTTTCTCTCTTTTTTGTTATTTCTGTAGTTTGCAACTTCCGTTGGGGATGTAATCCTTTACTTTTAAATAAAAGATAAAGAATTTTGTGGTGTATTAATTTTTGCTGTCATGAACTGATGATTTGTGTGGACCTATTATCTTTTACGCACCTTGGTTTATTTGGTACAGATAATAAGTTTGAGAGAACCGACATGTTTGCTCAGAGATAATGTGGACGTGGCAAATATAGGGTTCGGATGATGAAGTCTTCCTACTCAGAGGTGTTATGGACGTAGTAGGAGTGACTCTGGGGGGGATACGCAGAACTACTCAGAGGTAATGTGGATATGGAAGTTCCGCGATTGATGTACGGCAACGCATGGGTTGTCCGTACGGGATGTTTACTCAGAGGTAATATGGACGTGGTAAACATAATGAGCAGCGTAATCCTACGTGGTGTAAGATTACGTTTTGCAGGGCGTAGAAGAGCAACTCAGAGGTAATGTGGACGTGGTTGTTCTTCTACTAGGGATAGAATGCCATGGAACAACTGGGTTCCGAAAGCATAGGTTTTTTGTGAAGGAAAGATGTATGTGAGCTCTGATGATCAAGTCCACTGACTTCCTTGTTGGGTAGAGATGGAAGTACATGTCTGAAAGATGTCATGAGTAGTACTTCTTTAGGAACTTGTCGTTGATGGGCATCATGAACAAGTCCCCGTTCGGTCGAGCGAGGCGGTAAGCACCGTTTGAGTATACCGTCTCTATGATGAAAGGTCCCTCCCACTTGGGCTCGAACTTTCCTGGTGTTTCGTGAGTCAACACCATCGGCCTTCTGACTGCCAGGACCAGGTCGCCTATTTGAAAAGTCCTCTACTTGACATTTTTGTTGAAAGCCTGTGATATACGGGCTTGATAAAGTTCAATGCGCTGCGGAGCTAGGAGACGTTTTTCGTCAAGTGCTTCCAATTCTCGCAGACGACGATGTTGGTTGTCTTCTTCTGTTAATTGGTTTGTGAGCGCCACACGGAGTGAGGGTATCTGAATCTCGAGAGGCAGTACCGCTTCGCTCCCGTAGACTAAGGAGAACGGGGTGTTGCCCATCGGGGTCTGTACCGTTGTACGGTAGGCCCGAAGACATTCGCCGAGCTTTTCGTCCCAGTCGTGTTTGTTGGATGATACGACCTTTTTGAGTAGTTTGACGATAGTCTTGTTAAATGTCTCGGCCAATCCGTTTGCTGTCGGATTGTAGGCGGTTGACGCCACATTCTGAATTCGATTCTTGTCATAGAATCTGCTGAAAACATGGCTAATGAACTGTGGAACGTTATCGTGGATAATCCTCCGAGGTACCCTGAAATGGTAGATGACATTGTGCTTGATGAAGCTGATCACCCTAGAGCTCTTCACTTCCGTCAGCGGAACTGCTTCTGCCCATTTGGAGAAGTAGTCGGTGATGGCTAGGATGAAGCGGTGTCCCCTCGATGATGGAGGGGTGATTGGTCCTACAATGTCCATACCCTAAGCTTCGAAGGGCCAGAAGGCGACCGTAGGATGTAGTGGTTCTGACGGTGTATGGATAAAGTCGGCGTAAAGCTGGCACGTATGGCACTTTTTAGTATAGTCGACGGCGTCGGCTGCCATGGTTGGCCAGTAGTAACCCATGCGTCGCAGTCGATCCTGCAACTTAGGGCCAGGTTGATGAGCCCCGCAAGTCCCATCATGAGCTTTCCGAAGGGCTTTGGCTGCTTCTTCGTTGGATAGACATCAAAGGAGAAGTCCATCGTAGGAACGTCGGTACAGCATTTTAGTGGCTGTATCATAGTAAAATTGAAGGGAACGCCTTCTGACTGAGGCGGCTTCCTTCAGATCTTCTGGGAGAATTCCATAGACAGCGAAGTCGATAAATGGGAACCTCCAGTCTCGGATATTAACATCGGTGCTTGTCGTCATGGCATGGGCCATTTGTGAGCATAGGTTGTTTTTGGGACAGACCAAGTCTCGACCAACTACCGTGACGTAGTGTTGAGTCCCGAGAGGTGCCGCCAATGAAGCTGCGAGGCCGGCCAGAGCGTCAGCCTCCAGGTTTTGTAACCGAGGTACGTGTTCTATGAAGAACTTGGTGAAGGTTGAAATAATATTCAATGCAGCTTCATGGTAAGGAACCAGATCTTTATGGCGAACTTCGTACTGCCCTCGAATTTGATTAACGACGAGTTTTGAGTCGCCGTAAGCTTCCAGATGATCCACCCCCAACTGTTGTGCCATCTGGAGTCCCATGATGAGAGCATTGTACTCGGCAACATTGTTGGAGCACGGCTTTGAAAGGGAGTAAGCACGCTGGATGACCAGCTGATCGGGAGAGACTAAGACTACCCCACTCCTGCGATGATTTGGCCTTTGGGGCCTGTTTTTGAAGCGCCATCGAAAAACACCCGCCAGATGGAGTTTTCTTCGGTGACGTTTGATTCTTGGACCTCATCCGGGATGTCTTTATTGAGTCTGGAGGACTCCGGGATGGCGTGTGCGACTAAAAAGTCGGCTAGAGCTTGACCCTTGACGGCTTTTTGTGGAATGAACACCATATTGTACGGCGTCAACAGGATTGCCCATGTAGCTAGTCGGGAGTTCAAAGATCCCGACTTCATCATGAGAACTCTGAGTGGATTGACTCGGGAGATGACATGAATTGTCTGGCCCGAAACATAGTGACGAGTCGTTTGGATGTCGAACACCAAAGCCAAGCACTCCTTTTCAACGGGGTTGTACCGGTGTTCGACCCCGATCAGTGTCCTACTGAGGTAGTAGATAGCTTTCTTGTAGCCTGCATCGTTGTTCTGAGCCAACAAAGCACCGAGGGAATGATCCATGGTACGGACGTAGAGGAGAAATGGTTTGCCTGCGACGGGTGCCACCAGGACCGGCGGGCTCGTCAGGTAAGCTTTGATATCATCGATAGCTTTCTGGCATTCTTCTGTCCAGACATAAGAGACTCCCTTCTTCATGAGCTGGGTGAAGGGTTGGCATTTTCCGAAAAGGTTTGCTATAAACCTTCGGATGTATGCCAGACGCCCCTGTAGGCCTCGAAGTTCTCGGAGGTTCTTCGGAGGGTCCATGTCAAGGATGGCTTTGGTCTTCTTGGGATCGACATGAATGCCTTTCGCCGTGATAATGAAGCCCAAGAACTTTCCGCTAGAAACCCCAAGGAAGGATTTAGCGGGGTTCATCTTGAGTTGATGCGCTCGCATGAGATCGAAGACTGTCTTTAGGTCTTGTAGGTGATCACCTTTGAGACGGCTCTTGACTACGATATCATCAACATAGCATTCAACTGTCTTACGAAGATGTTGACGGAAGATGGTACTCATAGCTCGTTGGTATGTAGCACCAGCGTTCTTCAAGCCAAAGGGCATCACTGTGTAGCAGAAAACCTCCTTCGGAGTCCTGAATGACGTATATTTTGCATCATCGGGAAACATTTTGATCTGATTGTAGCCCGAGTACCCATCCATGAAAGACATGCGTTCGAAGCCATATGTATTGTCGATCATCACGTCAGTGATTGGAAGCGAAAATTTGTCATTCGGGCAAGCAGTATTGAGATCCCTGAAGTCGATACAGACTCGTATCTTCCCATTCTTCTTGGTGACAGGGACGACATTGGCCACCCAGTCTGGATGTTGCTCTTTATGGATGAAGCCGCTGCTCAAGAGTTTGTCCACCTCCTGATCGATAGCGTTCATGATGTCGGGACGAAAATATCGTTGTTGTTGCTTTACAGGCTTAGCATCAGGCAAAATGTTAAGTCTGTGCATTGCGATCTGGGGATCAAGTCCCGGCATATCTTCGTAGCTCCAGGCGAAGACGTCGATATACTCCTTGGCCAATTGGACCAAAGACTCTCGGTCTTCTCCCTTTAGACTTTTGCTGATGAAGATGGGCTTGAAAGGAGATCCATCCCCAAGGTCATCTTGTTCGACCTCGTCTTCGGTAGGGGGTTCACGTAATTCAAAACGAGACTCCCACTGTGCTCCTAGGCATTGAGCCCAGGGTTCTTCCTCAAAGAGTTCCGACGTTTGGTCACCTTCATCCTCTTGAGATTGTGCAGATGTCATGTTGACTGATAGCACCTTCCTGAGGACTGAGCCGATACTGGTATCGAAATCCCAAGTTGATGCTTCGAACAAATGAGAATGTTCCACTTCTTCTGCCTCCGAACTCTCTGGAGTTGCCGGCGGCGTGACATAGCCTACCCTCCATCGAGTACGATGATAGTAGTCCAGCAGCTTTCTGTTTGCAAAAACAAAAGTCGTAGAACTTTATTGATACAAACTATGTAATAAGATTACAAGAATTCTGGGAAAGGTACAACTTTAGGAATCCAATCTAGCAGACGATTGCTTTATCCCTTGGACGATGTGAACTTTGAAGATGGAGCCTCTGAAGTTGAAGACAACTCTAGAACTGAAGGCAAAAGCCTCGGAAGAATGCAGCAGCACTTTGGCAAGAACCCCTGAACTCTCTGATCTGATCTCTGATCACTTGATCCCTTTGAATGGAGACTTGAAACTCTATTTATAGAGTTCTGAAAATAACTAACTTTTAGTTATTCTGGACTGCGTATGATGGATTGTGCAGCAGTTGGATTGCGCAACAATGGACTGCTTAAGCAGTTACTTGATCATGGGCCAACTGTCTTGGACACATGGCATCATTTGATTAAAATGCGCATGATCGTGCATAGACAGTTGCCATGTAATGAGCAATTGATGGCATGAATGCCACGTGTACTTTGTCAGTTATGTTGGTAGAATGCACAAACTGAATTGCGCTGGCTTTGGATTGCGCAGTCTTGGACTGCGCAGGAATGAATTGCGCCAACATAGATTGCGCTGCCAGCTGTCAGCTGTCCTCGAGCGTTGTACGGCGCAATAAACGAATAGTCTCCTCGTTCTTCGTACTGTCAGCTGTCAGAAAGATTTGATTTGTGTCAGGTAATGATGACTTTTGCTACGTCAGCCTGCGCAGTTGGGAGTGTGCGCAATTCAGTGTACGCAATCTGAAGGGTGCGCAATCTGATATCTGTGCAGTTCATCTGAAAGTTGAATTTCTTGATTTTCTGACTTTGTTGATGTGTGCAATTTGATTTTTTAGGACCTACAAGACACCCTTCAAAGTTTTCGAAATGTGAATTTATTCAAAATTTTGAAATACTTTGAATTTTGAAATTTGAATCAGTTTGCGCATGAAGTGAGCTGGCTGCGCAATCCGAGGGATTAGCCCCATTTTCAGGCGCAATCTAAGGCGGCCGTTTCGATTTAAAAAACTATAAATAGTTCTTCAATTCCTTTGAAGTGTTCTTTACTTGCTTTCTTCGTGCACTTGAGAGAAAAATTTCCGAGCTCTTTCCTCCGACGATCTCCATGGCCCCCCGACGATCCTCCGCCACCGCTAAGGGCAAAGCCCCCGCCGAATCATCGACTAGGGCCGCGCGACGTGCTTCCCGTCACGAAAATGCTCATCTAGCAATGTTAGGTAGAGGACTTTAATCAAAACTCTTTTTAGGGTTTTGATCTCACTGTTCTTCAGAATCCATCTCTCTTTAGAGATGTGATCATACTGCGCCACCCTCTTTAGGGTTCTGGTTGCACAAATCAGTTCATTCTTCATTTTTATGAAGGACGACTTTTTGCGCAATCGGTTGAACTGCGCTGGCAAAAGTCAGCGCAATTTGCTGATTTGCGCGAGACTGTCAGCGCAAACTAATGACTGTTTGTTTGCGCAGTCTGATGTTTGCGCAAACTGATGTTGCGCAATCTGATGTTTGCGCAGTCTGATGTTACGCAGTCTGATGACATAATTTTTTGACTTGACTTGTACCGAATTTTTGTTTCTTTCTGTCTGATGCAGTTAATACGAGAGAAGATCCAGAATACGAAACTTTCGTGGGAACTCTTTCAGAGTCAGAATATAAAGAGGATCTCTCTCATGTACATTATCCTCAATATGATCTGCCAAACTCCCGTCAGGCTATTCTGATATCCCAAGACAATAAAACTTTGCTATGTTTGATGAATGGACAACCTCTGGAGTCAGCAGACGCTGTCATTCACAAGAAGCCATTATTCTTGTTCGGTGAGGCTTTTGAGAAAAGCTCTCAACCGAGGCCGAGGATAGAAGAAAGAATTGTCCATCAGGAGGATAGGACACTCTTTGTACCAGATATTTCCCGCTGCCTCCCCTTATCCCGGTATGCTCATGCGAGCTATCCGGGGAAGATGGAAGGGAACCTTACACCTTTTCAAGACGCCCGTGCAGGAAAGATTTTTGTGAAGAAGGGGCCGAATAGGAAGGACATGTTCTACAGCTCCTCAGACAGATACAGTGTCTTGTTAAGAGGCTTGAAACCTGGTTGTATTCCGCCAGAGAATTCTTCTTTGTTAATGCCTGTCAGAACACCAATATTCGCAAACGAGTTTGCGAAAGTCGAAGGGAAATATCCAGAGCAGGACATTAGGTTAACTGGACTGGTGAATCCAGATTTTAAAAGATGGAACTGTATAGCAAACTGGATTCTGACCAGGTTTGAACACAAACTACAACAAATCAATTTGTACCAAGCAGTGCATGCCACTGTCTATGGTTTTGCTCCCAACTCACATCTGTTCTTGGCTTTAGCTGAAAGATACAATTATAGAACATGGACTTTCATGACCCCTGGCGGAGAGATTGGATTTGTACTTCATGAGATGCAGTTCATCTCTTACTTGCCGATGGGGGATGCTCCATATAAAGAATTTGTTCCAACCAATGATGAGTTGGACAAACTTAGAAAGGAAAATGCAGCTATGGTAGCAGTCTTTGAAGAACTGCTATGTCACTACAAGATCTGTTCTTTATATTACAAAAGTGGCACCTCCAATACTTGTTACTCGTCGAAATGGCTGCCTTATCTGTTCCTTAATCATATCGAAGAGAAGAAGACTAAGGAACATGGCAGATGCTACCCTGACTTCTTTAAGCCATCGAGCAATACAAAAGTGATGAAATTGATGGAAGGAAGTGGCAATTTTGATAAAGAGATGAAAGATGATCATCAATGTCCTTCATTAAAGAAAGGAGACACCCTTGAAAGTTACTTGAGAATGGGATATAGACCCATGTCAAAAGAAGCCCAACTGGCAGGGTTTCTGACATATTGGCTCCGTCGGTTTGTAGTCCCAGGATCCAGTGCTGTAGACCGCTTCCATCGCGGTGTTCTCTTTGCCGCCATTAAATTGGTCTTCGGCTACAAAGTGGACCTTTTATCAGCGATGACTTGCAGGTTGAATGCCAGTCTTCGTCTATATGTTGATCTGATGTTGAAAGCCAAAGGAGAAAAAAGAATTTCCTCGGCTAGAATTACCATATACATATCTATTCGGGTGGTTGCTTCTTCACCACCCTACTTTGATGGACCCCGACATGGGACCGGTTGACGGCAGCTTTTTGAGAAGATATTCTCATAGCAAGTGGAAGTACACTTCTTTGAGCGAATGTAGATATGCTCTGAATCTAAACAGAGGATGGAACTTTTGTTGTGCTCCTCTCCCCGCTGGATATGATCAAATGCCGACAAATATGGTTGACTCGAAAATGCAACCTTTAAACCGTGCAGCTTTTGAGTGGTTGAAGACAATTCGACCGTCCCATTTGGTGTACCGGTTCGAAGAAGAATGTTATTTAGAGCCATATCTCCCCAGTCGATTTGCTCGGCAGTTCGGGTACGATCAATTTTATGTGGGAAATGCCATCACATGCCTTCAAGGAAAGGGTTTTTTGATAGATGGGGCCCGAGCTTGGGCTTATTATAATGCTAAAGATACGAAGGTCACATTCTCGATGCCTGCAAATAGCAACCATGGCCCTCGGATGCTATTTACATATTCAGTGTTCTATACATCTGCGAACACCTTTGCCGAGAATTTCAATCTCGCAGATAGCTTCGCGTCTTCAACAAGATTGAAGAAGGGAAGAGTCGCCTTGTCGCTCCCCGGAAATGATGAGGTGCATGAGCCGGCAGATGCACCTTTAGAAGCTTCCAGGGATATTATGTTCCCTGAAGAGGTAAATGCACCACTGCGTATCTCTTTGAAGGTGGGTAGATCTCCAGCAAAGAAGAGGAGAAGAAAGGAGCCTCCCGCTCTGGCAGCCAAGAAGAAACTGATATTAGATCATTCCTCGGAGAAGATCACCACAAGGTCTCAATCTCGGCAATTGGCCGAGACAAATCAACAAGAAGCTACTACACCGACTTTCGTGCAAAGACAAGTTGAGCCAATAAATGTAGAGAGTCCTGAAAGACCTCTACATAGAAAGAAAAGGGTGGTCCATAAAAATCAAGTTTTGCCTTCGATCGTAGCAGATGCTGTAGCGGGCATCACAATGTCATCTCCCACTCCCATCCCTGAGTCTGGTCAAAGGGAAGAATTTGAGCCATTGGAAGAGAGGAATGAGGCCGATGAGCCCAGGGAAGAAGAAGATAATACAGCCCGATCTCCTCCGCCTGTCACGGAGACGACTCGACTTCCTCCTACTCCTAGGACCCTCCGCGAAGTGGAGGAACATGAAGTGATTGCGGCTCTGGAAGATTGTGACTATGGTCTGCTGGAAGACTATATTGACTAAGCTACAACTACCAGCGGGAATGCACCGGAAGGAGGCGAAGATGAGGAGAGCTCTTCATCTGAGAATGAAGATATGCAAGATCCCGACAGGGATGATGAAGAACACATGTCTCCTGCTGCTGCCGATGATACTTCAGATCCTAAAAAGGATATTGAAGTAGAGGCGTCCTCAGAAAAAGCAGCAGATGAAGAAGCTCCAGAAGAAACTCCCGCCACTGATCCTCAAGGTATAGAATAAAATTAGCAATCTTCTTTAAAATAAATTGATAGCTAATATCTTTATTTGTATTTTCTGCAGATCTTGAGACTCTTCCAGCACCTCCGACGTGCCTGGCCATGGTGCCTGTAATGACGGTAATTGTTAGTAGCAGTCATCATCTATCTTGTGGTTCTGAAGCGGGCAGTAGCCAAGCTGTTGCGGCTGAAGCTACTTCTGCTCAGTTGGAGTCCATTCCTACAAGGGATAGGCTCATTGCTGGATCGAACCAAGGTAAGACTGTCTTCATTTGATCTTCTTGATCATTAGCAAATGACCGGCAAAATGACAATTTTACTTTTGCAGAGGAACAACCAGGAGGGGCGACTAGCTCCACTTTGGCTCCTTTATTCAAAGAGCCTGCCATTCAGATACGACAGATTGAATATCCAGCTACCTCTTCATCAACAGGAGTAGCTGCGACTCCTGGTATTCTGGCAATTAATCAGCAAATCGTCCAATCGTTCACCAGATGTTTCTTTGAGTCCTTAGGACCTCTAGTTAATAAGATGATGGACAAAGAGGGTGCTGATTTTATCATGGTTAGAAATCCGACTTCTCTCTTGGTGAGGGCTATAAGGGAGCAAGAAGACGAAGCTCAGGCCACTCTCCTTGATCATATACTGAATGAGTTGGAAGTCTCCATAAAGGATTATAAGGAGCTCAATAAAGAGGAAGTGGAATCTCTCGTGCAGGCAGAATTCGAACGAGTGGCCCAAGCAGCTGATATTGAAAGGGTAACCCTCCAGAACCTTTTGGAGGCTTATTCCACAAAATCTGCTGAATACAATTCCAAGCTGGAATCAGTAACCTTGATGGTTGAGAGAAAAGAGTAAAGAGCTGCTGAGCTGAGAGCAGAGATTGCTTGTCTCCAGGAAGAATTAGAAAAGGAAGTTACTGATCACCAGCTTGCAGTCCAGCAATTCAATACTCTGATTCAGGAGAGGGATGATTACGTGGCAGCTCATGATGCCGAGATTACTCGTCGAACGGTGGCCATGCCCGTTTTCAATGAAGAAATCGGGATGGAAGAAGCCAGAAGGAGGGTGATGTCCACTCGTGAAGAACGGCTGCAGACTCTGAAGCAGCAGATTGCTAACTTGATAATACCTCCGTCTTAGTGAAACATTTTGTATCTTTATGTCTTTTTGTTGTAATGTCTCATATTTTGATTAATAAAAGACATTTTTCTGTGGTGGCTCTATTATTTGTTGCATATCTTGTTTAGATATAAATAATATAGATAGAAAATATATTCAGAGGTACAAGACATGATATATTTCTGAATGATTTTGTAGAAAATAATTATATTCATTATATCTGCTCAGAGGTAATATGGACGTGGCAGAATATATTGAATATTATTATTTCAATTGACAACTTAATCGAAAACGACAAGTTGCTGATGTGGATGATGAACGATGATGAATCGTCAACGTATGTGAGATGAACGGGAAAATCGTCAAATGATGGAATGAACGGACAAACCGTCTAAATGGATGATAACGAACGGATGAACCGTCAAGTGATGATGAATGAACGGGTATACCATCAAAGAATGATGAATGAACGGGTGAACCGTCAGATAATGATGAATGAACGGGTGAACCGTCAGATAATGATAAATGAACGGGTGAACCGTCAGATAATGATGAATGGACGTGCAAACCGTCAGATAATGATGAATGAACAGTTAAACCGTCGGATAATGATGAATGAACAGTTAAACCGTCAGATGAACGGATGAACCATCAGGCGGTAATAAATGAACGGATGAACCGTCAGGTGATAATGAATGAACGGATGAACCGTCAGGTGGTAATGAATGAACAGATGAACCGTCGGTTGAATGTGTCGATTCATTGTTTGAGGAATCTCTGCCTATAAATAGAACAGAAATCTAACAGGAATGAGCACTTCCACTTTTCAACATAAAAATGTCGTCTGGAGAAGGATCCAAGAAGGCTGGACTCGCCCCAAAAGTTGAGAAGGGCACTGAAGAACGCCCTGCCGATCCAATTCAGCCAAAGGAGGCAGAAGCAGGCGAAGGTTCGTCTGCACCCAAGCCACCACGAGACATCCTGGACTTTCTGCTTGAGCCAGGAAGGACTGAAAGAGAAGAAGCCATGAGGATGGCTGCTTGCAAGTTTCTCGTGGGTTCCAGCAAGAAAGTTCTCAGTTCTTTTGCTGACCGTATTTTTGAGAAGGACGGCAGTGGTCCGCGTCCAAATGTAGAGAAGGATGATATTGACCTTCCTTAATATCATGTACTATCATTCATAATGAAATAAAATTTGAATTTTATTTATGAACTTGAACTTGTCTGATGATTTACAAGTATTTACATTCATACATAATACTTCTTAAGGAACTTGCCATTGATAGGCATCATTGCAATTCGACCATCGAGCTCTGAGAGTTGATAGGCTCCATTTGAGAAGACTTTGCTTACAACATAGGGACCTTCCCACTTCGTATCAAATTTGCCTTTGCTCATATGAGTCATAGTCATAGGACGTCTGACCGTTAGAACAAGTTCTCCTTGTTGAAAGGCTCTGACCTTAACTTTACGGTTGAAAGTCTTCGAGATACGAGCTTGGTATAACTCAATATGTTGTTGAGCCATTAACCGCTTCTCATCAAGTGCTTCTAATTCTTGAAGTCGAAGAAGATCGTTATTCTCTGTAGTGAGTTCGTTAGCAATGGCAATCCTTAAAGAAGGAATTTACAATTCTAGAGGAAGAATAGCTTCACAGCCATACACCAGAGAAAAGGGTGTAAAGCCCGTAGGATTGCGGACCGTAGTTCAGTAGGCCCAAAGACATTCACCAAGTTTTTCACTCCAGTTTCGTTTGTTAGTAGATACAAACTTCTTGAGGAGCTTAATGATGGTTTTGTTGAAGGCTTCAGCTAAACCATTAGCAGCAGGATTGTAGGCTGTCGAGGCGACATTATGAATCCGGTGATCATCGCAGAATCTGGTAAACTTCTGGCTGATGAATTGAGGTCCATTATCATGGATGATTCTTCGAGGTACACCAAATCTGTAGATGACGTGGTGTTTGACGAAGTTGATGACGCTACTGGTCTTGACTTCAGCCAGAGGTATAGCTTCAGCCCACTTGGAAAAGTAGTCCGTTATTGCCAGTATGAATCGATGTCCTCTAGAAGAAGGAGGATTAATAGGACCTATGACATCCATGCCCCAAGCTTCAAAAGGCCAGGAAGCAGCGGTCGGATGAAGGAATTTTGATGGTTGATGAATAAAGTCCGCATGGATTTGACAAGCACGACATTTCCTTACATATTCAATGGCATCTGATACCATAGAGGGCCAATAGTAACCCATTCGTCGGATGCGATCCTGTAGTTTAGGATTGGGTTGATGTGCTCCACAGACACCATCATGAGCTTCGCGCAACACTTGCTTGGCTTCATTACCAGCGAGACAGCGTAGGAGAAGACCGTCATAAGTTCGCCGATAGAGTGTCTTGGTGGTTTGATTATAGTAGAATCTGAGAGATCGTCGTCGAACACTTGTAGCCTACTTAGGATCTTCAGGGAGTATGTCATGTACCACGAAGTCGATGAAAGGAGTTCTCCAGTCTTCATCGATAACATTGACTTCAGTAAGATTGCTGAATTCAATATTACGATTGTTTTCAATGCAGAACAATTCTCGGTTAGAGATAACCACCACCTGCTGTCTTTTGATAGGGATGGCTAAGATAGCTGCAAGAATAGCTAGGGCATCTACTTCAGTATTGCAAGCTCGTCGGACATAGTCGATAAAGAAAGCTTTGAATGATGTAGCTATGTTGATTGCTGCTTCATGATAAGGCACCAGGTCTTGATGACGAACTTCATAAGTTTCTCTAACCTGATTGACAACCAGCTTAGAGTCACCGTAGACTTCGAGATATTCGACATCCAATCGTTTGGCTAACTGAAGGCCGATAAGTAGAGCATTGTACTCCGCTACGTTGTTGGAGCAGGGTTCATCTAGAGAGTAAGCTCTTTGGATGGTTGATCCGTCTGGAGAAACGAGAACAACTCCGACCCCTGCTACAATGGCACCATTTGGTCCGATTCTTGATGTACCATCAAAGAACAGACGCCAGGTTGGAAATTCTTCAGAGATCATGTTGACTTTCAATGTCTCGTCCAGAATTTCGTGATAGAGTTTAGATGTCTCCGGCACAGGATGAGCTGCTAAGAAATCCGCCAGCGCTTGACCTTCGATTGACTTTTGTGGAACATATACCATGTCATATTGAGCTATGAGGATTGCCCATGTAGCCAGCCGAGAATTGAGTGTGCGGGGCTTCTTCATGAGCACTCGAAGAGGATTAACTCGAGATATGACATGAATAGTTTGTCCAATGATGTAATGCCTCGTCTTTTGCACAGCAAACATAAGAGCTAGGCATTCTTTTTCGACCGGACTATAACGGTGTTCAGTACCAATCATAGTACGACTAAGATAGTAGATGGCCTGTTCGTGGCCTTCTTTGTTCTTTTGGGCAAGTAAAGCACCCAATGAATGATCTATAGCACAGACGTACATTAAGAATGGAATGCCAGAGATTGGTGGCACCAAGACTGGTGGGTTCATGAGATACCGCTTGATGTCGTCGAATGCTTGTTGATATTCTTCCGTCCAAACGAAAGATACACCCTTCTTCATTAACTGAGTGAATGGTCTGCAGCGTCCAGACAAATTCGAAATGAATCTCCTGATGTACGCAAGTCGACCTTGGAATCCTCGTAGCTCTTTTAGATTGCGTGGAGGACGCATCTCTTGAATGGCTTTGATCTTCTCGGGATCCACGTGTATACCCTTAGAGGTAATGACACCCGTGGGATTAGCGGCGCTGGTTACTTGGGTGGTGTTTAGAGAAAAATTCTAGACGAAGTATTTTGATGCTGTAGCTCGGTACGACCTGCAGACGAGATTTACCAACTTAAAGTAAGGAGGCAGAACGATCGACGGGTATGCATCTGAGTTTTCTAGACTCAGTAGGTTTGTCCCCACCTTGGTGGCAACCGAGTTTGATAGGGCTCAGCGGTTCCAGCAGGGGCTGCATTTGGAAATCTTGTTGGCAGTTGAGCAGTTCGAGCACCAGACGTTCGATGCAGTATTGAGGACAGCTAGGAGGCACGAGTATACCTCCCAGAGGATCGTAGATAGGACTGGAGGTAGGAAGCGGTCCCACAATCAGATGCACCAATCATCAGCTCCAGCCCCGGCAGTAAGGGATTTGACCATTGGAACTCCGAGGCGGGCGGCCTCAGTAACGTCGGTTCAGCATTCAACCCCGACGTATCCGCAGCAGCAGAAGCAGAAGCAGACTTCCGCGATAGGATATTCTCATTGCGAAAAGCCAGGACACGTGGTAGCAGATTATCGTAGGGCGCAGGGATTATGCCTGGCTTGTGGAATGGCAGATCACAAGTTAGGAGCCTGCCCAAATAGGGGTAGTTCCTCATCTTCCAACCTAACCAATCTATCGATTGGGGGACCAGCACCTATACAGCAATAGCAGTACCCGAGGCCATTGTTGCCTCAGGCCCAGGCATTTCAGCAGCAGAACCAGCAACAGTACACCCAGGCTCAAGTGCAGAATAGGCAGAGAGGTTTCCAACAGAGGGAACCCGCAGCCAGAGGACAAGGTCAGGCAATGATGATGACTATGGAAGAAGAAGTTGTACCAGGTGAGGTAGTGGCAGGTACTATTCTCGTCAACTCCTCTCCAGCATCAGTATTATTTGATTCTGGTGCATCGCATTCATTCATGTCTGTACGATTTGTAACACGGATAGGATTGGAGCCCGAGTCATTATCAGTGAGGCTCAATATACTTACTGGTAATGGTCTTGTGGGAGTAGATCGAGTGTTTTCCTCGTGTCGGATCGTAGTTAGCGGTAGAGAGTTTCCTGCTAGATTTATAGAGTTTCCTATGGCAGACTATGATGTAGTCTTAGGCATGGATTGGTTGAGAAACCAGTATGCTAGGATAGACTACCATGTTGGCAGGGTTGTCTTTAGTATTCCAAGCGAGCCAGAGTTTTCATTTTCCAAAGGCGTAGTGGAATCATCTTCCCCAGTATTACGGATGGCAGTAGCAGCCGTACAGTTACCCCGAATAGTTGAAGAGTTTCCAGATATCTTTCCAGAGGAACTTCCAGGAATGCCACCAGAGAGGGAGATCGAGTTTACTATAGACTTGATCTCCGGGACAGCACCAGTATCAGAGCGAGTCTACAGAATGGCGCCTTCAGGGTTGGAGATTTTGTACAAGATGATTGAAGAACTCAGGACCAAGGGATTCATTCGTGCAAGTGGATCGTCTTGGGGAGCCCCGATGCTTCTTGTGAAAAAGAAGGATGGTACATCCAGATTATGTGTAGATTATCGTACCTTGAACTCAGTAACAATCAAGAACAGATACCCTCTTTCGAGGATAGATGACTTGTTTGATCAACTCAAAGGGGCTTCAGTATTCTCGAAGATCGACTTGCGGTCAGGATACCACCAGATCAGAGTCAGAGAGCAGGACATCCCGAAGACAGCTTTTCGATCTAGATATGGACATTGGGAGTACCTTGTTATGCCCTTTGGAGCGACCAATGTGCCAGCCGTATTCATGGACCTCATGAATCATATTTTTATGCCTTATTTGGACCAGTTCGTGATCGTGTTCCTAGATGACATCCTAGTCTACAGTAAGAGCGAAGCGGAGCATGAGCAGCATCTCTGAGTTGTCCTCCAGGTTCTCAGAGAGCACCAGTTGTACGCCAAGTTCAGTAAATACGAGTTCTGGCTCGATCGCATTTCGTACTTGGGTCACATCATTACCCGAGGAGGAGTGGAAGTGGATCCCCAGAAGATTATGGCTATCGAATCATGGCCAGTACCTAGCTCAGTGGCAGAGGTTCGCAGCTTTCTTGGATTGGCCGGCAACTACCGACGATTTCTTTCAGATTTTGCAAGGATTTCGGCGCCGATGACCCAGTTGACCCGCAAGGATGTACAGTTTGCTTGGACAGCAGAGTGTCAGGAATCATTTGAGAAGTTGAAACGAGGTTTGATAACGGCTCCTATTCTCACGCTTCCAGATGGAACCGAAGGATTCTCAGTATATTGTGATGCTTCAGGTAGAGGTTTAGGATGCGTTCTGATGCAGCATGGGAAGGTAATAGCTTATGTGTCACGACAAATTTGTGATCATGAGAGAAATTACCCGACCCACGACTTGGAACTGGCAGCAGTAGTGTTTGCGCTTAAGTTGTGGAGGCATTACTTGTACGGAGATAGGATGGAGATCTTCACCGACCACAAGAGCCTGAAGTATGTTTTCACCCAGAAGGACCTTAACATGCGGCAGAGAAGATGGCTCGAGCTACTGGTGGTCTATGATGTGGACGTGCAGTATCATCCAGGGAAGGCCAACGTTGTAGCAGATGCATTGAGCAGGAGAGCCGGAGTTTATTTCCTAACAGCGCAACCAGAATTATTGGCAGATCTTCAGACGATGGATATAGAAGTTGTTCTTCCTTCCAGCGTGGCATTGATGGCCAGTCTACAGGTTCAGTCCAGCATAGTTGAGAGGATCCGGATGGCGCAGTCAGCAGATTCCAAGATTCAGCGACTCAGAGCAGAGTGTGAGACAGAAAGAAGGCCAGAGTTGTGTATTCATGAAGATGGTACACTTCGATACGGCACTCGTCTTTGTGTACCCAGCGGAGATAGCAGACAGAAGGTCATGGCAAATGCTCACAGTTCGTAGTATTCTATTCATCCCGGTGGCACAAAGATGTATAGAGACATTCGTCAGCATTTCTGGTAGAATGGCATGAAGAGGGAGATAGCCCGGTTTGTCTCTCGGTGTTTGGTTTGCCAGCAGGTTAAAGCTGAACATCAGAGGTCCGCTGGACTTCTTCAGCCCTTACCGATTCTAGAATGGAAGTGGGAGCACATAACCATGGATTTTGTGACTGGATTACCTAGATCTCCGGCTGGCAGAGATGCTATTTGGGTTATAATAGATCGGCTCACGAAGGTGGCTCATTTTCTCCCATTCAGAGTTGGGCAGTCCACGGCTCAGCTGGCCGAGATGTACCTCAGGCAGGTAGTCAGGATGCATGGGGTACCAGTCAGTATCACCTCGGACCGAGATTCAAGATTCACGTCGTACTTTTGGCGCAGCTTGCAAGAGAGTTTGGGAACTCATCTCCAGTTCAGCTCGGCTTATCACCCGCAGACAGATGGCCAGTCGAAACGCACGATCCAGACTCTTGAAGATATGTTGAGATCTTGTACACTCGACTTCGGTGGTTCGTGGGAAGATCACCTGCACGTGGTAGAATTCTCCTACAATAACAGTTTTTAGGCCAGTATCCAGATGGCACCTTTCGAGGCCTTATATGGTAGGAAGTGCAAATCCCCGCTAGCATGGGACGACATCGGAGAGAGGCAGATGCTTGGCCCAGAGGTGATCCAGGCTGTCAAGGTGGTCAGGAAAGTCAGAGATCGCCTTCGAGTGGCCCAGGAACGCCAACGCCATTGGACCGATGCTCATCGGCGTCCCTTAGAGTTTGATATCAGCGACCATGTATTCCTTAGGATCTTGCCTAATTGTGGCGTCATTCACTTCGGCGTGCGAAGAAAGCTTAGTCCTAGGTATATAGGGCCGTTCGATATTCTGGAGCGAGTATGAGATGTATCCTATCGTCTCGCTCTTCCATCGTCGCTAAGTGAGGTACATGATATTTTCTATTTGTCCCAATTACGACGGTACATCCCAGACCCGAGCCATATCCTGGACCATTCAGAATTAGTTGTTGGTACCAACCTTTCGTATGAGGAGAGGCCTGTGTCTATATTGGACCGGAGAGAGAAGATACTCAAGAACAAGACTATTAGTTTAGTCCGTATTGCTTGGGGTCATCACTCTCTCGGTGAGTCAACGTGGGAGCGTGAGGACGACATCCAATCGCGATATCCCGACTTGTTTGACTCGTAAGGTATAATGTCTTCCTTATGCCTTACACCTTCCGTCTTTTGCTTGCATGTATGATTGTTTGCCTAAGTGTAGCTTATTTGTGGATAGTATAGCGGGCTTTTACAACTCTAAGCATCTTGATTTAAATTTCAAGGACAAAATTTTTTTAAGGTGTGTAGAGTTGTAATGCCCGTATTTCGGAATACGTATTTTAATAAGGGTTATATGTATTTCGGACCTGTATTTTATTTTTTTGGATTTTGGCCTGTAATTGTAATTTGGCTCGACTTGCGAATTTTGGTTTTTTTCGTAAAATAGGTTTTTGGACCTAGCGTGGTTTTATTTTGTGGAGAAGGAATTGGTTTGGTTTGGTTTAGTATGCATTGGACCATGTTTTCCATAAATAAATTCACTTTATTTATTGTGTTTCTGGGAAAATTACAACTGTGGGAATCTGATCTAGAAGACGATCACTTTATCCCTTGGACTATGCGAAGAAGAAAAGCTCTCAAAATTTTGACAGTAGATAACTATGTATCTGTCCAATAAATGAGAAAAAGAACTCTATTTATAGAGTCAAAAATAACTGTAAGGATAACTGTCTTCACAACCTTTGCTTAGTTGAAAATCACGCAGGATTTAACATACGCAAGGTTATGAGCAGTTACTGGACGTGGTTTGTAACTGTTGGACACATGGCGATCATGCATGAGTCGTGTGCAAGTTACAGAACACGCAGGCGAGAGATCAGTGGCATGGCTGCCACGTACTCCAATTTGATAAAATTTATGCAGACTTGTTGAAGACGAAATCCACGCAGACTCGGGGTAGAAAGCTTCAAAATTTACGCAAACTTGGGGCAAGAAGCTTCAGGATCCACGCAGACTTGGGGCAAAAAGCTTCAAGATCCACGCAGACTTGAGGAAGGAAACTTCAGAATCCATGCAGGTTTGAGATGAAGAACTCAAAAATACACGCAGACTTGAGATAGGATTGCCAGCTGTCATGATTCGGCGTGCCTCGACTGACACAAAATCTCTGACAGTGATTGCTTTGTCAGTCGCATTAAATGACAAGAAACTCTTTTGGTACGCCAACTTGACGAAGGCTGAGTCTTGCTGAAGAAGATTTCGAAAGTCACGCAATAGTCGGCTGTGATCTCTCGAGTTCTGTGCATACGTGGCATACGAGAAGACATTCTTCGACTGTCGTGCTGTCAGTCATAATGACTCTCTGACAAATGATGAGCTGTCTCCCAGCGTGACTTGTAAATATTGTCCCGATCAACTCAGCGTGACTTTTGGACTTGTTCTGATCAACTCAGCGTGACTGTCATTTTTAAAGGCCTACAAAATCCCCTTCAAAGTTTTCGAAAATTGAAAAGACTTCAAAATTTTTGAAATACTTTGAAAATATAAACATCCAAATGAACTTATTAAATGTCATGATGACTCTTCATTTTTCGAGACTGATTGTATCCAATTTATGATGGAATATGAACCGCCGGCGAGCTCTGTTATATAAACATGGAGAAAATTCAGCTTTGATGTTCATCTTACATCAACATGACTCCGAAGGAAGAAGCTGAAGAAGAAGCAAGAAAGTTGGGTTTTTGTGCCCATGGCGACCCTACTTTTGGGGGTAAGGAACCGGAGCCTTTTGTTTTCGAGTTCAAAGATGACCCGACACAACTAGCCAAGAATTTCTTGAGCTATTTTGGCTTGGACGGCTCGTCTTCTTCCAATGGGCGCAGCCTCGCAGAGCAGCGTGAAATGTTCAATGTTCTGTTACACCTTATGGGGGTCAAGAGCGTAGAAGAACTGGGCGCCAAGCTCAGTCGCTCTGCAAAATAGAGCGTATCTTTTATGCTTCTGTTTTCTTTTTGAGAATGTTGCACTTTTGTCTTTTGTAAGGCCATCAGTGCCTCTTTATCTTTGCATTGAATGTTCAAAATTCTCTGTGGAACAAATCTACGCTGAAAGCTAGCTTTACTCCGAATATTGTGCACCAATGAAGAGCCATAGGCGGCACTCTTTGAATATTTCCAATGTTGCGCTGTCTTCCAAAGCACACGTGACATTCATTCCATGATTTATGAGCGCTATTTGCTCGGATCTTTTCCAAGAATAGGCTTGTACTTTGTCCTTTAAATAGGTAGCTGAGTTTCACACATACTTCATTCTTCGGCTTCTTCTGAGAATAACTTTGTTTCGCAAGATTTCATTCTCAACAAGAAAGCAATGTTTTCTGATGTTAATCTCGATGGTAAATCCAGTATAGTAACCCACTTTTCATTGTTAAATAAAAGTTTTTTTTTATTTTTGACTGAACAGGATGTGCTTGTCTGGCCAGTGCGTGCCAAATGACATTTCTGTTGATTTAATCTCTTCTTCCTTGATGCTTTCTGCAGGAATTCGACTAAAACTTTTCTTCAGAACTGGCATTGGTGATTTGGATGCTGTGGAGAATATTCTACTGACACCTACATCAAGGAGCTCATACGCCTTTGACACGTAAATCAGACAACTCAGAACTCTTCGTGGGATAGAAGGGTCTTCCTCAGATGGTAGGAAGAGCCTTTATACACGAGAGTTGGATGGTGGAGTCAACTCTACCCCGAGAAATCGGGTAGTAGAGTTCCTTTCATGACAGAACCAGGAATTGTATCCCAATGTGGAATACATTCCTATCTCCCTTGAGAGGTCGCTCCCAATCCACCAATTGTGTTGGCAGCAGCACGCCTTCGTGCTGCCCTACTCTGTGGTTCTCCTCTCGTCTGAGAGATAAGACCAGAGTTTGATTCCTGCTGGACAACCAGGAATTGCCACCAACAACGAACTCGCCAGAGAAGATCCAAGAAGAAATAGATCTCCATTAAATTATTGTTGTGTACATAGAATGAAAATCCAAGATTTGTAATAGATTTCCATTTATGATTTGTAAGAAAGTCTAAGAAAATGTAATAGACTTTTATGATGAAATGAGAATGGAAATGATAATTCTTCTATACTCAATAATTTGTATTTACTTGGATGAATTGTGGACATAATAGATAATAAAATCTTCTTTTCTGATTTAGAGTATATAATATTATCAGAGGTAATATGGACATGATAATATGTAGGAACTCCAAAGAAAATAAATTGATTTCTATGCAGAGGTCAAAAATGACAAATAAGTAAATAGATTTAGAATTGATCCAGAAGTTATGAAAATGTGATAGATAATGAATTTCCATTGATAGAAGATTATGAACGGACGAACTATCGGATGAATGTAATAAATGAACGGATGAACCGTCAAGTATTAATGAACGGACGAACCGTCTGATGAATGTGAGAAATGAACGGATGAACCATCAAGCATTAATGAATATGTGAATCGTCGGATGAATGTGACGCTTCATTATTTGAGGAACTTCTCCCTATAAATATAGCAGAAATCTGACAAGAACGAACACTTCTATTCTTCAACATAAAAATATCGTCTGAAGAAGCATCCAAGAAGGCTAAAATCGCCATGAAGATTCAGAAAGGCACTGAAGAACGCCCTGCTGATCCAGTTCAATCGAAGAAGGCGGAAGCAGGCGAAGGTTCGTCTGCACCCAAGCCACCAAGGGACATTTTGGACTTCCTGCTCGATCCAGGAAGGACTGAAGAAGAAGAAGCCATGAGGATGGCCGCTTGTAAGTTCCTCGTGGGTTCCAGCATGGAGGTTCTCAGTTCTTTTGCTGATCGCGTCTTCGAGAAGGACGGCAGTGGCCCACGTCCAAATGTAGAGAAGGATGATAGTGATCTTTCTTAATATCATGTACCATCATTCATGATTAAAATAAAATAAAAATTTTATTTCTAAACATGAATTTGTCTGATGATTAGAAGCATTTACATTTATACATAGTACTTTTTAAGGAATTTGCCATTAATAGGCATCAAAAATTTTTGACCATCCAATTCTGAGAGTTGATAAGCTCCATTTGAGAAAACTCTGCTCACGATATAGGGACCTTCCCATTTTGCATCAAATTTGCCCTTGCTCATATGAGTCATAGTCATAGAACGTCTGACTGTTAGAACAAGTTCTCCTTTTTGATACGCTCGAACTCTGACTTTCTTATTAAAAGCTCTTGAGATTCTAGCTTGATAGAATTCAATATTCTGTTGAGCAGATAATCGCTTTTCATCCAGAGCTTCTAATTCCTGAAGTCGAAGACGATCATTATTCTCGACAGTGAGTTCATTAGCGATTGCTATCCTTAAAGAAAGAATTTGAATCTCTAATGGAAGAACAGCTTCGCAACCATACACCAGAGAGAAAGGTGTACATTTCGTAGCATTACGAACTGTAGTACGATAAGCCCACAAACATTCACCGAGTTTCTCACTCCAATTACGTTTGTTAGTAGAGACAAACTTCTTTAGGAGTTTGATGATGGTTTTGTTGAAAGCTTCTGCTAATCCGTTAGCTGCCGGATTATACGCGGTAGAAGCCACATTATTGATCCGGTGATCGTCACAGAATCGAGTAAACTTCTGGCTGAGGAATTGTGGTCCATTATCATGAATAATACGTCGAGGAACACCAAATCTGTAGATGACATGATGCTTAATAAAGCTGATGACATTGGATGTCTTAACTTCAGATAAAGGAATAGCTTCGGCCCATTTGGAGAAGTAATCGGTTATTGCGAGAATAAACCGATGACCTTTGGATGACGGCAGATTGATCGGGCCGATAATGTCCATGCCCCAAGCTTCGAAGGGCCATGATGCTGCCGTTGGATGTAGAAATTTAGAGGGTTGATGAATAAAATCCGCATGGATTTGACAAGCTTTACACTTCTTTGCATATTCGATGGCATCTGATACCATAGTGGGCCAATAATAACCCATACGTCGAATACGGTCTTGAAGTTTTGGTCCTGGCTGATGTGCTCCACAAATTCCATCATGTGCTTCACGAATAATTTGTTGGGCTTTGTCACCGGCAACACATCGAAGAAGTAAACCATCATAAGCTCGACGATATAAGGTTTTTGTAGTATGATTGTAATAGAATCTGAGTGATCGTCGTCTGATAGATGCTGCCTCACTCGGATCATCCGGAAGAATATCATATAATACGAAATCTAAGAAAGGAAGTCTCCAATCTTTATCCGTATTCTGATTCTCAGCCAAATTACTGAAGATGAATTCCATACTGGAATCAGATGAAGATGATAAAGATTTACGACGGAATCTAAATCCTCTTGTTGTGTTGACATCATGAGACGTTGATTCTTCAATGTCAACTGGAAGTCCTAGGGTCAGGTTATTTTTCAGATGAAATAATTCTCGATTGCGAACAACAATCATTTGTTGCCGTCTAATCGGAATAGCCAATACCGCCGCAAGATTAGCTAGAGCATCAGCTTCTGTGTTACATGCTCGCCTAACATGTTCAATGAAGAATTCTTCAAACGAAGAAGCCATAGGTATAGCTGATCTATGATAAGGAACCAAATCTTGATGACGAACTTCATAAGTATCCCTTATCTGATTGACAATGAGTTTAGAGTCTCCATACGCCTCCAAATGTTGAATATTCAGATGTTTAGCGAGTTGAAGACCAATGAGTAACGCATTGTACTCAGCTATGTTGTTTGAACACGGCTGATCAAGAGAATAAGCTCTTTGGATAGCAAGACCTTCTGGCGATACAAGAACGATTCCAACTCCAGCGACAATATCACCATTAGGACCTATCCTTGAAGCTCCATCAAAGAATAGACGCCAAGTAGGATCTTCTTCAGCAATTTGATTTGAATCTAGGACTTCATCTGGGATTTCGTCATAGAGTTTTGAATTTTCTGGAATTGAATGAGCAGCCAAAAAATCAGCTAAAGTTTGTCCTTTGACTGATTTCTGAGGAATATAATGCATATCATACTGAGCAAGTAAGATTCCCCAGTCAGCTAATCGAGAATTCAAAATACTGGGTTTTTTCATCATGATCCGTATAGGATTGATCCTGGAGATGACATGAATAGTCTGGCCAATGATATAATGTCGTGTCTTTTGGACAGCAAACATCAAGGCTAGACATTCTTTTTCGACCGGTGAATATCGAGGTTCAGCTCCGGTCATAGTACGACTGAGATAATAGATGGCTTGTTCATGACCATTTTGATTCTTTTGAGCGAGCAATGCACCCAATGAATGACTCATTGCTCGAATATATAGGAGGAACGGTATTCCTGAAACGGGAGGTACCAATACTGGAGGGCTCATCAGATATTATTTTATATCATCGAATGCTTTCTGACATTCATCATTCCAGACAAAAGAAACACCTTTCTTCATAAGTTTGTTGAATGGTCTGCAGCGTCCTGACAAATTAGAGATGAATCTCCTGATATAAGCGATCCTTCCTTGAAATCCTCGTAGCTCTTTTAAGTTGCGTGGAGGACGCATCTCTTGGATGGCTTTGATCTTCTCGGGATCCACGTGTATACCTTTAGAGGTAATGACGAAGCCGAGAAATTTACCACTAGAAACGCCTAAGAAGGACTTAGTAGGGTTCATCTTTAATTGATGCTTACGCATTAGATCAAAAATAGTCTTCAAATCTTGGATATGATCCTCCTTTTGTCGACTTTTGACTGCAATGTCATCAACATAGCATTCGACTGTTTTCCGTAATTGTTCACGGAATATAGTGCTCATGGCTCGTTGATAAGTTGCTCCCGCATTCTTGAGACCGAATGGCATAACTGTATAACAGTATGTACCAATCAGCGTTCTGAAAGAAGTGTGTTTCTCGTCGTCTGGAAACATTTTAATCTGATTGTATCCAGAATACCCGTCCATGAATGACATCCGTTCAAATCCACAGGTATTATCGATCATGACATCAGTGATTGGTAGAGGGAATTCGTCTTTAGGACATGCCGCATTAAGATCGCGGAAGTCTATGCATACTCTGATCTTGCCAGTCTTTTTAAGGACAGAAACTATATTAGCCACCCAATCGGGATGTTGTTCCTCTCTAATAAACCCGGAGGTCATGAGTTTATTGACTTCAGCTTCAATTGCATCCATAATATCTGGACGAAATCGTCGCTGTTGTTGTTTGACCGGTTTAGCATTCGGCAAGATATTGAGCTTGTGAGTTGTGATTTGGGGATCAAGTCCTGGCATATCTTCATAACTCCAAGCGAAGACGTCGATGTAATCACGAATGAGTTTGATCATGTCTTGTTTATCAGTTTCTGAAAGACTTTCACTGATGAATATTGGTTTAGGAGATCCCTCTTCACCAACATCTATTTGAACAAGTTTATCTTCAGTTGGAGGTTCTTTTTGCTCAAATCGGAACTCCCATTGATTATCTAACCTTTGGGCCCATTGTTCTGATTCAGGTGAGATTTCAAACTCTTCTTCGTCTTTATCACTTTCTTCAGAACGGTCAATGGAAACCATGTTGGAAGACAGAATATTGCAGTAGAAATCACCGATACTCGTATCGGAGTCCCAAGAAGTGGTACTAGAAGAATCAGATCTCTTATCTTCGTCAGATTCAGGATCTTCATGGATAATATTGATAAAAGGAGTAGGAGCAATATAGCCCAATCCGTATTTTGTCCTTCCATATTTCAGAGGAGGAATACGAACAGGCATTTTTCTTCCTTTGCCATTATTGAGGCCATTTCTGAAGTCATAGCCCATATTTTTGATGATGTCTTTAGATTGCTGACTATAGCGACGTAGTTGCAATCTTCCAGTATCATCGTTTTTGTCATCATCTTCTAAATCAGAAGGACTTTGGGGCCCTTTGTAAAAGAATATTGGAATGTCTCCTGGCTTTCTGCTGGGAACTAGAAAATATAAACATTGTACAGGTTCTAGGGATACACCTGTATGAACAGTCTGTACAACTCCTATGGTTATTATGCTCAAGTCATCTAACAAATGTAAATAACTATGAACATAATTGCACATATCAACGTACTTTAAAGATGGAGACTTTTTATTAAATGTAAAAGCAGCAATATTTACATTGGAAGAAGGCTGAGCCTTAGAGATTTTAGCCAAGTCAATGACTAAAGGAGGAGAAGAAGAACGAGGAGAAGTTTTGTTTCGATTAAGATCGATAACAAATGGCTCAGAAGAGGTGAGCTCCCTTGAAGCTTGAGATGGAAGAGTTGTCCGCCCTCCAACTGGGATTACCAGAGTATCCTGTTTCATATATGAAGGTACAGGAACCGTAGTACACCCACTAACAGGAATGATCATTGTATCTTGAGCAGACGACTGAGGTAACGGAGAGATCCGTCCACTCACTGGAATGATGAAAGAACCTTCTCCAGAGGGTTTGAGAGATTGTTGCTGAGTAGCTCGACCTTTAACAGGGATTATTAAAGTCTCACTTTGTGAATCCTCTTTCTCCATAGCTTGTATCACCCTTGTATACTCTTCTTTGTACATTCGGAAATCATTGAAATAAGCTTCAACCCCATGGAAGGGATTTATATCAGCAACTTCTTTTTGTACTCTTCCATTGCTGTCAATGTACTTAAAACACTGATGAAGAGTAGAGGGCACCATATTATTTTCATGAAGAAAGGGCCTCCCCAGAAGAAGATTATAGGATCCCACGATCTCAATCACATAGAAAGTGACTTTGGATCTGAAATCGCCTATCTGAAGCTTCAGATGAATCTTTTCCCAAAGGCTCGCTTCGGCTTTGATTGAATCCCAAGATAGTAGTAACCGTCTTGGAGAGCTTGTGAAGAGGGATTTTTAGTTCATCCAACAGACTCTTTGGCATTATGCTTATAGCAGACCCTGGGTCAATGAGGATACGATCTATCTTCATCGTATCGATATAACCGGTGTAATAGAGAGGCCGATCATGTCAATTATCCTCCAGTAGCATGTCGTCTTGTGTAAAGGTGATATTTGGGATAATCTCCAGTAAACTGTTACAATGTAAGCAAGTGGCAGGTTCTGCATCTGGCTTCTTCAATTGTGCAAGACAAGAGTCTGCTTGAAGAAGTGCTTCACTTAACGTCTCCCGAGTCTCTTTAGAAAGACGTAGAAGTTCAAAGAGTGACATTCTAGCTGGAGTATTAGCAAGTTGAGCTAAAATATCGAAATTATAAGGCTTCTGAAGCCCAAGAGGAGGGAACTTCTTGATTGGTTTATCAAACCGAGCCTGTTGCTTGCCTTTCTCAAGAGCTATAGGCTTGGAAGGAGCAGGTTCAACTGGTGTAGTGGAAGGAACAGGTACAGTAGATGAATCTTCTTCAGGAGGAACATTAGGAGCATCTTCATCAGCTGGAGGGATATCAGGAGTATCCTCAGGATTCTTGGAATAAGGTTTTAAATAAGGTTTTCCTGTTCGAGTAGCACCAGCAAGTGCTTCTTCCTTCTCTTTTAGCTCTGTGTCAGGATTAGATCCAAGAGAAGTCATATGACATGACTTAATCTTTCCAGCCTTCTTGGACTTTCGAGAAGTAGTCTTTTGAGGAGAAGGAGATTCAAAATCTGCCACTAGATCAGGATGAATCCACATGATTTCTCCTGTTTTCAAAGTGATTGGCACTAATCCTTCAGACCGTAGAGGAGGAATATTCACTATTTCGAGAGTTGCCTTGGGAATAGGAACGATCCCGCTTTCAAGGAGTTGGGGAGGGAAGTCTCCGAATTGCATAGAGACGACATTAGAAGTGACAGTCTTCTCTTTCGGAGTAAGAGAGATAGCTCCAGACTTAATCATTTCTTGGATCTTTCCTTTCAGTACATAACATGTACGAATTGTGTGACCCAACATTCTGTGGTATGGACAGTATTTAGGATGATCTGTCTTACCAGCTTCATCAGGTTTCTTGATCTCAGGTAATTGTATTTTATTACCTTTCAGCAGACATTCAAAGATACTAAGGACGTCGTCGTCATCGAAAGAGTACTCTTCTTTGGGGCGAGGTGCTCTTGGTTGTTGAGTTGTAGAAGCAGAAGTTTGAACATTTGATGCATCTTTGCTCTGAAGATTAACTTCAAGAGTTTTTTTTTTCCTTACGAGCATTATTTTTATTGTTAGTACCTTGACCTGTTTCTTTGGGAGTCATCTGCACTCCTAAACCTTTGAAGGTTTCAGCACTAATTTCTGCAGCCTTGGCACTAACTATGAAAGAAGGCCAGTCTTGAAATTGGGTGGATCCTGTCCACATGCTGATGATTGGTAATAAATTTGATTTGTATGTGTCGATGGTAACAGCATCAAGAGTTCCAAGAGGCATCTTTAGAGCTTCTCTTCGAAACCGTTCAATGTAATCCTCTGTAGTTTCATTATTTTTCTGCTTGATTCTAATAAGAGCAGACATAGTCATGTCATTGAGCCCTTCATAGAACCGTTCAAGAAACATCTGTTTGAAACCAGCAAATAAGGTAATGCACCTATCTGGGAGACTTCTATACCATTCATAAGCCGTTCCCTTGAGACATCCAACAAACACCCGAGTAAGGAGGGCATCACTTGGTTGCAACTGGTCAGTCATTACTTCAAAGTGATTAATAAACTGACTTGGAGAAGTTGTTCCATCATAGAATGAGATAGTAGGAGGCTTGTATTTAGGAGGATACGATACTTGCTTCCATTCTATCGGATAAGGTTGCTTGATGCCTAACCTTTGTAAACCATCCTTCTGTTTAAATGCCTCGAATTGAGTTCTAAGATTCCTCAATTCTTTATTAACAACTCCGGAGGATTGTGGAGTTGTAGCTTGTAGAGAATAGTTAGGAGGAGGAACAGCATTATAAGCACTACCCCCAGCTCCAGAGAGACTAGGATTTGGTTGAGCTTGTCCAGGAGTATTGGATTGTACTGCTGAAGGAACTTGTACTGGACTTACATCAGTGTCAGTTGGTATGGTATCTGGTACAGTCTGTCGATTTTGCAACTGAGCTATCATGAGTTCATACATCGACTTCATAGTATCAGCCATAGACTTCATTTGCTGTTCCAAAGAAGCAATCCTTTGGTCTTGAGGAGTCACCGAAGAGGAAGGCTCATTGTTCAATTCAGTATTCCCATCCACCATATATGTTGTGACTGTACGAGGGATTATTGATGAATTAGTGGATGTTGTATGCTCTGAATCACTGCTTCGTGCATCAAAGTCATTCATAGGAGAACTACCCCCAATAGGAAGAGGTGGGAAGTTAGATTCTCCCAGAAATTCAGAATCATCTTCAGAGATCAAATTTCTTTGACTAGAGGCCAGGACTCTTGCTCTGGTGTTTCTATATACTCCATCTGGACTATCAGTTCTACCCCCAGTATCCCGAGAGGTCATGTTGACAAAAGCGAACAAAGGCTCATCTTCATCAGGCATAGGTTCACACTGAATCCGATTGAAGACAGATTGTTATTTAGTTTGACATCTGCATTGCATTGTGACTCTTGGCTGGAAGTCATATTCATGATCAACATGGTCATGAGTCATTGATTGATATCTGCATTGAATTATGACTCTTGGCTGGAAATCACATTCAGCATGGTCCATTGACACAGAATTACTCCTTCTCTTCTGTTGAAGATGTTCTCGTAAATCTGTTTGTGAAGGTTGAGGTGCATCAGAGAACACTCTTTGTGTATTTCTAGGAATATGTTTCCTGTTCTTGGGTCTTGACGGCACTTGATTATATAAGGAGTGATTAATATGAGCCACATAGTTTCTAGCATACTCTGCATCTGGATCTTTTATTTTCATATCCGATTGTGGTTTCTTAACACCAAAAGTGCTAAGTTTTGTTCTTAGATCAGTTGGAGGTAACACATTGGTTTTGGAAACATGAAGTTTTCCTTCCATTGATCTAGATATTTGCAGAGAAGGAAGAGTTGAACCATCCCCTTGATTAGGAGTTGGTAACAGACCCTCTTTTCTAGACAGATTCTATGCCCAATTTGAAGAAGTCATAGAAGAAGACATTAAGGAATGTTTCTTCTTAGACTCATTCAAGTTTTGAGACATAGAATGTCCAGAAGGAAGAGTAGTCAAAAGACCATCTCCTTTTCTCTGACTAACAAAATTGTCAGTCAAAGCTGTTCCTAAAGTAAAAACTACAGGAGCAGAAGAAACAACTAAAGAGTTATTTCTTTTCGAAGGGATTTTGTGTGGAAGACCACCCCCAGTTCTAGTAGAACCCGGCAAAGAAAAAGGGATAGCTAAAGAGCTATTCTTCTTAGATGAAATACACGCTGAAACAGATTTGGTTAAAGAACCAGTACTGTCAGCATGACTTTGAATTTAGAATTACACGCTGGAACAGATTTGGCTAAGGAGCCAGTACTGTCAGCGTGATTTTTGATTTTGGAAATACACGCTGGAACAGATTTGGTTAAAGAATCAGTACTGTTAGCGTGACTTTTGAATATGAGGTTGCATGCTGGAACGGATTTGGCTAAGGAGCCAGTACTGTCAGCGTGACTTTTGGGGTTGAAATTGTACGCTGGAACAGATTTAGCTAAGGAGCCAGTACTGCCAGCGTGACTTTTGGGGTTGAAATTGCACGCTGGAACAGATTTGGCTAAGGAGCCAGTACTGTCAGCGTGACCTTTGATTGTTGTCATCTTCGAGCGCACAAGAGTGTGCGTGCTTGCAGTAGAGTTCTTGCCAGTGTTAGGAGTAGACACTGTGGCAGAGACTTCACCATTGGCTGCCAACTGATTCTTAGGGACGTAGACAGAGTGTCCCTTCGACTTGGCAGTGATGATGGAGGCTGAGGTGGGCTTGCCACTCTTAGCCCGCTGTATTTCTTCATAGGCGAGTTGATCAAATTGGATCGTCATCACCTTCTTCGTCGAGCCGATTGACGAAGTGTCGCATTGAGTTGTTGCCATCTCAGAAGAGGAGATGGTTTTCCCCAGCAGAGTCGCCAATTTGTTTTTCATAAATAAATTCACTTTATTTATTGTGTTTCTTGGAAAATTACAACTGTGGAAATCTGATCTAGAAGACGATCACTTTATCCCTTGGACTATGCGAAGAAAAAAAGCTCTCAAAATTTTGACAGTAGATAACTATGTATCTGTCTAATGAATGAGAAAAAGAACTATATTTATAGAGTCAAAAATAACTGTAAGGATAACTGTCTTCACAACCTTTGCTTAGTTGAAAATTACGCAGGATTTAATATACGCAAGGTTGTGAGCAGTTACTGGACGTGGCTTGTAACTGTTGGACACTTGGCGATCATGCAAGAGTCGTGTGCAAGTTACAAAACACGCAGGCGAGAGATCAGTGACATGGCTGCCACGTACTCTAATTTGATGAAATCCACGCAGACTTGTTGAAGACGAAATCCACGCAGACTCGGGGTAGAAAGCTTCAAAATTCACGCAAACTTGGGGCAAGAAGCTTCAGGATCCACGCAGACTTGGGGCAAAAAGCTTCAAGATCTACGCAGACTTGAGGAAGGAAACTTCAGAATCCACGCAGGTTTGAGATGAAGAACTCAAAAATACACGCAGACTTGAGATAGGATTGCCCGCTGTCTTGATTCAGCGTGCCTCGACTGACACAAAATCTCTGACAGTAATTGCTTTGTCAGTCGCATTAAATGACAAGAAACTCTTTTGGTACGCCAACTTGACGAAGGCTGAGTCTTGCTGAAGAAGATTTCGAAAGTCACGCAATAGTCGACTGTGATCTCTCGAGTTCTGTGCATACGTGGCATACGAGAAGACATTCTTCGACTGTCGTGCTGTCAGTCATAATGACTCTCTGACAAATGATAAGCTGTCTCCCAGCGTGACTTGTAAATATTGTTCCGATCAACTCAGCGTGACTTTTGGACTTGTTCTGATCAACTCAGCGTGACTGTCATTTTTAAAGGCCTACAGACCACACTTAGCTAACCTCCACCCTCAACACAACATACCCTCCCTCATTAAAACCCTACCTAACTTTTTCTCTCCTCATAACTTCCATTAATTTTCTTCATCTTCTTCTTCCTTCCTCCACCAACACCATAGGCAAGTGCACCTTGCCACCAAATAAGTATCCCATTTTATTTGTCCATTAGCTAGATTATGCCATGGTGAACAACATTAGAACTTGGCATTTTATGATTTGGAGCTTCAAATTTTCTAGATCTAAGTTTTAACCATTTTTGGATTTTCTGGGTTTTGATCTATTAAATTAGATTTTTGCTTATTTTGAGACTTCCATGTGGAAGAGAATTCAATTTTACACAAGTTAGAACTTTGAAAATCTAGATTTGATTTTGATTTGGCCAAGTTATGAAGATTGGAATTTGGAGTTCTTGGGGTTTTTCTCTCGGCCTGTTGGAGAAGAAGACCTCTCGGCCAGCGCTCTTTAGCGCAAGGCCGAACTGCGCTCCCTTCCTCGGCCAGCACTTCTTAGCACTGGGCTGACCCGCGCTGGCGCTCCTTAGCTCCGGCGCCTCCCTTCCATTGGCGCAATTGACCGCAGCGCAACTCGCTTCCCGGCGCGCTTGACCTCAGCACAGCTCTCCCCTGCGCAGTTCGCTCCCTGCGCACTTCGCTCCAGCGCAGTTTGCTCCCTGTGCAACCCGACCCAGCGCAGCTCAGTCCCAGCGCATCTCGACCCAGCGCAGCTCAGTCACTGCGCAGCTCAACCCAGCGCAGTCTAACCCTAGCGCAGCTTACCCCCTGCGCAACCCATTTGCCTAAGGTGGTTTGGTTTTATTTTCTTGGGCTTGGCTTCTCTTTTGTGGATTGGAGTTTTAAGATCTTGTTCCTCACAACACGACTGTCTTGACCCAACACAACCTGGCACGGTTTTCGGTGTTTTGCTTATGACTAGTACGGTTTTCGTGATTTCTGTAATTATGATCCTGGTACTTTCTGATCTTCTTCATAGTGACCCGATGGAGTGCGCACTTAACTTGTAACTTGTGATTCGTAATTAATCTTGGTAACTGGATAACTTGATAATGGCCGTGGCGGCGCACTCCTGACTTGTAACTTGACTTGACTTAATGCCCTTGCGATGGCTAACTTGACTCGTAATTTCAACTCTGACACCGTGGGTATTCATTCTTGCTGCTTGTGCAATCCATTTGTCTTGCATCATGTCTAGGACGTGACTCCGTGGTTACCACGGTCAGGGATTCACACTGAATATGGACTAGGCTAATGACTAGATCAAACTATAGTTCATGGAGTATTTCCAGTCACAAGCAATCTCGTTATCTGGACGCTTTAAATGGACTTGTAGCATGTCGACGAGTAGGGCACATTCCAGCACACTGTCATGTGTTGCACCCTCTAAGCCACCTAAGGGTATATCGTCTCTTGGGCGATGTACCTAACCATACTCTCAACCCGCGGAAGGATAACTGGATAGTCTGCAGGGCTTGGGACGGGGAAATTCTCATTTGCATCTTGTTAGTAATTAGGCTTGTGATAACCCTAGTTAGTTAAGTAGTAAGCCGTAGTATTTGCTTACTCTTGAATATGACTGTTTACTTATCTTAACAATAAATGGGTAGAGGCAAAGTGATATTCAGGTGAAGGGTTACAACCCCGGTCTTTGTTTGGTTTAAGGATTGTAACCTGGCTCCCGGAATGGTTCCACTTCCCTAGTCATTTATTGTCCTGTTGTATTCTTTATTACTTGTACTTTCTTCTATTCCTTATGTTCTGATATCCTGGCTTTTGTTCTTGTTTCGTGGCCTTCTTGTGGCACTTGCTTTTTCTGGGGTTTGACCCAGCTGGTTTTGTGTGGCCAGATTTCGGAACAGCACCCGAGGATCTACCGAACCTCCAGCCCGATGGTGACGACTAGACGGAACCCGGGCTACGAGTGGGTTTTCCATTTTGTTTCGCTCACTACATTGTAAAATTATTCTTTTGAGACGTTTAGCCGACGAACACCTGTTAGCTCGATGCATATTTACTCACTATCTGCCTACGGGCTGTAAACATGATTAACAAATTCTAGGGTTGATCATGTATGACTAAACTCTTGCTAGTCCTCGTATTTTGTATGACAAGCTTCATGATCAGCTGAATATGTAATATTTGGGACGCCTTTTATTATAATTTGGTGGTCTAACATCTTGTAACTATATTACTTGCTTGAGATTGAGACAATAGGCTTGACCCTAGAGACTGTTGGCTTGTAGTAAACCCTCATATCTAGACAGCCGTGATCGTATAGCGAGATGGATTCCATTTCATTGTACGTAGCTGGCTATGTACGCCCCCGCTCTCCAGTATTCTGGTTCTGGGACGTCACACGGATCGTCGCCCATGCCGACTCATCTATATGAACTAGTCACTAGGGCCCAACCCTATAATGGACTCCCTTTTAGCTTTTGATTAGACGGACGCTCCTTGCCAGCGCGAGTAGCTAGCTCCGCTGCAAGTCCCCGCCTAACCCGTGCGGTCATCCAGCACAGCTGCGAATGTCTCCATCGCAACGGTTCTCCTAGGCCGCCGGGGTCGCCGTTCAAGAAACAGATTTACTTTACCTTGTACAAGTTGTCCAATGACCATGTAAGACTCGACTTGACTCGAACTGACGTCTCACACAGTCAAAGCTACTTCTAGTGTTACCATCTTTTTCAGGGCTAATTTCAACACTTCTCACATCTGAGATCTTGTCTCGACGACCCAGTCGCGAGCATTCTTCTTTCTTACCTCAATGACCCAGTCGTGAGCATTCTTCTTTCTTGCCTCAACGACCCAGTCGTGAGCATTCTATTTGAAACACTTTCCAAACTCAAGAATTCAACCGTGGCCCGTGCCTTAAAACACTAAGTCTGTGCCATCGTGTCTTAGACCATCTTGAAACTCTATGCGATACCACCGCCCAAGTCATAATCTATATGACGGGCCTTACAATCGTGAGACTATGTGGTTATACCCAACCGTAGAACTCATAGGGTCGTGCCTGCTACTACTCCTGATAGCTTAACGTAACTTGCCTAACTTACTTTATAACAACTTGACGAGCAAAGGCTGCATCAAGCCTTGCGTCGTGGGAACGTGCCGTGCACGCGTTCGACTTGAACAACCAAGTTATTTGTGGTGCCTAGACTTATGCCACAAGCCGTGCAATACAACATAACCCGTCGGCGAGTAGAGGCTATACCACGTCTTGGGCGAAGAGACCGTGCATGCTTTATGAAGCATTTATGTGGGCGACGCCTATGAATTTGGCTAACTCTTAGCTTGTGGCGAAGACCAACTCTTCCTTCTCCCAAGCCACGGGACGAAGGACCAAGTGTCATTTTCAAAGCACACCGTGCACCAACTCTAAGACGATCGTTTTGGACCTTTCCATATTCTAACTCAATTCGACCCGTCGGGATTACTCCCTTTAGCTATGTGGATTCATCTCTTTTATTATTAAGCCTACTTGTACAAGTTGAAAACATGCGATTTATTATGTGAAGGCAAAGATGAGGCGAGTTCACCGAAACTACCCCACCTTTTCGAGCGGTCACCTCGACCGAGCAATATCTTCGAGTAGCCGTTGCAAGGCTAAGTCCGAACGCCGTCGGCGTTCCGATTCCTCCGATTGACTGAGCGGGACGGGGCACTACATCATACACCACTCAGAAAAAGTTTCGCCCTCGAAACTAAATGAGTACACTTATCGACTTATCACCTTAATCAACATTCAAGAACTCTCGTCCATACTACGCCTCTGTATTTTCCAAATCCGAGCAACGCTCGTGCTACCCATAATCTTTTCTTCTAAACTCATGATCTCAAAATCCTCGACACTTTTTCGTTCCCCAATTCTCACTTGATTCAACGTATCACTTAGTTGGATCGTGCACGTATTCCAGGCGTCTCCAAAATACATATATTTCAGCCAAGCCTTGTGATAGCAAATTCTACCATCACCACTCGAGTTGGATCGTGCACATATTCGGGCGTCCCTGATATACGTGCATGTCAACCGAGCCTCGTGAGTGGTGCCTCCACAATTCCTATCGCTCCGCACCAGAACGTCTACCTAACCGCTAGGCTATGTCTTTCCGTCAGTATTGGAATCATAGTTCCCAAACAACAATATCAACACTGACCCCATCCTAAGGTCGAACCAAGTTGATAGTACGGGATTTTCTACCCAAGCTCGTATCACTCTGATTTCTAAACATCGAGTATCGATTCCCTACACATATCTCAACATTCGTCACATGGGGTCTGAGTCATTCAACAAAGCCATCCTATCATAAGTTCACACGACCAAATCTTTGACACATCAATATCGCTCGACTAACAAGCCATTTCACATAGTCTATCTCTTCGAACACGTTCGACATACTCCGCCTATCAATCCTTCTCAAGTTAAGCACGCTACGACAAAATTTGTTACTATACCATAATTCACATTTCATATTTTCTAAGTCGTTCATTCCAATTCACGTAATCGATCATAGGTCGTATAGCTTAACAATATGTTGTGCTCCGATCTCATGCGAGTCAGATTATCCACGGTGGACATGAATCACCATGAACGCTCCCGCGGGATAATTATCCTCATCGGGACGTAACTCTTGTTTTGCGTGTAGACTGATTCATTCTCGATGTGCGGATTGGACCTACTCAATCCTCAAGTTTTATTCATTCATCAATCGCAAGTCCTAACATCCTCAAATTTTCCTTCGCATCAAACCGACAAGTCGAGATAGTCAAAGTTGTCGTATCCTGATTTTTCGAGTTCGATCATTCCTACGACATGAATCACCATGTCAGCGCTCACGTGGAACAATCACCCCAAATCCGACGCAACGCATGTATGAGGCTGGAGTTCCGCTCGCACAAGACAAGAATGTCGACACTTGTGGTTATCCGCGTAACCATCAAGACACTTCTATTTTCATCCATCATTCACCACAATCAAAGTCCTAAGTATTGCATCCAACCGAACAATAACACTTGTACGATCGTCATTCGCCGAGTCAGAGTACCCTCAAGTTATCGCATATCGATCTTTGATACGCCTCAATACCCTCGATGATATGCGTAACCTGACGATCTTCCTTTGCAACCAATTTTGAGTCGTACGAATGCTGCTATCGTCTAACTGGATAATCTCCTCGACATTCAAATTCAAGTTCGATCATTACCCTTCGAATCATTCACACATCAATTTCCTTAAACCCAAATTCATGTATCGTTCATCCGTCTATCTTAAGTCATCGACCAACATATTTCCTCAATTCGTATCATTCCTTGCTAACTCAAATCATCGAGCAACATTCAATCCAATCCTTAGAGTCATTGCATAACTTTAAAACTCAAACTTTTCATGCACACTATCTATCTGTCGTGCTAACTTTTTCCTATACGATCCGTATCAATTTCCTCGATCAAGTCATCCATTCGTACACCCTAACTTTTCCTCGATTCGATTTAACCTACTCAATCACCTTGGCGTTTCATACTCGCGAAATCCTCAATCCCGTGCACGTTCCGTGCGCGTAAATTCTAGGTTGTTCGAATCAATTCGTCAAAATCTTCAAGACGATATTTTGCTCAATTATATTCAATCTAAGGCTTTGCATCCACGCGACGCTTGCTGATAGACTCATTGACACCCCACATCCTCAATTGATCGATCGACATTCCTGAGACTATCGCATACACCACTCAGGAATGAAGTCATTCAATAAATCCTTAACTTATCATTCGATTCAAAATCGTCTTCTTCAAATTTTCCCGTTCGAACCATTCCTCTAATTCCAAGCGCACTCATCTATGTCGTACCGACGTTATCGTCGCTCGATAGCACTCCTATCGATAGTCATCTCACTTTACTCAATCGAGTTCAACTCATTCTTGCTCAACACTATTCAATTCTCGCACTCGACTTTTCTAAGGTCGACGCAACTTTGGTGTATATGCCCAGCCCGACTTAGCCAACCGTGCTTACGCGAACCATCTCTTTTGTTTTATCAAAAACTATTCTCCTATGTTTTTGTAAAATAGTTAGACTTATTGTATGGACATCCCGTGGGACAATTGAGAGAGAGCGCACCAACGATATCAAGTTACGAAAGCACAATTCAGAGTTTACGGAACAACGGAGTTAAGGAATTTAATTGATAGTCCAAGGACGTAAAGCCGTGCTCTGATACCATTATGTCATGCCCCGCTCCCATAGGAGCGATCGTCCTCGCTAAGGCGTGATTCTGCACGAGCCTAGATTGCGCTCGTGCAAGGCGTGTTCCATAACGACCGATTTCAGCGGCTGCGACGGGGTCGTCGTACAGAAGTCCCATTGCAGAGACATTGAACATGCAGCGGAAATTTTGAACAAACACAAGTTATTCAACAAAGGCTCTTTTATTGATATTGAAACAAAGGTTAGAATAGGGCGCAAGGCCAAGATTACACGTCACTCAAGCTCACTCTTCTCACATTACAAGATCACTCAGCTCTCTCTCATCTCTCAAATACAGTCTTGAGCCAGCAGAAACTTCGGAAGGCGACGTCTGTACATTATGTCCCATATAAGTCTTTACTCCATGCAGCCATGCACTTCGAATCGCCAAGGAACTCCGTGCCTCGACGCATCCAAGCGAGCCCCGCGCCATGAGCTTCTACCTGTGCCTGCACATGTAAACTATGTGGGTGTCAGTACTCAACTGTACTGTCGGAATGAGCTCCTCGCCCATCCATACAAAACCCACATGTTTTATTTACTTTGTGCAACATAGTTTCTTCTTAACAATTGTCTTTCTAGTCTTTCCTTAGGATCGATTTTAAGACAAACGCCTTGACCTTTTTCGTGTCTTTAGACCATCATGTGCTTGCAACATCAACGTTAACTCAAGTCGTGTTTGCCTTATGGCCATAATCAGAGACGTAACTACGCGATGAGGCTCCATTTTCGTGTGACCGTGCTTCAAATCCTTTGTGCCATGCCTCGCAACTATGTGCGACTCAACCATATCGCCGTTTCGCGGCCCTTGCTACTTTGATCACCAACTGACCCAATCAAGACTTGTGAATCTTAGTGTCACTCAAACAACTTTGCCTTGCGACAGTTTTCTGACTTAAACTCAAACAACTCAACCATAACCATACAACTTATATGCCGACAACATAAGACTCGACGCCACATCTCGTGCCGAAGCACGTCGCCTACGTTGCAGCCAAATCTTAGGCCCAACATTTTGTGTTCCAACTGTATACACACATTCAACTCAACTTCCTTGATATATTACACTAAATACTCAACTCAATCCAAAGGCATACATGCGGCCCAGCCCTATAATGGACTCCCTTTTAGCTTTTGATTAGACGGACGCTCCTTGCCAGAGCGAGTAGCTAGCACCGCTGCAAGTCCCCGCCTAACCCGTGCGGTCATCCACCACAGCTATGAATGTCTCCATCGCAACGGTTCTCCTGGGCCGCCGGGGTTGCCGTTCGAGAAACAGATTTACTTTATCTTGTACAAGTTATCCAATGACCATGCAAGACTCGACTCGACTCGAACTGACGTCTCACACAGTCAAAGCTACTTCTAGTGTTACCATCTTTTTCAGGGCTAATTTCAACACTTCTCACATCTGAGATCTTGCCTCGACGATCCAGTCACGAGCATTCTTCTTTCTTGCCTCAACGACCCAGTCGTAAGCATTCTTCTTTCTTGCCTCAACGACCCAGTCGTGAGCATTCTATTAGAAACACTTTCCAAACTCAAGAATTCAACCGTGGCCCGTGCCTTAAAACACTAAGTCCGTGCCATCGTGTCTTAGACCATCTTGAAACTCTATGCGACACCACCTTCCAAGTCATACTCTATATGATAGGCATTACAATCGTGAGACTATGTGGTTATACCCAACCGTAGAACTCATAGGGCCGTGCCTGCTACTACTCCTGATAGCTTAACGTAACTTGCCTAACTTACTTTACAACAACTTGACGAGCAAAGGCTGCGTCAAGCCTTGCGTCGTAGGAATGTGCCGTACACGTGTTCGACTTGAACAACCAAGTTAATTATGGTGCCTATACTTACGCCACAAGCCGTGCAATACAACATAACCCGTCGGCGAGCAGAGGCTATGCCACGCCTTGGGCGAAGAGACCGTGCATACTTTATGAAGCATTTATGTGGGCGACGCTTATGAATTTGGCTAACTCTTAGCTTGTGGTGAAGACCAACTCTTCCTTCTTCCAAGCCATGGGACGAAGGACCAAGTGTCATTTTCAAAGCATACCGTGCACCAACTCTAAGACGATCGTTTTGGACCTTTCCATATTCTAACTCAATTCGACCCGTCGGAATTACTCCCTTTAGCTATGTGGATTCATCTCTTTTATTATTAAGCCTACTTGTGCAAGTTGAAAACATGCGATTTATTATGTGAAGGCAAAGATGAGGCGAGTTCACCGAAACTACCCCACCTGAGCGAGCGGTCGCCTCGACCGAGCAATGTCTTCGAGTAGCCGTTGCAAGGCTAAGTCCGAACGCCATCGGCTTTCCGATTCCTCCGATTGACTGAGCAGGACGGGGCACTACAAGAAGTGGTGAAGCATAACCTAGTCCCCGCTTCGTTTTACCATGGAATTGTTGTGATTTTCCTTTTGGAACAGCAATACGAAGAGGAGTTCGTCTCCCTTTACCGTTATTGAGGCCTGTTCTGAAATCATAGCCCATTTTACGGATGATTGTTTTAGATTGTGGACTACAGCGGCATAATTATAGCCTTCCTGTATCATCTCTATCATCATTATAGAGCATGAGTTTTGGTTCTTCTCTTTTATTGAAGAATATAGGCCTTTCATCTTTCTTTCGAAATGACACTAAGAAGTACGACTCTTGTATTGAATCCAGTGATACCATATTTTGCAGAGATGATACGACTTCTCTTGTAAGTGGTTTATAGCTATCCAACATATCCAAATAACATTGAGTATAATAAGAGACATCAATATACTGCAAAGGAGATGCTTTATTGATTTTTACACCATCATTTACAACAGGAACTTTAGCCTTCGCAGGCTTAGTCAGATTGATGACAAGAAGGGGAAAAGAAGTACGAGAAGGAGGAAGGGGCTTCTTACGACGAAGGTCGATTACAAGCGGCTCAGAAGAGGTGAGCTCCCTTTGTTCCTGACTATCACCCTTAGGCTGCTTCTCATGGGAAGGAAGATAGATAGTCAGTGGTTTGGAAGACTGAGGACAGGAGGTACGTCCTTTGACCGGGATCACGAGAGTATCATTCAGCATATTTTTCTGTTCTTCATCTGTGTCCATTGCTAGTACCACCTTCATGAATTCCTTCTTGTATATGCGAGAATCGTTGCAGTATGCTTCAACTCCTTTGAAAGGATTCAGTTCTGCAACCACTTTTTAGACTTTTCTATTACTATCTACATATTTGAAATATTGGTGGAGAGTAGAAGGTACAATATTATGCTTATGGAGGAATAGCCTTCCTAACAAAGCATTGTATGAGCCATGATTGTCAATAACATAGAAAGTCACCTTTGTACAAAGATTGCCAATTTGCAGTTTTAGGCGTATCTTCTCCAAAGGTTCACTTCTTCCTTGATTGAACCCCAGGATAGTAGTGATAGTTGTAGAAAGGTTATGCACTGGGATCTTCAAAGCATCTAGCAGTGACTTCGGCATGATGCTAAGTACGGACCCTGGGTCAATCAGAATGCGATCGACTTTCATGGTGTCCACATACCCCATGAAATAGAGAGGACGATCATGACGATTGTCTTCTAACAACATGTCATCTTGTGTAAAAGTGATGTTGGGCATTAATTCAAATACACTATGACAATGTGCACAACATGTCATCTTGCAGTATGCTTCACTTAATGTTTCTTGAGTTTCTTTTGAGAGACATAAGAGTTCAAAGATTGACAATCTCGCTGGAGTATTGGCCAATTGAGCCAATATATCAAAGTTATATGGCTTTTCGAGTCCAAAAGACGAGGACTTTTTTAATGCTTTATCAAAACGAACATGTTGTTTTCCCTTTCCTGCTGATGTGGGTTTAGAAGGAGTTGGTTCAGCTACCGGCGGGGATGTAGATGGTATATTCTCCGCAGGAGAAGATAATGTAGGAGGAACATCAGGAGATAGAGCATGATTCTCTTGATTTTCGGGATATTCCCGAAGATATGGTTTCCTAGATCTAGTGTCCATTAGAATTTCTTCTTCTGTTACTGGTTAAAAGGATACCAGGTTACAGCTTTTAGATTTAGCTTTAGAGGGCTTCTTTTGCTTAGAAGAGGAAGGCGTTTCAAACTCTGCCACCAGATCTGGGTAAATCCACATAATCTCTCCTCTGTCAGTCGATAGTGGAACAAGACCTTCATTTTGGGGAGGTGGAAGATTCACGATCTCAAGAGTAGTCCTTGGAATGGGGACAACACCATCTTATACAAGTTGTGGTAGAAAATCACCGAATTATAGAGAAACCACATTAGCAGTCACCGTCTTCTCGTCCTGCTGCAGAGTAATTGCTCCACAGTTGACCAACTCTTGGATTTTACCTTTGAGCACATAACATGCTCTGGTTGGATGTCCTATAAATTTGTGATAAATACAGTATTTAGGGTGATCAGTTTTACCCACCTCTTTCGACCGTTTTACCTCTGGCAGTTGAAGCTTATTGTTTTTGATTAAGCAATCGAAGATGCTCAAAGTAGCATCTTCATCGAAAGAATACTCTTCTTTTGGACGAGTTATTTTCGGCGGTGGTGCTGATGGAGTGGATGCTGTCTGAGTAACATTGACAGCCAAAGACTCTTTGTCTTTGAGATTGGTGGCCAGTATTTCTTTACCCTTGCGGTTATTCTAGCGATTGTTACCCCCGGGTGTAGAATGTTCGTCTTGGTTAGGATGAGTCATCTGAACTCCGAACTATTTGAACTTTTTGGCACTGACTTCAGCCGCCTTGGCATTCACAATGAAAGAAGGCCAATCCTGGAATTGTGTAGATCCCGTCCACATACTGATAATAGGTAACAAGTTTGATTTCCAAGTGTCTATTATTACAGCAGATGGAGTTCCTAAATGCAATTTGAGGGCCTCTCGGCAGAATCTTTCAATGAAACTCTCCGTGGATTCATTGTGCCTTTGTTTAATCTTAATGAGGGCAGACATTGTCATGTCGTTGACTCCCTCATAAAATTGTTCCAAGAATATTTGCTTGAAACCGGCAAAATAAGTTATACAGCCATCAGACAAGCTACGATACCAGTCGTATATTGCACCGGCTAAACAACCGACGATTACTCTGGTAAGGAGAGCTTCATTTGGCTGTAATTGGTCAGTCATCACTTCAAAGTGATTAATGTACTGACTTGGAGAAGTGCTCCTATCAAACAGCATAATAGTCGGAAGCTTGTATTTAGGAGGGAATGTAACCTCCTTCCACTCTGTAGGATATGGTTGCTTTATGCCCAATCCTTGTAGACCATCTTTCTGCTTGAAGGCTTCAAATTGAGTGCGTAAGAAGTTTACAGCCTCATTAGCATCCCCTGATGTTTGGGAATTAGTGGGCTGATTAGAAGTGTTAGGAGGAGGAACAACGTGATAATTACCACCCCCAGCACCAGACTGACTGGGATCAGCTTGAATTGGCACAGAAGCAACCTGAGGAGGCGGTACCCCCAGACTAACAGGTACAAAAGATGCTATAAGCTCCGGATTGGTGGCAGGATTTATAACCGGTGGTACTGTATGTTGAGCTACGATTATTGTATGCATACTTGCAACCATTTCTGCCATAGTCTTCAATTTGTCTTCTAGTGCAACAATTCGTTGCTCCTGACTGGTTGAAGTAGAGGCATCTTGATCTTCCGTAATAGTTTATGCCGCTACTTCTCTTACTGCTATTGATGAGATAGTTTGTTCAGAACTTTTACTATCTGCATCAAACTCTGAAAAAGAGTCCTCTCCTATATGAGCGATAGGGAGATCTTCTTGATTAAAGACACCTTGGTTCAAATTTCGATTCCTTGATCTGGTGTAATGAAGGACCCCTTCACTGGATGCATAAATCTAATCCAAGTATTGCTGACTGGGATTACGGGATGCATTACGTCTGGACGTTTTCCACCCCCAGTGTCTTGAGAAGTCATGTTAACAGAAGCATATAATAGCTCGTCTTCGTCTCCTATTAAAGGTTCAGGAGTTGAAGTATAGTTCAGACGATCGAAGACAGATCGTCGAGCTGATTGGCAGCAACAGTTGATGACGACTTCATGAAGGCAGTGGCGATCTAAAGAGTGATTTAGGGGTGAGGGAGACATCCCTGTAATTTCCCGTCTTTGTGTAAGATGTTTCTGGAGATCAGTTACCACTACAGGACGAGAAGAAGTCGGAGGAACATATTCCTTAATAATGTTAGGAACATGTCTCCTATTCTTTAGATGTTTAGTTTCCTGAGTGTATAAAGATGTACTCAACTCATTAGCATAAGTGATTGGGTCATTCTTTTCAAACTTTAGCTTCTGATACAGATTGGACTTTGGCATAGGGTTCTTACGTTTCACCAAAGTTGATACTGGTTAATGCCTATTGAGATAAGCGCGTAAATCAGAAAATTCTTCTCCAGGTGTCTCTGTTTGTGATACCCTCAATTTTTTTTGCTTAGATCTTGAAATTTGCAAGGTGGAAAGACCTTGACCAGACCCCATAGGGGTAGGCAAGATGCCTCTTTGATCAGTATTATTTTCGATATCAGAGATCCGAAGACCTCTGTTTAAAGGAATAGAATCTGATATATCTTCCTCTGAGTCATAGACCAGGAAAGTTTTAGAAAAGGCCAAAGGGTGCTTTCCTTTATTTTGTAGAGGGTTAGCTAAGAAGCGTTTCCCTCTATTTTGCTGTTGAACCATCTTAGGCGCAGCTTGCACGAGTTGAGGAAGTGTCAGAGGACCCTTTCCTTTGTCCTATCTAGTGTTAGTACTAGAGCATTGCTTCTCCAAGTTCAGAACTGGAAAAGAAGAGAAAATAGCCAAAAGACTTGTTCCTTTGGGTTGCATCGGAGCAGCAGACTGCGCCTGAGTCACTGATTGACTGGGTTGCGCCATAGCACTACGGGCTACTGGTTGTACCCTAGAAATATAGGATACTGGTGGCGCCTTGGCAGCAACATGGGTAGACTGCGCCTTAACAACGGTCTGAACAGACTGCGCCTTGGCAGTAAAGAGAGTAGTTGACTGCGCACGAGCAACAGAAAAAGTAGATTGTACCCTGGCAATATAAGCAGGATGTGCCTGAGCCACTGAGGCGGATTGCGCCTTGGTCACTGAGCACTCAAGTTGCGCTTGGGCAACAACAACTGCAGGAGACTTAGGAGTCCATACAGTCATATTCTTGGCGATAGCCACAGTGTGCTTGTTGCTCTTAGTATTAATCATATCCTCGTATGCTGTCTGGTTGACTTGAACAATCAGAGTCTTCTACGTCTTGCCGATCGACGCCGTATCACATTGAGTTGTCACCTTCTCGTCGGAGGAGAAACTCATCCCCAGCAGAGTCGCCATTTTGTTTGCAAAAACAAAAAAAGTTGTTCTATTACAAACTTTTGAAAAAGAGTACAAGAGTACAATTTGAATTCTGGGGAAGTACAACTGTAGGAATCTGATCCGAAGATGATCACTTTATCCCTTGGACTATGTGAACTTTGAAGACTAGAGCCTCTGAAGAATGCAGCAGCAATTTTGTAAGAGTTCTTGATCTCTGTCCGTGATCTCTATCTATGATTGGAAACTCTATTTATAGAGTTCTAGAAATAACTGTTTTAGCAGTTATTCTGATGTGCATGAGGCTGGGTTGCGCCACATTGGGTTGTGCCAACCTCATGTTGCGCCAATTTTCATTCAGTTATCAGTCGTGTACTAACTGTATTTAGACACGTGGCATCATGTGATTGAGATACGCGTGATCGTGTACAGGATAGTAGACACGTCTTGAGAGATTACTGGCATGTGCGCCACGTCATCTTGCTTTGGGAATGAAAATTATCTCAACTTTATCAGGTTGCGAGAGCTTCAGTCAACAAGTTAAACTGCGTCTGATTAGACTGCGCCTGGACATGTGGCAGCTTTTAAGAAGAAGTCAGTCAACAAGTTAAACTGTGCCTGATTAGACTGCGCCCGGACATATGGCAGCTTTTGAGAAGAAGTCGTTCAGATTGCGCCTTGGCACAACTAAGAAAATTGTTTAGATTGTGCCTAAGCGCAACTCATAAGATGTGCAGGACAGCTGTCAGTCCAATCTTCTTGAGCGGCATAATTCGAGGGATTCGAAGAGATTTTCCTTGTTCACTGTATTGTCAGTTGTCAGTATTGTCAGGTAATGATGGCCATTAAATGTCAGACGCCACATAGACTTTGGCACAACACAATTGGGCGTAGTCTGATATCAGGCGCAACCTGATCAGTAGCGCAGCTTGATCTCTGAGCTTCAAAACAGTGGCGTAACTTAATCACTGAGTAGTAGATACATGGCACAACTTGATTTTTAGGCCCTACATATATCAATATACTAGATCAAGAAGCCAAAAAATAATCGGTCAAAGGATTCTTCCTTTCGACCAACGCACAATCGGTCAAAGAAATCTTCTTGATTCAAACCAAGATTCCTTCAGTCAAAAAGATATTCCTATCACTTATTCTAGGGGTAGTTCTTTATGTATCTTTGATACTGACAGTGAAAGTTCTGAAAGGACCATTCTTTCCACTAGCTCATCTTCGAAGGCTAGTAAAGTGACTGCTTATGCCGTCACGGAAGATCAAGATACCTCCACTTCTTCCAGTCAATAGCAAAGAATTGCTGCTTTGGAGGCTAGTTTGGAAAACATGGCTGAGATGATGGCAGGCATGCATACTGTGATTATGGCACAACATACAGTTCCACCGGTCGTGAATCTAATTCTGACTGAAGAACCTCTGACAACATCAGTTCCCACCAATATTGATCTGGGGGTACAATCTCCTCACACCGGTTTCATTCCTGCGCAGGCTATTCCAAGTCAATCTGGTGCAGGAGTGGTGCTTATCATGCGGTACCCCCTCCTAACACATTGAATCAATCCACTACTCCGCAATCAACGAGAGATACCAATGAGGCCGTAAAACTTTTACATATTCAATTTGAAGCTTTCAAACAGAAGGATGGCCTACAGAAGCTTGGGATCAAACGACCCTATCCCATAGAATGGAAAGAGATCTAATTTCCTCCTAAATACAAACCCCCTAGTATTATGCTGTTTGATGGCAGCACGTCTCCAAGTCAATACCTCAATCACTTTGAAGTAATGACTGATCAACTTCAACCAAATGATGCTCTTCTTACTAGAGTATTTATTGGCTGTTTAGCTGGTGCAGCATATGACTGATATCGTAGTTTACCAGATGGGTGTATAACCTCTTTCGCTAGATTCAAATGAATGTTCTTGGAATAATTTTATGAGGTAACCAACGACATGACTATGTCTGCTCTCATCAAAATCAAACAACGACATAATAAAACGAGTGAACGTTTCGTTGAATGGTTCCCGTCGTGAAGCACTCAAAATGCCTCTCGGGACTCCAAATGCTTTAACTATAGACACTTACAAATCAAACTTGTTGCCTATAATCAGCATGTGGACAGGATAGACACAGTTCCAAGATTGGCCTTCTTTCATAATGAACGCCAAAGCGGCAGAAGAGAGCGCTGACAAATTTAAGCAATTAGGCATCAAATGCCTAATCTTGACAAAGATGAACGTGCTATACCAAATAATAATGGCCGTCAGAACAATCGTAAAAGCAAAGAAACTTTGGCCATTAACCTCAAAGGCAAAGAAGCTCTAGCCATCAATGTAAATCAGCTAACATCTACAACTACAGCACCACCACAACGGGTACCTCGTCCAAAAAAAGAATACTCTTTCGATGAAGATGCTATCATGAGTATCTTTGATTGCCTCATCAAGAGCAATAAACTCCAACTGCCAGAACCTAAACGGCCAGATGAAGTTGGTAAGACTGACCATCCTAAATTTTGTGTTTACCACAGGTTTATTGGACATCCAACTCGAGCGTGCTATGTGCTCAAGGGCAAAATTTAAGAGATGGTTAATTTCGGTGCAATCACTCTCTAGTAAGACGAGAAAACTGTAACGGCTAATGTCATCTCTTTACAGTTTGGAGATTTTCCAGCTCAACTTGTGCAGGACGGCATCATCCCCATTCTGAGAACTACTCTGGAAATTGTTAATCTTCTACCTGTATGAACAGATGGTCTTGTTCCTCCGTCTACTGATAAAGGGAAGATCATATGGATCCATCCAGATTTAGTGACGGACTTTGAAACACCATCTTCTTCTACTAAGTCCAAGAAGGCCACTAAAAATAAATCATGTCATATGATTTTATTTGGTGAGCATTGTCTTCCACCTCTAACTGCTACCTTCATCCCGGCAGCAGATAATCCTTCTTCTTCTTCCACTGATAAGACAACATTGTCAAAATCAGAGGCCAAATACCAACCAGCTTTCCATCTATACAGTCCATAATCTCGTAAACTCATGATAAAGATGGGATATGATCTACAAAAGGCCTCTGGTTTGAATCATAGAAAGGGATCTCATGTACCTCTTTCTCTATGTCTTTCTCACAACCAATCTCAGGTTGGTTTGGGTTACTGGACAAACTCTCCATCTTGCGAAAAGAAACCTTCTAGAAATAAAACCCAGACAAAGAGTTGCAATATGGTGTCCTTTGAGTCGGTATCCGAAGAAGAAGTCCTAACTGGTACCAGATCAGGGAAACCTTACCTAAAAGACTATTCAGAAGGTCAAAAAAATCCTGCTCCAGTTCTGAAGGCTCCTCAAGCATCATCTTCTCCTGCTGATAATAATCCATCAGCTTCGTCACCCCCGATAGAGCCAACTCTTTCCAAACCGACGACAACCGACAAAAGAAAACAGCCTGTCCGTTTCGACAAAGTATTGAAGAAGACTTCAACCTTGGGACTTGAGAAGTCGTATAACTTTGATATACTGGCTCAGCTGGCCAATACTCCGGCAAGATTGTTAATTTTTGAGCTACTCCGTCTTTCGAGGGAGACTCGAGAAACGTTGAGTGAAGCTTTGACGCAAGCTGATACTTGTCTAACACTTCTCAAAAAACTAGAGGATGAGCCTATAACATGCCTTCATTGTCATAGTGTGATGGAACTAATGCCAAATATCACCTTTAGACAAGATGATATGTTGTTGGAAGATAATCGTCATGATCGACCCCTCTACTTCACAGGATATGTCGATACCATGAAGGTTGATCGTATCCTGATCGATCCTGGGTCTGTACTTAGCATCATGCCAAAGACTCTACTAGATGCATTGAAGATTCCTGTACACAATCTTTCAACAATCATCATGACAATCTTGGGATTCAATTCTGGAAGAAGTGAACCTTTGAAAAAGATTCGCCTAAAAGTTCAAATAGGCAATCTTCGTACAAAGGTTACTTTCTACGTGATCGATAATCACGGCTCTTATAATACTTTGATGGGAAGACCCTTTCTGCATGAGCATAACATTTTACCATCCACTTTACATCAATGCTTCAAATATGTGGACGTCAATGGAGAAGTCCAAAAGGAAGTAGCCGACCAGAATCCTTTCAGGGGGGTTGAAGCATATTTTATAGACTCTCGGATATATAAGGAGGAGTTCATGAAAGTTGTATTGGCAATGGATAGTGAGGAAGATCAGAAACATACTTCAAAAGATGTTTTCATGATCACCGTCAAAGGACGTGCTATTTGTCCTTCTTCTTCTCAGACATTGACTATACATCTTTTCTCTCATAACAAACAGCCTCCTGCTGTAGAAAAGGAACAAAGGGAGCTCACCTCTTCTGAGCCTCTTGTTATCGACCTTCGTCGTTCAAACCTTCTCTTTCTCCTTCTCCTCCTCTGGTTATCAACCTTACTAAGCCTTCTGTGAAGGTTAAGAATCATGTTGTAAATGATGATGTACAAATCAATAAAGTAGCATCTTCTTTACAGTATACTGATGTCTTTTAATATACTCGATGTTATTTAAAAATGTTAGATAACTTCGAACCACTTGCCATAAGAGCATTTGAAGCTTCCAGCAACGAAGTATTGCTCGAGCCAATACAGGACTCCTTCTTCTTAGTTCCTTCCAGGAAGAAAAATGAACTTCCTATACTTTTTAGTAAAGGAACGGAACAAAAGATCACGCCCGATAGTGAAGAAGAAAATCACGATAACGGAAGACTTCAACTACGTCGTTATAGTCAGCAATCAAAATATATCATTCAAAAGATGGGCTATAATTTTAAAGCTGGTCTCAATGGCAGAAAAGGAAGGCGAACTCCTATTCGTATTCCTGCTCCGAAAGGAAAATCACAACAATACTATAGCAAAACGAAGCGGGGATTAGGTTATACTTCACCAACTCCAACTCCAGAAGCCTCCGAATCTGAGAAAGAAGAACGATCTAACTCTTCTGATTCTATCTCATGGGATTCAGACACCAGTGTAGGGCACGTCCATCGCATGTCTCTATCTTCCAATATGGTGACTGCCGAGTTCTCGGAAGATGACGAAGACTTTGCCGAAGCCTCTGAATCTGATCCTTGGGCGCAAAGGATAGATACTCAATGGGAGCTTCACTTTGAGCAACGTGAGCCACCTACTGAAGATCAGCTGGTTCAAGTCAATATTGGAGACAAAATTGCCCCAAAACTGATATTTGTCAGCAAAAGCCTCCCTGAAGCGGATAAATAATAACTAATCCAACTCATTAGAGAATACATTGATGTATTCGCTTGGAGCTATGAAGACATGCCGGGTTGGATCCTCAGATCGCTACCCACAAACTCAATATTCTGTAAAATACGAGGCCAGTCAAACAACAACAACGTCAGTTTCGACCTGACATGATGGATGCCATAGAAGCTGAAGTTAAGAAACTCATCGCCCGCGGTTTCATCAGAGAAGAACAACATCCGGACTGGGTGGCTAATGTTGTCCCAATTTTGAAAAAGATAGGGAAAGTTCGGGTCTGCATCGACTTCAGAGACCTTATTGAAGCTTGTCCCAAAGACAAATTTCCTCTCCCGATCACTGATGTCATGATTAACAATACTTGCAGATTTGAACGTATGTCCTTTATGGATGAATTTTTAGGATATAATCAAATCAAGATGTATCCCAAAGATGAGAAACATACATCTTTTCGTACTCCTCTTGGAGTCTATTGCTACACTGTCATGCCATTCGGTCTTAAGAATGCTGGTTCAACTTATTAGCGGGCCATGAGTACCATCTTTCGTGATCATTTACAAAAGACTTTTGAATGTTATGTTGACGATATTGCTATCAAAAGTCGTTTAAAAGAAGACCATATTCAAGATTTGAGAACTATTTTCTATCTAATACGCCAACATCAACTCAAGATGAATCCCACCAAGTCATTCTTGGGAGTCTCTAGTGGCAAATTTCTTGGATTCGTTATTACCTCTAAAGGTATACACGTTGATCCTGAGAAAATCAAAGCTATTCAAGTGATGCATCCTCCACGCAACCTAAAAGAGCTACGAGAATTCCAGGGACGGCTTGCGTACATCAGAAGATTCATCTCAAATCTCTCTGGATGCTGTAGATCGTTTACTCAACTCATGAAGAAAGGCGTGTCTTTTATTTGGACTGAAGAATGTCAACAAGCATTTGAAGACATAAAGCGGTACTTGATGAACCCTCCAGTTCTAGTGCCTTCAGTGTCAGGAATACCTTTTCTGATGTATGTTCGAGCAATGGACCACTCCTTAGGTGCTTTATTAGCTCAGAAGAATAAAGAAGGTCATGAGCAGGCTATTTACTACCTTAGTCGTATGATGATTGGAGCTGAGCATCGATACACTCCAGTAGAAAAAGAATGTCTAGCTTTGATGTTTGCTGTTCAAAAGATGAGATATTATATCACTGGCCAAACTATTCATATTATTTCTAGAGTTAACCCTCTTAGGGTCCTGATGAAGAAGCCCGGCACACTCAATTCTAGGCTTGCAACATGGGCCATATTGTTAGCACAATATGATATGGTTTATGTTCATCAAAAGTCTGTTAAAGGTGTAATGACCCACACCCTGTTTAGGGACATAAGCACGTGGGTACTGTTTGCCATGAAATATAAAAGAACAGAACAATTATCGGAGGACTAGACTTTTACTTCACAATACAAACTCGCTTGTACAAAGAAAGTCTAGGGACAAAAATCTAGGTACAGCAATCTAAGTACAATTGTTTATTTTAGATTCTGGGAGGTGACGATAGAGGCTCGAGAAAGTGACGGCAACTCTGCCTTACTCCTTGGACGATCGGATGCAGCCTTGACTCCGGAGAAGATCTGCTTGGCGTTGAAGAAATGCTCTCTTTGCTCTCTGTATATTCTCTCTCTGACTCTCTCTCTCCGTCCCTTTTTGTAAGGGAATGGCACCCTGCTATTTATAAGAATGGGGGGCATCATTAGGGTTTGCAATGATTGCCCATTTTTAAAAGTCGGCGGCTAAGGATCAATGAATCTGGGCCGCTTATCTTGAATATAATAGATTTGAGCAATTAATGTGATTGCATCAAATCTCTGTGGGTAATTAATGATGATTGACATAAATTCTCATGATTTGCTATGTCAATCTCGGATTTTCCGTCACGTGTCATTGATTTGCTTGATTACAAATGATCTAATTTGATCCCAATATTTTATTAGAATTTGTTGATAGATTTCGATCGATTTGATGCCACATGTCCCATTATCATGCCACACGAGCCACTTAGGAAATCTGAGCCGCATGAGAATTGCTCTCCATTGAGCCGCATAAGACTGGCCACGTGTTAAGGCTACTTGGGAATGGCCCTGAACACTTGAACCGCATGGTGATGATCTGAGCCGCATGAGCGTAGGTGACCGTATGATAGATACCCTCTTCGTGAGCCGCATGGAGATAGTCCTCGTGAGTCGCATGGGGTAGCCTCTGCTTGAGCCGCATAGGGTAGTTCTCGTGAGCCGCATGGAATAGCTTCGGCCTGAGCCGCATGGGATGGCCTCTGTCTGAGCCGCATACGACTGTCCACGTGTCAGGGCCGCATGAAGGTTTCTGGATTTTGACGGATTGTGTCAGAGATTTCCTTCGTTTCCCAAGGGGTCTGCCATTATGACGGAGTCATTATTGTATCTTTGTGTCAGAGCTGTCATTTGTCAGAGCTGTCAGCCGTCAAGGCATTTAATGCAGTAAAAGACAAAGGAAAGAGCTGTTGCAGGTCACGTGGCTCCCCTCTGTGCCGCATGGAACTATTCGAGCCGCATAGACGCTTGAGCCGCATGGATCCCTGAGCCGCATGTGCTCTTTCAGCTGCATGGGGATCCCTAACCGCATGGATCTTTCTTTATTCTTTTCCATGATTCTACAGGTACGTCCAGCCTACGTCGCAGTATCGATGGTAGAACGCTATAAAGGTCATCTAGAATATATAGAATCTAAGACACAATAATATAACCTGTCATCTCCGTACGGAGGAATATAAGGACAACTCAATCACATAAATCTAAGGAAGATAGGCACGAATATGATAAAGAAACAAGATGAATAAATAGTCTAAAATAGTGCTGAATCACAATCACAAGACAGATTTGGGAGTCGCCCTAACTCCTTCAGTTATTTCCACTACGGTACCCGACAGATGTCTGAGAAAGCGCTCTTGGCCGGGTTCTTGATGGTGTGGCTACGGAACTGCGTAGTCTCAGGAGGGGCAGGTTCTACTGAAAGGATCAGCCGCCACTTCATCCTCCCGGCCGTGAAGCTAGTCTTCAGAGTCAGGCTGGCCCTTCTTCCGGCCATGGTGTGTAGCATACACCACGGCCTCCGTGCCTTTTCGTCTAAAGTTATTGCTCGCGAGATGACCTTGGACTTTGAGCGGATAGAGCTACCATACCATTATCTAATGGGGTGGTTATTGATGCATTACCGGTCGTTGATGAGGCCCGGAACAGAAGATGATGTTACTGCTGATGACGCCTTCCTTTTCCGGTACCGTCGTCAGCCTTGGGAATACAACACCATGCCAGCCTGTCGGAGGGCGTTGGCGAGAGTAGACGGGCCCGACTTCTTTGTGTCTCTTCCTCAATTTAATGCTAGAGAAGTGAGGGGTGCACACGTTGACGGCCTTGAACCTTCCCTCCTCTTATCTGAGAAAATACTTCTTTGGCTGTGCAATATTCGCCCAGCGCACCTAGTATATCGTTACCGAAATAACGTATACCTGGAGCCTTATTTGCCCAGCAGGTTTTCCCCCCAGTTCAGGGATAGTCAGCTGTTCCTTGATTGCCCCAGTGCTTGCCTGGGCTTTGAGGGCAGTGTCCTCGATGGTATCAGGGCTTGGCATTATTATAATGCGGTCCATACCCGAGCTAGCTTCTCGGTCCCTGACACTAAGACGTCAGGAGAGATTTTGTACATGGCGGCCCTCTATCATGTTGCGGCAAGCAAGCCTCCTGTTAACTTTGGCATGAATACCGGCTTTATTGCTGGTACTGGTTTGGCAGAAAAGCCCGAAGGATCCAAGAAGAGAAAGCAAAAGGCGAATATGGTTCCTGTGCCGGACTCGGAGTCCACTACGGCAGGCAAAGAGGGTGATGAGTAGGATGCTGATGATTTGTCACATTCCTCGGACGAGAAAGTGGGAGATCAGCCACCTAGTGTGTCGAATGAAGTGGTAGAGGATCAACCACCTGCAGTGCCCGGTCCTTCGCGTAAATGAAGCAGGCGTATGTTTACTGAGGATGGCAGAACATACTCTGCGAAGCGAGCTGCGGTAAGACGCCGCAGGCTGTTTATTGATGATGTTGACGCTGCTTCTGAGGTGATTTGAATTTCAACTACCTTCTCCTTCTTTTTCTAAACTATGGCCTAATCACTTTCTTTTGCTTTTTATAGGCGTCAGAGAAGTCTGTTTCTCGGGACCCGACTGCCGAGGCCGATCCGGCCCTGACCACTTTGGTCAATGATATGTGCACTGCTATCATTTCTGCTGGGGTTCTTCCGGGGACGGCCGAGGAGTCCCACCTTGTTGAGACCTCAACCTATGGGGACGGGGGCTCTACTGCACCTGTCCCTGAGACAGTTGAATTTCAACAGGGTGGCACTGAACTGGCTGGCTCCCTTTCCGGGGTGGTCGGGGGCAAAAAAACTAGTTGAATTCAACTTGGAGGCCGCGGGTGAGGAGACTACGTCAGCTGCGGGCGAGCTGCGGCCTCCATGCCCCTCCTCTGGTAAGATAAGCCGAATCCTAACTTGTGAGGAGGCCTATCTGCTCTATCATCACATCCTTCGGGTTACGTCGATTGATGGTTGCTTTGGACGTGCAGGTCCCGCCCCATTATTGCAGGTGACGGACATTGCCGTGGCGGACTCTACCGGAGGGGATCTGATGGAAGCACGTGTGCCTCCTTCTCTTCCGACCTATATTGAGGAGCCTCCGGCTGGATCGAGTTCGGGAGCTCAAGCGGCGGCGTAGCCGGGACAGGGGACCATGCTTCCCGCGTCTTCCTCTGCAAATATGGTTTCAGGGGTTGATCTCTCAGCCTTGCCGAGTATCCAAGCTCTTAGGGCGGCGGAAGAGGAGCTAGCCGCTATTCAAGCATCTTTTTTCTCAGAATTTGTGTCCCTGATGGCAGGAATGGCGAGTTCAGATGTTACTCCCTTGGTACTGTCAGCCACGCTTCCTTTGACGCCGTCCTCTGCAGAAGTTTTGGATGAAGAGTCACAGGACGTGGTTGACAGCTACCACCGCCACCTGAAGAGAGGGATCGAAGCGGCTGTGGAGAGGGGGACTCCCTTTGATATGGCCCGTCGGTGCACCGGTGGCCAAATCGACATCCTTAGAATACTTTCCGGTAAGGCGGGGCTAGCTGCGTGTAACGCCCCAGTCCTAAAATACGTAGGACCAAGTACATGAACATGCCAGCTGCACATATACGAAGAATACTCCAATATATGGAATCCTCATATATGCACATAAGCTGTAAATAAAAATAATCACAGGCCAGAATAACGTAATCTAATCTCATCACAGCTCAACACAGAAAAATATAGAGTCCAAATGATAAATAAGAGTATCAAAAGATAGCCGGGTGAACATGCTCTCTCTAAACAGCTATGAAAAATAGTCTCACAAGATCGAAGTCCAACCTCCACAAAAATAAAAAGAAAAGAGATGTAAAAATGATGTCCACTAATGTCTCAAATAAGAATAGACTAGAAATCAGTAGGAATTGGCTCGGTATCAATGTAAGCTGGATCCAGAGCTGCTCCGTACTCCTGTGGGAAGTCGTCTAATCCTGGAGAGATAACCAGGTCCTCAGAGGGACGTAACAAGATACAAGAAAACACCATTCCATAATAACTGTGATATATAATATAAAGAAAGAAATATGTATGCAATTAGGTGCCTAACCAGTCTACAGTGATAATGCAATAAGAACAAACCTTTGACGCATGGGCAGGATCAGGAATATCAGGAATCAGGACCGTATCTCCCACTGGAGATAACCGGCAATCAGGACCGTACCTCCCACTGGAGATAACCGGCTAGCAGGACCGTACCTCCCACTGGAGATAACCGACAATCAGGACAGTGCATATATGACCCATACGTTAAGGAACTGTTCTTCCCACCCAATGCCTATGAGAGTCACATCCATGAGTCATATGTACCTCTAGTAACTGCCAAGTCTACTAGCATGCAATCTATTAGCAGTTACTCCTATCCGTCGCACGCACCATACGTATCGGTGGCCAGCCGACGACGCGGATACATGTCCTACATGTGACTCACATCACGTGATACAACAAGTGTCAAGGCCGTATGAGATATACCAATACCTCAACATCAATGGGTGGTCAATAAACTAAGTCAATGCAAGAGAAAATAAATAAAGCGAGAAAAACGACCGATAGAGTCGCTTGCACCCAAGTGTTACTTGGACGCACAGTTTAAATATCGAGAAATAAGAAATGCTAAAAACAAAAACTGAAAATAAGAATATAATAATCACAGAGTAAGGTGGCAAGGTATCTTGCCTGATGGTGCAAAGTGGCAATCCCAAGAAATCACAATATCAGCAAAGAAATGTCACAATCTCCAAACAACTCCGGATGCTGAAACAAATATCAAAAATGTACTCAGTGTAAAAGATATACCTAGGAAACGCCTGTCCAAAAGTCAAATTCTGGAACAGGGGCAAAATCGTAATTTCGGGTCAAAACAATGTCCGTCGTTGGGCTCTCTTTGCACCAAAACGCGTGCCAAAGTCTATGGTCTCTAAAGTCGTCAAACTACATGTCTACGGTTTCAGTTTGAGGAGAGGAACTCAACGGTATGTCCAGTTTTAGATTCCGATGAGCCGTGTACAAATTTGCCCGTTTGAGTGGATCGCGGGCCCGCCAAAAATGGATTCCGATTCGACCTTCTCAGAATCGAACCAAACTTGGCATGCATGAACAGAATTTCGATCCAGACCTGTTGGCGCAAGTTTTGTCTCAATCCGACGACCGTACACGAAGTTATAGGAAAGTTTGCAAAACGTCGATACGGGGGTATCTCGACGGATACGCGTCGGTTTCGTCACGCACACGCGACGAAACTGAGTTCCGTCTGTAAAACCCCTAAATTTCTACTATTTTTTTATTATTAAATTTGGTACCGATTTAAAATTTTGTATTGTACGTCGCGTAGTCGTATTATACGTCGGTACGAAATTATTTTTCTTGCTCGTCGAGTGCGAATATGTGCGAGCGGACATATTTTTAAAAAACATTATTTTTATTATTTTTATAGTTTCAAAGAAATATAGACAATAATTATTTCCAGCTATTATTTTCAAGTTTACGATTTTAATTATGAAAGCCTTTTCGTTTATAGCAGTTATTAAGAATAAAATATATTCTTAGGCATACATATATTGCCTAAATATTTTGCTAGTTTATTTTAAATAAAAATGTAATTTCCAAGATTTACTAATATTAATATTTTATTATTCAAAAAGATATTTAAAAATATTTATTACTTTCGAAATTATTATTATTGGTATTTTGAAAAATATATTTGGAAGTTATTGTGGCCATTTAAATCTTGATTTGATTTTTGGATTTATTTAAATAGTTAAATATTTGAAGTTTGATTTATCCCAATTTATTTTAAGCCAAAAGCAATTAATTAGATTTAAATTGATTTGAATTAGATTTGGATTTAGATTTGATTGATTTTGAATTTGTAGCAAATTATCTATTTTGGGGAATTTAAATCATAATCCATATCTAATTGGGAATTCCCACATCCTATAAATAGGCAGGTACTCCTCCAATATTTTCATCCACAAATTCATTTTCCACAAATTCCACAACCCATAATTATCGTGCATCGTGTCCGTGTCAGCCTAGTTACTCCAATATATTAACTTTGTACAAATACATTTCTCCACTCCGGGTCCGACAGATCCGAACCCCCGTCCCCGTCGTGTCGGACACACCCGACACAATCTCTAATTTTAAACCTAACTCTAACTCAAGCCCTAAACCTAGCATAACTTTCCACCACCCAGCCCTACTCATCGCCAACCACCAGAAAATACCACCACTGTCGCCCAAAATCCGACGACTTCCCGGCCAAACTCCCAACACAGCCACCCGTTCACCCGAACGCAGCCCCAAAATCTGCCACCGGACAAACAGCCACCCCACGGAACCACCACAACATCGTCAAACCGCCAACTCCACCGAAAACCTGTCCCCGGCAACACCCCGTCACCACCACTTCGCCGTGGCCAACTCGACAGACCTGACCACCCACGACACCACCACCATCGCCTACAACATCACCACCACAAACATCACAACCACAGCCATAGCCGACCCACACCGCCGCCATGGCATAACAATCACCACCACCAGCAAGAATTGGAATAGGAAAAACCCTTACCTGCCTCGACCCGCTCCGCCGACCTGACCCGCAGCCGACGGGTCCGTCGCGCCGACGAACCTCTCTGTCGGCGACCCTCGCCGAGCCGCCCGCACCTCTCTCGGGACCGCCCCCTCCACCGAGAACACCCCGAGCCGTCCGCCTAGCCTCGATCGCCCGGCAGCCTGGACCCCAGCGCCTCCGCGCCAAGCCCGCGCCCCAACTCCCTTTCTCCGTCGGCTGGATCCAGCTATCCCCCGCCGGTGCCGCCTGGCTGTGCCCCCAAACCCGCGCCGCCGCGGGCTCGTGTGACCCCGACCGCTCCTCGCCTCTCGCAACGCCTCCCCGGCGGTGATCCACCGCCACTAGCGGCCACGTCACCGCCTCACGCCGGACCCCGATCCCACTTGCCGGCGCCGCACCCTTCGCTCCTCACCAGAGCCGCCCGCCGCCTACTCCGCCGATGAAACCCCCTCTCGTTCGCCTCCCGCTCTTCCGTACTCCTCTTTCTCTCAGACTTCTCTCTCTCTCTCTCTCTCTCGAAGACTTTTCTCTCTCACTTTAAATTGTTTTAAAAAAATTTTTTTTTTCTTGATTTCTGTTGTTATTCTGCTGGTCTTCTCTTAGAAGAAGTAAAGTTTTATTGTTTTTTATTTATTATTTTTATCTTACTTTTTGTTTCTTTTCTGTTCTGTTAAACTAAGGTATTTTATATTATATTATTAGGGTTATTAATATTATTATTAATTATTATTGCTATTTTTGTTTTGGGTATTATTGTTAACATCATACATAATATTTTTATTATTATCAGTATTATTATTATTATTATTATAAATTGTAGCATATGCCTTCATTGGTACTTCTCTTTATAATATTATCGTATTATTTTATTGGATTATGCCTTTTGCCTAAAGAAAATCGTATTTGACAAAAACTTAGTTATATCCCTAAATTATTATTTTTCCTTCTTTTCCTTTTCTAGATTTTATATTTTTCCTTTTTATATATTTTATTTATAAAGAGACACCAAATTATACAATAATTTTCTAGTTTTTTATTTGTGGCAAATAAAATATAGCTTCCTACTAACATTCCATTTTTGATAACTTAGGATTTTTGCCTAAATCTGTTCTCCATATTTTTTTTTGTATTTACCAAAATAATTATTTTACTAGTAAATATAGTTTTCAAAATATTATGAATAGTTTCTAAAAGTGTATATATTTTATTTATCTAAAATTTCTTCAACTATCCTTCTGTTCATGACTAAATTCCATTATTCATGTTCCCTCGCTAATTCAAGCCTACCATATGTCAAACCTAACTAAGTTGACCATTCTGGACCCAATAGAACTGACCGTGTCACCATCCGTGGTCACCTTGCATAGTTGTTGTACCGAAGTTGTAGTTCGTGCCACCATGATTATCGCAGCACACCAGGCACCCTACCAGGCAAGACACCTTGCCATTTGCTGTTTAATTATTTTAGCTGATATTTCATACATGTTCATTATTTTCTTTATGCAAAATAAACTGTGATACATGGCATAACCTGTTAGAATTTACTGTTCAGTTTCTTGCTATGTATTATTTTCTTACACATTAAACCTAAATTTAAGGGACCACCTTTGTGTGTTGCATTCATGGCCTTGACACGTTGTACCACGAAGTTGTGTGTCGCATGTAGAACACGAAAGTACGTGATTGGCTGGCCACCAGTACGTACAAGTCGTGCGATAGGAATAACCGCTAATAGAGGTTGCATGCTAGTTTGACTTAGCGGTTATAGAGTTAGCATTGGACGGGAAGAACATGATTGGAAGTTGACTACCACCCTATCTATCGTAGACTCGCTTACTACTGAGGAACGATAGGTAGACTATATGCTATAGACTCGCTCGATACTGAGAAATAGTATATGGTGTTGTGACTCGCTACTGAGGTACTGTATTGGTAATTTCTCGACTTGACCGGGTAGTCATGCGACCATGAATTGTTCTTAAAACTGCATTCACCTAGATTTGGTTAGGCACCCTTATCCGTTAGGTATGAGTACCTTTGGTTTAGGTATTTGTATCTGACCGTGGCTAGGAACAATAACTTGTCACGGATTAGTTCGTCACATCTTATCCTTGTTTGGTTGTAGGTGTGACCTACTACTTCGATGAGAAGGTATTGAACCTTGTTGGGGTCCGGATACCATATTGGATTCATGACATGGAAAGATACGTTACCGTAAATTAGTTTACCATCTCCTGTCCTTGTTTGGTTGGGGAGATGGTACGCTCGTTCAGTAGGTGCGTATTGGACCATGTTATAATTCGATTGACATATTTATTTGAGCAATATTTATTCAGTTTATATGGCATGCTATTATGTGTCTTGTTACGTCCCTCTGAGGACCTGGTTATCTCGCCAGGTGTGTGCTATTATCTTTCGCAGGTGCTTTAGCTTTAGTCGTGACTATCTCCATTTCTTCGAGGGTGATTGCATTTGGATCGTCTTCGCTTCGCTCGCAAAAATCTTTCTTTTGTTATGTATTTCTTTCCATAGTTGGTAGTAGATTTGTCTTCGCCCAACTACATGTACCAAATGACAATTTTATAAGTTGATTATATGAGATCTTCAATTCATTTATTTTGTGTGGATGAGATTAGTTATGGTTTTACTGTATTTTACAGCTTATGTATTTATAAGGCTTCCTTATATTGGAGTATACTTCGTATGAATACAGCTGGCATGACTACGTTCCTAGTCCTACGTATTTTGGGACTGGGGCGTTACATATTTTTCTGGTGGCCCATGCAGGTCAAGATAAATTGTTTGGTTACTTTACCGTACCAAGCAAGCCTGCGAATAGGATTAGAAGTCTAGGCTCTCATCCACATACTTGACCTCTTTTCTTGATTTTATCTACCATTTGACTCATCAATTGCATCTTGCTTGCTTCCTTCCATCCCTATTCTTATCTTCCCTTCGTGCTTACTAGAGATTGACCCTACTAGTTAGTTGTCCCAAAACACCATTAGTTTAATTCTTTAAGTTGGGTAGAATACCTTATGAACTAGCGACCCCTTTGACCTAGTGACCTATATTAGCAAGCTTATTTAAATCCTAGAATCTAGAGGACCTAACCCGTCTAGCCAACCAAGGACTTGGACAAGAAGACTACATGACGACTGTATGACTTAGAATCATTCTACCTTCCTTAAATCTTAATCTCTCGTGTCTATGTATTTACCATTTTGACTAATGATGCTAACGTAGCCTAGTTTTTGCAAGCTTATTCTTTATCGAGTTTGTTCATGACATATGCTATTGAGCGCTCACTAGCCTATTGTCTAATCAGAACCAATGCATAATGGTCTGATCAACCAAGTGCACTTTGGTTCGCTTTTGTCTATTATTCTACGTGAATGGGGACATAATTAAACTTGGCCCTTACAATCCCATCCACGACTGCCTTGACAATTCCTTTGAAATTATTCAATCGTCTTTGAATCACGTATTCGTATTCGATAACGCCTCCTTCAAACTCTATATTGCTTTTGCCTTCACCTATTTTAGAAGAACGAAGGCGTTATACTAGAACTTCCTCTAGCCATCCTATCAATTACGACCATATCGTATTATTTTTCTATGATCTAGATCGTAATTTCTTACGGCATGATCTTGTTATCGATTGTTTCCCATCGAAACCCCCTTGTGTCTTCTCACCTACTACTAATTCTTAATTTCGACGACGAAATTCTTTTAAGTTGGGTAGGATGTAAAACCCTTAAATTTCTACTATTTTTTTATTATTAAATTTGGTACCGATTTAAAATTTTGTATTGTACGTCGCGTAGTCGTATTATACGTCGTGTACGAAATTATTTTTCTTGTTCGTCGAGTGCGAATATGTGCGAGCGTACATATTTTTGAAAAACATTATTTTTATTATTTTTATAGTTTCAAAGAAATATAGACAATAATTATTTCCAGCTATTATTTTCAAGTTTACGATTTTAATTATGAAAGCCTTTTCGTTTATAGCAGTTATTAAGAATAAAATATATTCTTAGGCATACATATATTGCCTAAATATTTTGCTAGTTTATTTTAAATAAAAATGTAATTTTCAAGATTTACTAATATTAATATTTTATTATTCAAAAAGATATTTAAAAATATTTATTATTTTTGAAATTATTATTATTGGTATTTTAAAAAATATATTTGAAAGTTATTGTGGCCATTTAAATCTTGATTTGATTTTTGGATTTATTTAAATAGTTAAATATTTGAAGTTTGATTTATCCCAATTTATTTTAAGCCAAAAGCAATTAATTATATTTAAATTGATTTGAATTAGATTTGGATTTAGATTTGATTGATTTTGAATTTGTAGCAAATTATCTATTTTGGGGAATTTAAATCCTAATCCATATCTAATTGGGAATTCCCACATCCTATAAATAGGCAGGTACTCCTCCAATATTTTCATCCACAAATTTATTTTCCACAAATTCCACAACCCATAATTATCATGCATCGTGTCCGTGTCAACCTAGTTACTCCAATATATTATCTTTGTACAAATACATTTCTCCACCCCGGGTCCGACAGATCCGAACCCCCGTCCCCGTCGTGTCGGACACACCCGACACAATCTCTGATTTTAAACCTAACCCTAACTCAAGCCCTAAACCTAGCATAACTTTCCAGCACCCAGCCCTACTCATCGCCAACAACCAGGAAACACCACCACTGTCGCCCAAAATCCGGCGACTTCCCGACCAAACTCCCAACACAGCCACCCGTTCACCCGAGCGTAGCCCCAAAATCTGCCACCGGATAAACCGCCACCCCACGGAACCACCACAGCATCGTCAAACCGCCAACTCCACCAGAATCCTGTCCCCGGCAACACCCCGTCACCACCACTTCGTCGTGGCCAACTCGACAGACCCGACCACCCACGACACCACCACCATCGCCCACAACATCACCACCACTAACATCACAACCACGGCCATAGCCGACCCACACCGCCGCCACGGCATAACAATCACCACCACCAGCAAGAATTGGAATAGGAAAAACCCTTACCTGCCTCGACCCGCTCCGCCGACCTGACCCGCAGCCGACGGGTCCGTCGCGCCGATGAACCCCTCTGCCGGCGACCCTCGCCGAGCCGCCCGCACCTCTCTCGGGACCGCCCCCTCCACCGAGAACACCCCGAGCCGTCCGCCTAGCCTCGATCGCCCGGCCGCCTGGACCCCAGCGCCTCCGCGCCAAGCCCGCGCCCCAACTCCCTTTCTCCGCCGGCTGGATCTGGCTGTCCCCCGCCGGTGCCGCCTGGCTGTGCCCCCAAACCCGTGTCGTCGCGGGCTCGTGTGACCCCGACCTCTCCTCGCCTCTCGCAACGCCTCCCCGGCGGTGATCCACCGCCACTAGCGGCCACGTCACAGCCTCACGCCGGACCCCGATCCCACTCGCCGGCGCCGCACCCTCCGCTCCTCACCAGAGCCGCCCGCCGCCTACTCCGTCGATGAAACCCCCTCTCGTTCGCCTCCCGCTCTTCCCCACTCCTCTGTCTCTCAGACTTCTCTCTCTCTCTCTCGAAGACTTTTCTCTCTCACTTTAAATTGTTATTCTGTTGGTCTTCTCTTAGAAGAAGTAAAGTTTTATTTTTTTTTATTTATTATTTTTATCTTACTTTTGTTTCTTTTTTGTTCTGTTAAACTAAGGTATTTTATATTATTATTATTAGGGTTATTAATATTATTATTAATTATTATTGCTATTTTTGTTTTGGGTATTATTGTTAACATCATACATAATATTTTTATTATTATCAGTATTATTATTATTATTATTATTATTATTATTATTATTATTATTATTATAAATTGTAGCATATGCCTTCATTGGTACTTCTCTTTATAATATTATCGTATTATTTTATTAGATTATGCCTTTTGCCTAAAGAAAATCGTATTTGACAAAAACTTAGTTATATCCCTAAATTATTATTTTTTCCTTCTTTTCCTTTTCTAGATTTTGTATTTTTCCTTTTTATATATTTTATTTATAAAGAGAAACCAAATTATACAATAATTTTCTAGTCTTTTACTTGTGGCAAATAAAATATAGCTTCCTACTAACATTCTATTTTTGATAACTTAGGGTTTTTGCCTAAATCTATTCTCCATGTTTTTTTTGTATTTACCAAAATAATTATTTTACTAGTAAATATAGTTTTCAAAATATTATAAATAGTTTCTAAAAGTGTATATATTTTATTTATCTAAAATTTCTTCAACTATCCTTCTGTTCATGACTAAATTCCATTATTCATGTTCCCTCGCCAATTCAAGCCTACCATATGTCAAACCTAACTAAATTGACCATTCTGGACCCAATGGAACTGACCGTGTCACCATCCGTGGTCACCTTGCATAGTTGTTGCACCGAAGTTGCAGTTCGTGCCACCATGATTATCGTAGCACACCAGGCGCCCTACCAGGCAAGACACCTTGCCATTTGCTGTTTAATTATTTTAGCTCATATTTCATGCATGTTTATTATTTTCTTTATGCAAAATAAACTGTGATACATGGCATAACCTGTTAGAATTTACTGTTCAGTTTCTTGCTATGTATTATTTTCTTACACATTAAACCTAGATTTAAGGGACCACCTTTGTGTGTTGCATTCATGGCCTTGACACATTGTACCACGAAGTTGTGTGTCGCATGTAGAACACGGAAGTACGTGATTGGCTGGCCACCAGTACGTAGAAGTCGTGCGATAGGAATAACCGCTAATAGAGGTTACATGCTAGTTTGACTTAACGGTTATAGAGTTAGCATTGGACGAAAAGAACATGATTGGAAGTTGACTACCACCCTATCTATCGTAGACTCGCTCGCTACTGAGGAACGATAGGTAGACTATATGCTATAGACTCGCTCGATACTGAGGAATAGTATATGGTGTTGTGACTCGCTACTGAGGTACTGTATTGGTAATTTCTCGACTTGAGCGGGTAGTCATGCGACCATAAATTGTTCTTAAAACTGCATTCACCAAGATTTGGTTCGGCACCCTTATCCGTTAGGTATGAGTACCTTTGGTTTGGGTATTTGTATCTGACTGTGGCTTGGAACAATAACTTATCGCAGATTAGTTCGTCACATCTTGTCCTTGTTTGGTTGTAGGTGTGACCTACTACTTCGATGAGAAGGTATTGAACCTTGTTGGGGTCCGGATACCATATTGGATTCATGGCATGGAAAGATACGTTACCGTGAATTAGTTTACCATCTCCTGTCCTTGTTTGGTTGGGGAGATGGTACGCTCGTTCAGTAGGTGCGTATTGGACCATGTTATAATTCGATTGACGTATTTATTTGAGCAATATTTATTCAGTTTATATGGCATGCTATTATGTGTCTTGTTACGTCCCTCTAAGGACCTGGTTATCTCGCCAGGTGTGTGCTATTGTCTTTCGCAGGTGCTTTAGCTTTAGTCGTGACCATCTCTATTTCTTCGAGGATGATTGCATTTGGATCGTCTTCGCTTCGCTCGCAAAAATCTTTCTTTTGTTATGTATTTCTTTCCATAGTTGGTAGTGGATTTGTCTCCGCCCAACTACATGTACCAAATGACAATTTCATAAGTTGATTATATGAGATCTTCTATTCATTTATTTTGTGTGGATGAGATTAGTTATGGTTTTACTGCATTTTACAGCTTATGTATTTATACGAGGCTTCCATATATTGGAGTATACTTCGTATGAATACAGCTGGCATGACTACGTTCCTAGTCGTACGTATTTTGGGACTGGGGCGTTACACCATCAGTTTCCTCATGTCCGCAACGTCCATACGCGCCTTTCGATGCGTATAGCGTGCGACCACGTCGCCTGGTTTGTCGGGGCGTACGTCGTATCGGAGAAAATTCTAAAATTTTATATAAATTAACACAGGTTTTTCTCCAACTTCAATATCAGTTTATTTCTTACACGTTAATCCAAACAACGATCCAGAAGATGCGTTGTGATCTCGGTTATGTTGTCTTTTACCGTTTGGATTAGTTTCTATATTACTTTACTGTACAGCAAGAAAATTGGCCGACAAGTTGTCGGTTTAAAACAGTTTTATAGTAGTACAGAAAACAGATTTTTGTTCAACTTTGTCTCGATTTTTTGAGCAAGTCGATGGGTTGTTTTCGAAATCCATCTGGAGGATCTCGAAGAGGGTCAAGTCTACTTTCCAGAAAATTTTACATATCGAAAATCGGTGCTACGTGTAAAAAGTTACGTCGTCGGGAAGTAGGGTACCTTGAGTGGGAAAACTGCTCCGTGGGTAACGCGGGGCTGACTTCCGATGCTCCGTTCGTCGCGCACAAAGCTCCGTCACTGGTGAAACGAAGTCGTGGGCGAAGAGGGTATGATCAGTCTCAACTTTCGTTTTGGAAGTTTAGGGTTTTGAGGCTTGTGGAGGAAGATGTATTTATATCTACTTGTATCAAAACCTAATACTAATAGGTTTTAAACAAATAATGAGAATCCCCCACGGGTTGGGTTGTTTGTTTGCTTGGCAGCAAGCAAAGGGAAGGGGTGGGGCCCGCCCACTTTAAGTGGGTGGGATTTTTTTTTGTTTTTTTTCCTTAAACTTTGATATTCCTCTGGCTGTTAATAACACAACCTTGGCCGCCCCTTTGCGGGGGAGTGGGGCCCAGCTCCTTTCTATATATATATATATATATATATATATATATATATATATATATATATATATATATATATATATATATATATATATATATATATTTCTAAATGCTAAAACACACTCATCCATTAGGCCGCCAATCACAGAGCATGGCCGCCCCCTTTGCTGGGGGTGTGGCCGAGTCCCATTCCTTTTTTTTTTTTTTCCTTAAACGCTTACATGATTCTAATGTAGCACTCAGGTACCAACACTCAGCCTGGCCCGCCCCCTGTTGGGTGTGGCCGGGCCCACTTCTTTTTCCTTTCCTCTTTTTTTTTTTTTTAACTAAAACATTGATATTATATATATATATATATATATATATATATATATATATATATATATATATATATATATATATATATATATATATATATATATATATATATTTATATCTTTTAAGCTACCAAAAATGTCTCAAAAATTCACAATAAATTCCTAAAAATCCTAGTTTCTATCATATTCCTTATTTAATAGGAATACGCACATGTACGCATATAATAATATATATACACACATACATTAATTATATTAATAAACTAGTAGCATATAAATCCATGAAATACATAAAAAAATTAATTAAATAATAAAAATCAAATATAAATTATGGGAGTTTACATCCTACCCAACTTAAAGAAAATTTCGTCCTCGAAATTAAATTAGGGTAGGGGTTGAGGGATAAATAGAGTAGTTTAAGGTGAGGATACAACCGCACGATTTAAAGTGGTACCTTGGGTTCATTCACCGTGCATCATCTTTCTAAAAATAAGTGAAAGACAAGGTCCATAAAGAATTCATAGACGATGCTATTGAGCACGAGTACGAGGACCATAGGCTATGAAATAATTCAAAGGGGAATTGTCAAGGCGATCGCGGATGAGACTCCGGGGACGAGTTTGACTATGTCTTCATCCACGTAGAATAATATGTGAAGGCGAACCAAAATGCAGTAGGTTGATCAGACCATCATGCACCGGTTTTGATTAGACAATATATCAGTGGGTGCGCACCCAATAAATCATGTCATGATCAAGCTCGATGAAGAGTAAGCTTGCAAAAACTAGGCTATAATTACGGTGTTAGTCAAAGTGGTCAAAGTATGTACGCAGGATTGGTGATTTGGAAGGAAAACACAATTTGTTCAAGAATCTAAGCTGTATCCGGTGTTCGTGTTTATCCAATCATTCTACAGTCTGATTTCTATGGCCTAGACTAAACTATGGGGTATGGATCTTATGTCAAGCCATGATAATAGGAAATATTGTAATTAAAATCGTACCTGCTATGACTTCTCCTTCTACTCCCTCATTCTCCACTGCCAGCGAGAAGGCCTGTCCATAGTTCTGACTGAGGTCCCGAGCTCTAGTCCTGTCATGCTGTACTGGCTGAAGAAGTAATGGTAGGCTAGGTGATCCTGCTACTGGCCCGGGTGCTGGTAGGGCTGTAACTGCCGATCTCGGGGCCTGCTGGACATAAACTAGTGACTGCTGCTCTGGACACTCTCTTACCTTGTGTTGTAACGAGCCACATCTTAAGCATGCTCCAAGTCGAGTTCAGCAGTCTTTTTGGAGATGCCCTGGCTTTCCACAGAAATTGCAAATAGGCTTCTAATAAGGCGCAGACCTCTTCTGCTGCTGTCCTGTAGCCCTTCTGATAGGTCTACTCTGTGTCGATCCCGTAGGTGTATCTACCAGCGTATGGCGTCTCGGGGTCTGCTGTTGCTCCTTGCGAAGAATCTCCTGAGCACGAGCTTCTTCCAGGACAGCTGAATGTGAGACTCGAGACTGGGTAGTCGTATAAGACTTGAGCTCTGGTGCAAGCCCCTGGTGAAATCTCCTCGCCTTCTCTAACTCGGTCAGAATCAATCCTGTACCAAATCGACTCAGGCGATTGAACTCTGAGTCATACTCATCAACTGTCATATTCTACTGCTTCAGATGAAGGAACTGGTCGTAGAGACCATCTCGAACATGAATAGGGAAGAATCTCTCACAAAATAAATCATAGAACTGCTTCCAGGTGATCCCGGTGCCTAATCGTCTCTCTTCCGCCTTCCACTAGTGGTGTGCATTATCTTCTAGCAGTAGGTCCACTGCTGTCATCCAATCTCGAGCTGGCAACTGGAATGCCTTCAGTAGCTTCTCTGTACTAATAAGCCGCTGTGACACCTCTAGTGGCTTCTCCGTTCCACTGAAAGGCTTAGGGTTCATATCTGTAAAGTTCTTGATAGAGCCTTCATAAGGATGCAGAGCCGGTGCTGGAGCTGGTACAGGAGGTGGTGGTGGAGGACTAGCTAATGCTGCCATCATCATATGTCTCATTAGCTCAGTATGCTGCCACTGAGCCTGCATCATGGCGTATATAAACTGAGTAGTAGGGCTCCCATCAGTCGGTGGTGGAGGCATCTGAGGTCCCGACTGTGGAGAAAACTTCTGTGGGAATGGTGGTGGTGGAGGCAGTGGTACACTCCCTTCCGGTGGCATGGTGGTGGTCTGCCCAGTCTGGCTGCCTGGGGGTGCTACGATCTCTGGGTACTCAGTCGTCGGTGTCGTAGTAGGCTGCGACTGTCCTGGCGGGTATGGTGTCACTGGAGTCATGGGAGGATTCTGTCCCTGCGGGTTGGCCTCTTCACCAGATGTGAGGGCTAAGGCAGAAGAATGTCCACTTCTTAGATTCATACTATTGGCACGAAGAATAATAGGATGATATTAGGAAAAGTTAGATATGAGATAAATTGAGCAATCAAAGGATTTGAAAAAGGATTGGAAGTCACGGGGAGCAGTAGTTCTGGACGAGATATTATTCCTATTCCTATATGCAGGCTTGTTGGGCACAGTCATGTAACCCAATAATATACTCAGACCTGCATGGGCCACCACAAAAACATGTAACGCCCCAGTCCCAAAATACATAGGACCAAGTACGTGAACATGCCAGCTGCACATATACGAAGAATACTCCAATATATGGAATCCTCATATATGTACATAAGCTGTAAATAAAAATAATCACAGGCCAGAATAACGTAATCTAATCGCATCACAGCTCAACACAGAAAAATATAGAGTCCAAATGATAAATAAGAGTATCAAAAGATAGCCGGGTGAACATGCTCACTCCAAACAGCTATGAAAAATAGTCTCACAAGATCGGAGTCCAACCTCCGCAGAAATAAAAAGAAAAAAGATGTAAAAATGATGTCCACTAATGTCTCAAATAAGAATAGACTAGAAATCAGTAGGAACTGGCTCGGTATCAATGTAAGCTGGATCCAGAGCTGCTCCGTACTCCTGTGGGAAGTCGTCTAATCCTGGAGAGATAACCAGGTCCTCAGAGGGACGTAACAAGATACAAGAAAACACCATGCCATAATAACTGTGATATATAATATAAAGAAAGAAATATGTATGCAATCAGGTGCCTAACCAGTCTACAATGATAATGCAATAAGAACAAACCTTTGACGCATGGACAGGATCAGAAATATCAGGAATCAGGACCGTATCTCCCACTGGAGATAACCGACAATCAGGACCGTACCTCCCACTGGAGATAACCGGCTAGCAGGACCGTACCTCCTACTGGAGATAACCTACAATCAGGACAGTACATATATGACCCATACGTTAACGAACTGTTCTTCCCATCCAATGCCTATTAGAGTCACATCCATGACTCATATGTACCTCTAGTAACTACCAAGTCTACTAGCATGCAATCTATTGGCAGTTACTCATATCCGTCGCACGCACCATACGTATCGGTGGCCAGCCGACTACGCGGATACGTGTCCTACATGTGACTAATATCACGTGATACAATAAGTGTCAAGGCCGTATGAGATATACCAATACCTCAACATCAATAGGTGGTCAATAAACTAAGTCAATGCAAGAGAAAATAAAAACGACCGATAGAGTCGCTTGCACCCAAGTGTGACTTGGACGCACAGTTTAAATATTAAGAAATAAGAAATGCTGAAAATAACAACTAAAAATAAGAATATAATAATCACAGAGTAAGGTGGCAAGGTATCTTGCCTGATGGTGCAAAGTGGCAATCCCAAGAAATCACAATGTCAGCAAAGAAACGTCACAATCTCCAAACAACTCCGGACGCTAAAACAAATATAAAAAATGTACTCGGTGTAAAAGATATACCTAGGAAATGCTTGTCCAAAAGTCAAATTCTGGAACAGGGGCAAAATCGTAATTTCGGGTCAAAACGATGTCCGCCGTTGGGCTCGCTTTGTACCGAAACGCGTGCCAAAGTCTACGGTCTCTAAAGTCGTCAAATTACATGTCTACGATTTTAGTTTGAGGAGAGGAACTCAAAGGTATGTCCAGTTTTGGATTCCGATGAGCCGTGTACAAGTTCGCCCGTTTGAGTGGGTCGCGGGCCCGCCAAAAATGGGTTCCGATTCGACCTTCTCAGAATCGAACCAAACTTGGCCTGCAGGAACAGAATTTTGATCCAGACCTGTTGGCGCAAGTTTCGTCTCGACCCGACGACCGTACACGAAGTTATAGGCAAGTTTGCAAAACGCCGATACGGGGGTATCTCGACGGATACGCGTCGGTTTCGTCACGCACACGTGACGAAACTGAGTTCCGTTAGTTCCCACACGTCCGCAACGTCCATACGCGTCTTTCGATGCATATAGTGCACGACCACGTCGCCTGGTTTCTCGGGGCGCACGTCGTATCGGAGAAAATTCTAAAATTTTATATAAATTAACACAGGTTTTTCTCCAACTTCAACATCAGTTTATTTCTTACACGTTAATCCAAACAATGATCCAGAAGATGCGTTGTGATCTCGGTTATGTTGTCTTTTACCGTTTTGGATTAGTTTCTACATTACTTTACTGTACAGCAAGAAAATTGACCGACAAGTTGTCGGTTTAAAACAGTTTTATAGTAGTACAGAAAACAGATTTTTGTTCAACTTTGTCTCAATTTTTTGAGCAAGTCGATGGGTTGTTTTCGAAATCCATCTAGAGGGTCTCGAAGAGGGTCAAGTCTACTTTCCAGAAAATTTTACGGATCGAAAATCGGTGCTACGAGTAGAAAGTTACGTCGTCGGGAAGTAGGGTACCTTGAGTGGGAAAACTGCTCCGTGGGTAACGCGGGGCTGACTTCCGATGCTCCGTTCGTCGCGCACAAAGCTCCGTCGCTGGTGAAACAAAGTCGTGGGCAAAGAGGGTATGATCAGCCTCAACTTTCGTTTTAGAAGTTTAGGGTTTTGAGGCTTGTGGAGGAAGATGTATTTATATCTACTTTTATCAAAACCTAATACTAATAGGTTTTAAACAAATAATGAGAATCCCTGTCACGGCCCGCACCCTGAAGAGGGGCACGAGCACGTAGTTACGTCCAGCCTACGCCGCAGTATCGGCGGTAGAACGCTGTATATAGGATCTGTAAATACTACGACTAAAACAGATAAATGTACCTGTACAGTATATACTCTCCGAATGGAGGTGACATAGCAATACAGTCTCAATCACATATATCAAACTAAGGTAGATAGCACGGAAAAGGAAATATGATAGATGAAAACAGGAAATAAGTCCAAGATCCACACAAGTCAGAGCTATACATAAACATCCAGAGTCACAGAAATATAATATAAAATCTATAGCTGAAAGTACTAGCTGGCTCGCAGGCCAGGCAAGCCTAACTAAGCTACACTACTCAGGGTGTGCAAAGTCTAGTGGCTCTACTAACAAGCCACGGTCCAGGTCTACTCCATCTGACTCGACCCCATAATAGGTCGGGCAATCTGCCTCTGAATCATCTGTAAAATTTGTCAACGGTATTCTGTCAGGAAAATGAGCAAGTACAAACACCAACAGCAGTTCCATATGAATTGACAAATTCTATAAGAGACAGTGTAATAAAATACAAGAAAAAATTAACTGGAAATATATCAAAATGTGAGTATTGAAAAGGGGGACAATATGTATATATATAGGGCGACTTGAGGACTATTCGGAAGCCGAGTTACAACCATTAACCAAACAAGGACTGGGGTTGTAACCCTTCTCCCGAACAGAACTTAGCCTCCCCGATAATAAATATAAAAGGTGCCTTGAATTATTAGTGCGTCATGTGATCGGCTTGGGAAAAATATGTTCAGTCTTTCCATCCGACCGGCTACGAACAAATATCAAGTGTGAGCAACAAGTGTGAAGATAAGACCGGTCACCATGGAAAGTTGTAAACAAGTAGCTATGGACAAGTGTCGAGTACCAGTATGAAGAACCAGTGGGGATTTTGATCACACAACCACTAATAACTCTCCATCCCCGAATAGTATAAAGGATCCGGTCATAACACGTCATGACACGAGATTCAAAAGTAGGTGATCAGCCCACTCCCAAATCCATGTCTATACCAATACAAGTAACAAATTGAATCTTGTACCAATATACCAAGTAATCCGGGAATAACATCTCATGACAGGATCCGACATATACTAGTCCGTGAACTATCGTGTCTGAGAATCAAGTAAGACACTACAACTGAATCAGATATAGCAGATATCAAGACAATGAAAACTATCAGTGAATGTACTCGCCTGTGGTCCTGAGCTGATAAGGTGAACAGACGCTCAGAGTAATCACAGACCTAAAATAAGATACTATGAGTCAAACAGGGTTTAATAATGAAAGAAAAGCTAATCTAGTCATGATATGTAAGTCTAAGTCAAAACTAGGTCAAACTAAGTCATACTAAGCTAAACTAGGACATACTAGGTCGTACTGAGACAACCAAGGTCAAACAAGGTCATGAAAAGTCAATCCAAGTCAAACTAGGTCAATTTGGGTCAAGGGTTGACTTATAGTTGACTTTTGGTCAAAAAGTCAACTCTGGTCAACTCTGGTCAACACTGAGTCAACCCTAGGTCAAACTAGTCAAATGTTGACCAACTGTTGACTTTCAGTCAACTGGACAACTCTGGTTTGGTTTCGGTCAATTATAAGTTAAGTATTGACTTGAAATTGACTTCCGGTCAAAAAATCAACTCTGGGTCAACAGAGGTCAAGACTAGTCTAAACTACCCTCATCTAGTCATTACCTACCAAGACAACCTATTTCTAATCCAATATAGCAATTAGAAACCCAATACCTTACATTACCCAATACCCCCTATATTTACCCTTACAAAGTATTTTCGATACCTTGCCCATTACAAAGGAAACCCCTCTAGCTCTCAGGATACTAGCCTAGGCTTTTTAGGGTAGCTAGATACTATCCTATCTAAGGTTTACCAACCAAGAAATCTAGGATTCTTGGGCATCTAATCCATCTTATCTTCCATGTTGGTCATCCCAACATTACCTTAAGGTAATCTTGAGATATCAAGATACCGCATCTAATATAACCCATTTCTTCTAAACCACACTCACTCTCCCTCACAAACATCATCTATCTAACCCTCATCTAACTTAGAATGCTACTCCTAAAATAACTCTCAAGAACCAACTCAAACAACTACCACAAACCCCCTAATGCATCTTAACATGACATATAACATAACATGACCAACCTTATTTTCTACCACTATAAACACTACTCTACTAACCATCTAACACATTAAAAACACTCTCTAACTTAGGGATTTCGTAGTACTAAATGTGGTTGACAAGTGGGGGTAGGTATTTGGGGCTAAGGTGGTTCAAAAGGGGATGTTTCGGGACCACAAAAATCCCAAAAAACCATCCTGCACTGCTTCTGCTTACTGCTTTTTCCTGCTTACTGCTTATTGCTTACTGCTTTTTCCTGCTGCTTTCCTGCTCATTCTCTCACTCTCTAACCATCTATCCACACACACAAATAAATATATATGCACATTCCACTCACAAATATATATATATATATATATATATATATATATATATATATATATATTTTATATATATATATATATATATATATATATATATATATATATATATATATATATATATATATATATATATATATATATATATATAACCCTAAAAAAAAAAAAAAAAAAATATATATATTACCCTTTTTCCAAATATATATATATTTGGAAAAAGGGTAATATATATATATATATATATATATATATATATATATATATATATATATATATATATATATATATATATATATATATATTCTAATTGCTAAAACACACTCATCCATTAGGCCGCCAATCACAGAGCATGGCCGCCCCCTTTGCTGGGGGTGTGGCCGAGTCCCATTCCCTTTTTTTTTCTTCTTTTTTTCCTTAAACGCTTACATGATTCTAATGTAGCACTCGGCTACCAACACTCAGCCTGGCCCGCCCCCTGTTGGGTGTGGCCGGGCCCACTTCTTTTTCTTTTCCTCTTTTTTTTACTAAAACATTGATATTATACTTATATATATAAATATATAAATATATATATATATATATATATATATATATATATATATATATATATATATATATATATATATATATATATATATATATATATATATATATATATATATATTTCTTTTAAGCTACCAAAAATGTCTCAAAAATTCACAATAAATTCCTAAAAATCCTAGATTCTATTATATTTCTTATTTAATAGGAATACGCACATGCACGCATATAATAATATATATATACACACATACATTAATTATATTACTAAACTAGTAGCATATAAATCCATGAAATACATAAAAAAATTAATTAAATAATAAAAATCAAATATAAATTATGGGAGTTTACACTGCGCTTATGGAGCCCAAGCTGCTCGAGGCTGATCGTCTTGTGGCTCAGTTTCATGTGCTGCGACAAGCTGATCTGTCCGTGGCAATAGATCAAGAGCACACTTTCCTCACAACCGCAGTGGAGAAGGTGAGGCTTGCTCGGGAATCGATCAAGCCGACTATACTGAAGGACTGCCGTGATCTGTCTCAGTTATACGATCAATGGAGCCGTAGAAATGAAGATTGCACGGCTCAGGAAGCGACCGCCTCCCGCGGGGTAATTGCCACCAGGGAGCAGATCCTCGAGCTCCAGAGAAAGCTGGCCTTCCTGGAGTCCGAGCTCGAAGCTGTCCGTACTGAGAAGGGGCTTGTTATCCAGGAGGCTGACAAACTTAGTCGAGCTTCTGCCAATCTGGAACTTGCCCTGAAGAAGATGGAGGATGACTGGCAGGCATATATGTACTTGGATGATGCGGAGCAGTTGTCCAAGGAGGCTGAACGCCGAGCTAGACAGCGGCTTGAGCGGGGGACCACCTTGGTGAGAAACCGCCTCCTGGAATTATGTAGTGCCGAGCCATAATCGGCCTTTTTTTTCTTCTTTTGTTTCTGTTCTCCTTTTCTTTTCTTTTTGAGAGGGACGTGGTCCCAAAACATGTAATGCTTTTTTGCTTTCAAATAAAGGGTATTTTTTATTCTACCCTTTACCTGTACTGCCTGTTATACCTGTGGTATTATGTTGATGTTTGCCCCGCATGGGGGACTTGTTTGAGGACCTGTTACCCTTGGCATACCTTGGTTTTTAGGTACGGATAACAAGTTTGATTGGGGATACCTAGAACAATTCCACGGTAAAGTGGTTATGGACGTTCCTGGTAGCGGGAGAAAGGATGCCGTAGAGCAGCTGGGCTCTGGGGCATGATGAGAGATGGTGGGCTTGCGCTAAGAAACTTAGCAAAGGACATTTGTGGGCCTATTATCCTTGGCATACCCTGGCTTAGGATACGGATAATAGGATGAAAGGGAACCAACATACTTACTCAGAGATAATGAGGACATGGCAAGCATGAGGGTTTTTGTTTCACCGTGGAATCTTCCTACTCAGATGTAATGAGGATATGGCAGGAGTGGACTCAACGAAGGATATTTGTGGACCTATTATCCTTGGCGTACTCCGGTTGTGGGTACAGATAATAAGTCGAATGGGGATCAACATACTTGCTCAGAGGTAATGAGGACATGGCAAGCATGAGGGTTTCTTCGACGGAGCCTTCCCACTCAGAGGTAATGAGGACATGGCAGGAGTGGGCTCAATGAAGGGGGGGTACATAGAACGACTCAGAGGTATTGAGGACATGGAAGTTCTATGTAGAGGGGTGATTTGTTTTTGGCAGAATTTAGACGACTCAGAGGTAACGTCGACATGGTCGTTTAGAAAATTTGTGGATCTGTTACCCTTTTTGTGCACTGGGAGTGCGGGTAGAAGATCATGTGGTAGGAGCTCTTTCAGGAAGAAAGTTCAGAGGTATGGTTATACATGACTTTCTCCCAAAAGAGTGACCGGGATGTAAGTTCAGGGTACCAGCGGGTACATAACTCGACAATCCAGGAATTTTGGAATCAAAGTGTAAGTTCAGAGATACCAGCGGGTACATAACTCAATAATCTGGGATTTGGAGAATGTGAGTTCAACGATACCAGCGGGTACATAACTCGAAAATCTAGGATTTGGAGAATGTGAGTTCAGCGATACCAGCGGGTACATAACTCGATAATCTAGGATACTAATGGAAGAAGGATGTGAGTTCAGCGGTACCAACGGGTACATGACTCGATAATCTGGAATTTGGAATATGTGAGTTCAGCGGTACCGGAGGGAGGGTACATAACTCAGTAATCTAGAATTTTGTGGATATGAGTTCAGCGGTACCAGCGGGTACATGACTCAATGATCTGGAATTTTGTGAATGTGAGTTCAACGGTACCAGCGGGTACATGACTCAATGATCTGGAATTGGGAGAATGTCGTTTAGACATAATATTTCTTCAGGAACTTGCCGTTGACGGGCAGCATGAGCAAGTCTCCGTTCTGTTTTGTGAGGCGGTAAGCACCGTTGGAGAATACAGCCTCAATGATAAATGGGCCTTCCCATTTTGGCTGGAACTTGCCGGCGGTTTTGTGAGTCATGACCATCGGCCTCCGGACTGCCAGAACGAGATCGCCCACTTAGAATGTTCTGATTTTGACCTTCTTGTTGAAGGCTCCAGATATGCGTACTTGGTATAGCTCGATTTATTGCTGAGCCAAGAGGCGCTTTTCGTCTAAGGCCTCCAACTCTTGTAGCCGACGACAGTAGTTATCGTCCGTCATCAATTGGTAAGTAAGGGCGACGCGGAGTGAGGGTATTTGAGTCTCCAATGGGAGGACTGCCTCACTCCCGTACACCAGGGAAAATGGCGTGTTTCCAGTGGCTGTTCGGACAGTAGTACGGTACGCCCATAAGCATTCACCTAGCTTCTCGTTCCAGTCGCATTTGTTGGAAGACACGAACTTCTTGAGCAGCTTGATGATTGTTTTGTTGAATGCTTCAGCCAATCCATTTGCTGCCGGATTGTATGGTGTTGAAGCAATATTCTGGATGCGGTACTTGTCGCAGAACCGATAGAAGGCATGGCTTGCAAACTGCGAACCATTATCGTAGATGATTCTTCGGGGCAGTCCAAAGCGATAGATGACGTGATGCTTGAGGAAGCTGATCACGTTTGAAGTCTTTACTTCTGTGAGCGGAACAGCTTTCGCCCATTTGGAGAAGTAATCCGTGATTGTGAGTATGAAACGATGTTCCCGAGAGGAAGGTGGAGCAATCGGACCGATGATATCCATTTTCCATGCTTCAAATGGCCAGGACGCCACCATCGGGTGTAGAAACTCGGATGGCTGGTGGATGAAGTCTGCATGGACTTGGCAGGCTTTGTACTTTCTTGTATAGTCTATCGCATCTGCTACCATCGTGGGCCAGTAGTAGCCCATTCGGCAAAGACGGTCTTGTAATTTAGGGCCAGGCTGATGGGCCCCGCGCAGATACCGTCATGAGCTTCGTATACGGCTTCTTTGGCTTCTGCGTTTGACAAACACCGAAGTAATAATCCATCGTAGGATCGACGATACAGTATTTTCGTCTCTGTATCATAGAAGAATCTGAGAGAACGCCTTCTGATGGAAGTGGCTTCCTTTGGGTTCTCGGGCAGGATGTCGTAGACGACAAAGTCGATGAATGGCTGTCTCCAATCTGGCACTTCGTCGATCGTCTGGGCGGAATAACTCACCACGAATTGAACATTGTTCTTAGGACAGACCAGTTCATGGCCTATTACGTCAACCGAATGATGGGTACGGTTCGGCACTGCTAGGGAAGCGGCAAGGCCTGCTAGGGCATCGGCTTCGATGTTTTGGAGCCTGGGAACGTGTTCGATGAAGAATCCTTCAAATGACGAAAAAATGTTGATCGCTATTTGGTGATAGGGGATCATGTCTTCATGGCAGACTCCGTTTGTCCAGTGACATAGTGCCGTATCTTTTGAATGGCGAACACCAGGGCGAGGCATTCCTTCTCCATGGCGGTGTATCGATGCTCTGGCCCAATCATCATTCGGCTGAGGTAATATATAGCTTGTTCATGGCCTGTATCGTTGTTTTGTGCTAGTAGAGCGCCGAGAGAATGCTTCATCGCTCGTACAAAGAGCAAGAATGGTTTCCCAGCAACTGGGGCCACCTGGACTGGAGGGTTCGACAAACATTCTTTGATGCTGTCGAAGGCACGTTGGCATTCTTCATCCCATACGAACGAGACGCCTTTCTTCATGATATGGATGAATGGCCGATATCGCCCGGAGAGGTTAGAAATGAACCTCCTGATGTAAGCTAGCCTCCCTTGAAGGCCTCTGAGTTCGCAAAGATTTCTCGGGGGACCCATCTCCATAATTGCCTTTGTCTTCTCTGGATCTACATGAATTTCCTGGGCGGTAATGATGAAACCCAAGAATTTTCCGCTGGAGACGCCCAAGAAGGATTTTGTAGGATTCATCTTCAGGTTGTGTGCTCGCATCAGGTCGAATACCATCCTTAGATCCTGCAGGTAATCTCCCTTATAGCGACTCTTGACGGCGATGTCATCAACATAGCACTCCACAGTCTTGCGCAAGTGGTCTCTGAAGTTGATACTCATGGCTCTTTGATATATGGCACCGGCATTCTTTAAACCGAAAGGCATGACTGTGTAGCAATATGTGCCAATCAATTTTCGGAATGATGTATGCTTTTCGTCGTCAGGAGACATCTTGATTTGGTTGTACCCCGAGAAGCCATCCATGAATGACATGCGTTCGAAGTCGCATGTGTTGTCAATCATGATGTCTGTGATAGGGAGGGAGAATTCATCTTTGGGACAAGCCTCGTTCAGATTGCGGAAGTCGATGCAGATTTAAATCTTTCCATTCTTCTTGAGGACTGGTACTATGTTGGCGACCCAATCCGAATGTTGTTTCTCACGAATGAAGCCGCTGGCTATCAGTTTGTCGACTTCGGTTTCGATCGCATCCATGATGCCCAGGCGGAAGTGTCGCTGCTGTTGTTTGACCGGCTTTGCATCTGGCCGAATGTTGAGATTGTGAAGGGCAACTTTGGGATTTAGTCCTGGCATATCCTCATAGCTCCAAGCGAACACATCAATGTATTCTTTGACAAGTCCCAGTAATGATTCTCGTTCTTCGTCTGTCAGGCTTTTATTGACGAAGATTAGTTTTGGAGAAGATTCGCTGCCGAGGTCGACCTGTATAACCTCATCTTCAGTAGGAGGTTCTCTCTGTTCAAACCGCTTTTCTTATTGTGCATCCAGCTATTGGGCCCACGGCTCTAACTCGAGGATTTTAGGCATGTCTTCATCTTCTACGTAAGCGTCGACGAATGCCATATTGACTGACATGACAAGTCTGAATACGTCTCCGATGCTGGTATCCGAATCATAAGTTGGTGACCCGGTTGAATGTGAATGCAAGTCGCATTCCTCATCTGAACTTTCAGGGGTTGTTGCGGGCATAACATACCCTAATCCACATCGGGTCTTGCTGTAGTAGTCTCGTGGTTTGCCAGCCGGAACTGACGGCTTTAAAGGTAATCGTCGACCAGTGCTGTAGTTCAAGCCTGGCATAGTCTCCAGATCATATCCCTGTTTCTGCATGAGATATTTGGATTGGGGGCTATACAGATACAGAGGCAATCTTCTGGCATCTGATTCGAGATCGACCTTCTCTATGGTGAAGGGCTATGGGTCATTCTTCTGGCCGAAGATGATTGGATGGTCCCCTCCCTCGATTATACGGTAAGCATCTTCGACTGGAGTAAGCTGGATTGCGGTGTAAACATTTGTCACCTGTGTGTGTAGGTGAGTGCCTATACCGTGCTCCATAGCATACATTATACAAAGCTTATTAAGCTCGAGCTAGTTCAAAGATAGCCCTTTATTGATGAAGTAAGGTATCTTTTCTAGCGGGATTACATCATCTGCGGAGGGGACATCAGTGTGGGCAGCCACATACTTGGCAAGTTTCGGTTCTTCTTCGGCCACCCCCTATATAAATAAAGACTGAGATGCTGACTTGGACAGCTTGATCATCAGGGGTTCTGTTGGTGGAGCCGAACGTGGAGTTGTTGGCAAACTAGCAACCCCCAGTTTGGTACTTGATGCTGGGCGTGGAGTTGTTGGCTCGCTAGAAGCTCCAGACTTTGCATCGGGGTGACGATTCTTCTTGGGAAGACGTATCGTCATTGGCTTGTCATAGGGATTGAGCTTCTCTGCTTGTGGCTGGCCGACTCTCGGTAGCCTGATTGTCAGTGGCTCCGTTATGGATCCCGACGCTTGGCCGGACCTTGGCAGCCGGATTATCATTTGTCCTTCCTGCGTCGAGAGGCTGATCGCATCCTTACGCAGAGCGGCCGTAAGGGGTGCAGATTTGCCAGGTTTGCGAGCTTGGAGGTGGATCGTCAGAGATTCTTTTGATCCTAAGGCCGTCTCGGTTCGAGCTTGTACATCTTCATCCAGGTGCCTCTTCGACTTCTCATATAAGCAGGAATCTGAGTTGTAGGATTCGACCCCTTTGAAGGAATCGATGTCGGCAAATTCTGTCCTCACGAAGCCGTGCTTGTCGACATACTTGAAGCACTGGTGCAGCGTGGAAGGCACGATCATATAATCGTGTATCCAAGGGCATCCCAGGAGGATATTGTATGAAGTATCCACATCTATGACGTAACATGTCACTTCTGACTGAAGATCGCCAATTTGGCACTTCAAGCGAATCTTTCCAATTGGGTAGCTCCTGCCCGAATTGAAACCGCTGATGGCGGTGCTTGTTGGTGTCAGACGATGCATAGGAATGCGGAGATGATGTAGCAGACTCTTCGGGATAATGCTTATGGAAGAACCAGGGTCAATATGTATCCGGTCCACCTTTACGTCCCCGATGTATCCAGTGTAGTATAGCGGACGATCATGGAGATCGGTTTTGATGAGCATATCTTGTAGAGTGAAGACAATGTTGGGCATTGCTCCTGTGCAAGCGCTGTCTTGGAGATTTGCAGGCGGGCTCTCTCCTGTGAGGTTGACCTGAGCCAGATATGCATCGGCATTTTGGAGTGCACCGCTCAACGCCGCACGAACAACCTTTGAGAGTCTCAAGAGCTCGTATAATGAAAATTTGGCCGGTATTGGCCAATTGTGCCAAGATGTCGAAGTTGTAGGGCCTCTCCAACCCCTGAGGTACATCTTTTTGGAGGGATTTGTCAAAGCGAGTCTCCTTCGGCCTAGGCTTGTCGGTCGTCGGAGGCTGAGAAGGTCCTGGAGCGTCAACAGTAGCCGGCTGATGATCTTCAACCGAGTTATCAGCAATATGTTGGAATTGTGCCCCAGATCGGGTAACAACAGCCGTGACTTCTTCGATATCTGCCGAGATTGTGCGGCAGGATCTGACTTTTCCACTCTTCTTCTTACGATCGAAAGGTGGTGTGGACTGGGTCACCTCAAGTACCAGGTCTGGGTGAACCCACATGATCTCCCCCCGCGAAGTGGTGAGGGGCACTAGACTAGCAGCCTGAGGAGATAAGAGATTAGCAATCTCCATTGTTGCCAGAGGGACGGGTACCACGCCATCTTGAGTCTCCGTTGGAGGGAAGCTGCCGAATTGTACGGACACCATGTTGGCTGCCACGGTTACCTCCTCGAAATCGATGGCCAGAGCGTTCGAATCGATGAGATATTGGATGTATCATTTCAGTTGGTAGCAGTCGTGTGTGGCATGGTGGACGTAGCGGTGGTAATGGCAGTACTTTGGGCTCTCCATTTCTGCCGGCCGAGCACTACCAAAATAAGTCATATCAGTGACGTATTTAGCGACTCCAAGGAAGAACGTCGCTATTTTTGGGGGTTTTAGCGACGTTTATACTAGACATCACTGTTTGTCGCTAACAGCGACTAATAGCGACGTCTAGCGGCTGCAATTTGTTAAATGAGAATAGGCGTCGCAAGTTCGTCGGTACACGTCGCTGATGTAGCGATGTGTAGCAACGCACTTTAAGTAGCATCGCCGTTTCATAAATATCAGCGACGTCCAAAATTAACGTCGCTAATCGTTTCATATAGCAAGGGTTTCGCTTTTCGATCTTTCACAAATTTTTCTTCCAAAAATTTCGTGTCTCCTCCTCCGCGACGCTCCTCCCACGATTTCCCTCCTCCGGCCTCCTCCTCCGCGGCGCTCCTCCGGCGATCTCCCTCCTCCTTCTCCTCCTCCTCCTTCTCCTTCCTCAGGTAGCTCCTCCTCAGGTAACTCTTCCCCCCCGCTTTCCAGTTTTTCCTCGTCTTCTAGCTCTCTCTCTCGCTTCTAGTTCGTGTCCACAAGAGCGTGGACTCGCTGCCGGGGACACGAGACTCACAGTGGACTCGCTGTTGGGGATACGAGACTCACAGTGGACTCGCTTTAAGTTCGTGTAACACCTATTTTGTTGGTTTGGACATGTCATGTCCCACTGTGTGGACACGAGACTCACAGTGTGACACCTATATACTGATACTGGGAGTTTTTTGGGTATATCAACTGTCAATTTGATGTTTTGCTTGGATTCGAATTCTAATTTAGGGTTCGAGCCCTATTTACTGATACTGGAAGTTTTTTTTGGGCTTTTTCAGGGTTTTGAAATGATGAATAAATTGACTAATAATTATTATCGAGCTCTATAAAATTTCAGCTATGTCATGAAGAATGGATACTAATCCTGTGAATGAGTTTTCTCCTAAGTATTCTCGACAGTTGAGTATGATTTAGCTCACTGACATTACTGAAATATGGAATGATTAGTGTAGGATATGTTGGTCAGGTTTTGGCAGAGTCAGCTATGTCACGAAGGATGGATACTAATCCTGAATACCATATTTTTAATCCTACAACGCTGCTTAGTTGAAAGTCTTAATTAGACTTTCTGTTCAGTACCCTTTGACTGCTTAGTTGAAAGTCTTAATTAGACTTTCTGTTCAGTACCCTTTGACTAGTTTGATTTGTATAATTATCTACCATTCGACCGGCGAGACAGAAATCTGTGTATGACATTTGCTATAAGGAATTTGCATTAATCTATGGTACGACATCGTGATCAGGACATAGTCCCTACAGCCATTCGACTGGCGAGGCAGAAACTATGTAGCCGTAGATAAAGTTGACTGTCCTCCGACCCCCATCCCTCGGCAATGATGATACGATAACCTATCACTACATCTTTTAGTAGTAGATAATGTCTTAGTATTACATTATGTGGGTTCATCTTGATTCTGTTACATCCTTAAGACACTAGATTCGATAAGAACATATACTACACAATATATACAGAACATAGATGATTCAAACTAATGTATGCTAGAATAAATTTTGGGTTGTGTTCTGAGCCATTCGTCCCCACACTTGGCAATTATGCAGAACCATTTGTGGATATACAATCGTCATCCTGATGAATTATTATCTATGTCAATCTTTACAGAATTATCTTAAAATAGATATGAATTACTATCTGTGGAACCGTTTGTGGATGTACAATCGTCATCCTGATGACATGTGCTGTGTGCGGAATGAATTTATAGAGGGTGTGCAACAGTTCCTCCAGTTTGCCAAGGCGTTCCCTCAGTACATGGACCGTACAAAAATTAAGTGTCCATGTATGAGATGTCGTAACTTAAAATATCATTCGGAAGTGGATGTCATATATCATTTGTATTCGAGGGGTTTCATGCCAAATTATTATCAGTGGACCGCACACGGAGAACTTGTGTCTTTAGCCTCCTAGCCGGAGCCTTATGTGGAGCCTTATGTAGATGTCCACGAGCATGCTGATTACGACCATGGGTGGACGAACATGGTTTTCGATGCTGCGGGGCCTAGTTTCGATCCAAACAATCAATATGCAGCTGAGGAGGCACCGAATGCCAATGCTGCAAAGTTCATGGAGTTGCTGGAGAATGCAAGGACTCCTTTATATCCTGGTTGTGATGACCATTCACCGTTGGAGGTGGTTACAAGATTGTTAAGTATAAAATCAGATTTTAACATGTCTCAAGAATGCTACAACCGAATCCTGGAGTTAATTATAGATATATTGCCGGAGGGTGGCAAGTTACCTAAAGACTTCTACCGATCCAAGAGAATAGTGAGATCGCTCTGGATGGGGTATAAAAAAATTGATGCATGTCGCAACGGATGCATGTTGTACTATAAGGACGACAAGGATGAAGATGCCTACAGATTTTGTGGTGCCGATCGCTTCAAGGCAACTAGTACAACAAAGACTTCTGGTGCACGCAAGCCAACAGATTCGATGCACTATTTTCCTTTGACGCCGCGGTTGCAAAGGTTGTTTATGGCAAAGGAGACAGCTGATAATATGAGTTGGCACAAGCGGGAACAAATAGATGGAGTACTGGATCATCCATCCGACGGGGAAGCATGGAAGCACTTTGATCGAGTGTATCCCGATTTTGCTTCGGAGCCGCGTAATGTCAGATTGGGGCTTTCCTCCGACGGTTTTACCCCATTTGGACTTTCGGGCTCACAATATTCTTGTTGGCCAGTGATTGTTACTCCGTACAACTTGCCGCCTTGGATGTGTATGAAGACTCCTTACATGTTCCTAACTGTTATTATTCCAGGTCCGAAGAACCCGAAGAGGAACATGAATGCTTTTCGTGCTGGCGTGGTAGAGATGTCCAGTCCACCGCCACGGTGGTCCGGGGACACGATATGGGAAGAAGTTAAAGAATTGTCAAGTGCTATTGAAGAGCCTACAGCAGGGTACAAGTGTGATGGATTTGGCCGCGCTCACAACTGGACGAAGAGGAGTATATTCTGGGACCTACCATATTGGAGTGACCATCTGCTCAGACATAACCTGGATGTCATGCATATCGAGAAGAATGTATTTGACAATATAATAAATACTGTGATGGACGTAAAGGGGAAGACGAAAGACAATCCCAAGGCCAGGTTGGACTTAGAAGAAATATGCAGACGTCCAGAGTTGCATTTGATAAAGGAAGGCAGTGGGAAGTATAAGCAGCCCAGGGCCATTTTCTCACTGGACAAGGAGGACAAAGGTAAACTTTGTAGGTGGATCCAGGGCCTAAAATTTCCAGACGGGTACGTATCGAATTTGAGAAGATGTGTTGACCCGAAGGAGAACAAACTACAGGGTATGAAGAGCCACGACTGTCACGTTTTTATGGAGAGGTTAATCCCGATTTTATTTCGGGAATTCTTACCTCATGTCGTTTGGGATCCACTGACAGAGCTTAGCATATTCTTCAGAGATCTTTATTCTACTAAGTTGCTCGTCGATCGGCTTGAAAAGCAGGAGAAGGACATTGCAGTAACATTGTGTAAGCTTGAGAGGGTGTTCCCTCCTGGATTCTTCGACTCTATGGAGCATTTGCCAATTCATCTTTCGTATGAGGTACGTGTTGGTGGGCCCGTCGGTTATCGATGGATGTACCCGTTCGAGCGCCATCTAAACCACCTGAAGAGGAAGGTGAAAAATAAGGCACGGGTCGAGGGTTCTATTTGTGAAGCCTATGTCCTTGAGGAGATTACAAACTTCTCTTCAATGTATTTCAAGCCTCATATTGCTACAAATAGAACAAGAGCTCCGAGGAACAACGATGGAGATATAGAATATAATGATGCATTATTGAAAGTCTTCAATGCTCTTGGAAAGCCTTTAGAAAAACTGAAAAAGAGATATTTGAATGATGAGGAACTAAAGGCGGCCCAGTTATATATATTACTCAATTGCGAGAAGGATGAAGTGGAAAAGCTAGAGTAGTAAGTAAAAATCTTCAACATTCAAGTCATCTATTTGTTGATTCCGTTATTATAATTTAACGAGTATATCCCGATATTTATTGGTTTTCAATAAATTTAATGATGAGGTGAGGTCAGTAGACCATACATTGCAGATGAAGAAGTAGAAGAAGAAATGAGACTTCATTTCCCGTCTTGGTTGACTGCATATGTACGTAAGAAGCTTGTTAGAATCTTCCTCCATTCACAACTGCATAAGAAATAACTTAATATTAAACTTAATTTTGTATCTTTTCGTGTTTAGGTCGATCGTCCGGACGTCATTCTTGAGAATGAATCTATTAGAACTCTTGCCAAGGGACCAATTTATGCCGTCAAAGTATGGCCAAGTTATTGCGTGAATGGGTTTAAGTTCAAGTCAACAAATGCTTTCATCAGAGATAGCTTCCTGGATCTTGATTCCACAAAAAACAGTTGCTTGTGTATTAAATCTACAAACTACAAAGATGTCACTCCAGGCAATAATTTCTATGGCGTCTTACGGGAGATCGTGGAATTGACGTACAACTATGGCATAGAGCCTGCCAAGATCGTGTTGTTCAAAGTTGATTGGTTCGATCCCATACAAGATCAAGGATGGAAAATTGACAAGCATGGTCTTGTGGATATTAACTACCGTCGTCGATACCAAGGATACGAACCATTTATCCAAGCAAGTCAAGCTCAACTCGTATATTTTACAACATATCCTAGACGGAAAACAACGAGGTACGACTGGTGGGCAGTATGTAAGACTAAAGCCAGAAATACCTACGACGTCGATGAAGTGGCTTATCAGGAGGACGAGCTGCCTCTTGTACCTAATACAGTTGATGTCGACTCAACAGAAGTTCTCCATTCAATATCTACTTGTGTAGAAGAGGTATAAGTATCCGAAGGGGAAGACGAAGGAGATGCTATTGACGATGAGGAAGAAGAGGAAGAGGATGAGGAGGAGGAGGAGGCAAACGAAGAAGATGAATTTTTAGAGGATGATTGAGAAACTGTGATTTTGATGTATTCATACTTCTGTAATCTTAAATTATGAACTATGATCATTTTTGAAAACTTAAATTATGAATTCCAATGTATGCAGATATTTCTAAACTGTTATTGTATTTATTTATATTTTCAATCATAAACTGTGATTTCGATGTATTCATATTTCTGTAGTCTTAAATTATGAACACCAATGTTATTATCAGCATGGCATGACGACGCGGAGGCACCTCAGGACGATACGGAGATAGGCCAGGACGATCCGTGTCCTTAGGTGGGCAGAGAGCTCCGTTACAGGAGGATGGATCTGGACCATCGTCTGACCTGAGCACTCCATTGTACCATACGGTCTCAGGTCCGGGTGGCAGTGCACCTGCGACGAGCAGTTCCAGGCTTGCTAATCATACTACTTTTCCTAGCCTTCCTAGTGCTGACAGCAGCATGGCGGGTGGGTTGCAGGTGGAGGAGGTAGTCCCTACTTTCGCCCGTCCCGCCCGGGCGGATCCATACCAGAGCGACCCTCCATGCGCACCTCAGGGCGAGACGAGGATGGAGATTTGGGCCGACGGTCCTACGAAGTAAGTTAAATCAATATTTTATGCATGTCTTTATATCTATATATATTCATTAATACGTCGGTTATCATTGTATACAGATATCGTCCCTCGTCGGTACAGAGAGCGTTGGGCACCTTTCTAAGGTCCAACTATGGGGGTCCGTGGATCAACTACTCGGATGCCTCGGAAGAGAGGAAGGCATTCTGGTTTGCCCACTTCAAGGTAACTAAAGATAGTTAATTTAGTATGATTAATATAATTTTAAGCATTTTTTAGAACTTATTATTTTAATTTGTAATTCTTGTAGAGAACTTATTTTTATCCACCACACCGGGCCGAGCAGATTGAGAGGCAGTTTCCTGCCGTCGCCGCCAAGTTGATCCGTGATGCAATTGACGATCAGAAAGCTCGTCACCGCTCCGGAAAGCCGATTGCTGGTTGGATCACACCTGACCAGTGAACCATGATGAGGGCTCGATTTGAGGAGCCTGAGTACAAAGAGCGGTCGGAGAAGGCGAAGGCGGCTAGGACGATGGCCGAAAAGTGGTGTGGTGGATCGATTCCTATGACGGAGCATTTTCGTCATCTGGTATATAATTTATTGTAAAATATAAGATTTTATTGATAGGAGGAGTATATAATTTTCTATTTTACTAAAGAATAAAATATAACAAACATGCAGGTGAAGAGGGGTGAGGACGCAAACATGGTGACCGTCTTCCTGGCCACCCATCGGAAGGACGAGAAGCTCATCGACGACCGGGCTACTCAGAGCTTTGTAAGTACTAATTTAGATTTCGTTAATTTTTAACACAACTTGAAGAATATACAGATAACCATATACTTAATAATAATTAAATATTTTAGACATTTATTAGCCTAATTTAGGTAAGTACTGATGTATAGAGATGCACAATAATTTCTAGGAAGAGTATGTTAGGCTACATGATGAGCGTGCGAGTGCTAGTGCACAGGCAGAGGGAGGGGTTGGTACATCACAACCCTCTCTGCCTCAGTCGGAGGACGAGCTCTGGAAGACCGCTGTTGGTGGTCTTCAGAAGGGTACGTACTACGGTACGGGGTCCTACGGCGCATTTGTTGCGACGCAGGCATCCAGGGCTCCCTCTTCCAGTGCGCATTCACAGTCGTCATAGGCCGAGTCGTCCCGAGTCGAGGAGACCATTGTCCGCCAGATTGCTGAGCTGCACGACGATATGCTGAGGAGGATTGCTGAGCAGCAAGGGCCTCAGGCGCAAGAGGACGCTGCGTCGGTCACCGTACGCTTTGACGAGCTCGAGCGCACCGTACAGCAAGTACAGGGGACACAGGAGTCCATTTACGACACCGTTACCAGGATAGCGGCTTGCATGGAGCAATGCAGCACCAGACTCCGAGCCCTAGAGGAGACGCGGACGCACCCATCTCCAGCGGTTACATTGCCTCCTTCTCCAGCGGTTGCATTGCCTCCTCCTTCATCGTCGTCAGTGGTTCTTACACCGGAGCAGTATGCTTACCTTCTTTCCAGGAGCGGTGATGCTCCTCCTGATCAGTCGTACTCGGTATATACATTATTGTGTGATGGCCCATTGTTGGGTCTTTTATGTGGTTATACATACATTATTCTTATGTGGACGTACACTATGTTTGACATTGTTACAAATTTTCATAAATCTGTATTGATTGATGAGATTGTATTTCAAACTTGTTCGTGATTGTGTGTATACGTGTTGTTTGATACTGTGTTCGTGATACACCGTCGTTGTTGTAACAAATGGTGTAGGGGATGCTGCAAATTCTGCAAATGCTGTAAATGCTGCAAATGCTGCAAATGCTATAATTTTTTTAAATTTTTTAATATTTGCGACGTTCAGCGACGTCCAGCGACGACATAAACGTCGCTACGTAAATATAAGACACGTCGCTAAATTTAACGAGTACCATCGCTGATCGTCACTAAACGTCGCTACATAGGACGTCGCTAAACGTCGCTATATGTCGGTAATATAGTGACGTTAAAAAGTCGCAGAACGTCGCCATTTATCTCTAAAGCTAGGTCAGCATCGATGCATGTCAAGTCGCTCAACGTCGCTAGGTTACGTCGGTAAATGATGATGTTTTACGTCGCTGGCAGTCGCTAAATTAGCGACGTGTCCGCGTCGCTAAAGCTCGTCGCAATAGCGACGTATTGCGATGTTTTCTTGTTTAGCGACTAGGTTAATCACGACTACTTGAAAACGTCACTAAATACGTCGCTAATAGAAATTAGCGACGTATTTTTCCTATTTAGCGACGTATTGACGCGTCGCTGATTTGACAGATTTTAGTAGTGGGGGTTCCCGTCTTGGTGGAGGGAGTTGAATTCTGTCTCCTTGTATGAGCATGTCCAAGATGGGCTTGACGTGGTCGTCTTCGAAGGAGTAGGTTATTTGCGACCATTGTTTGTCTGCCGATTTTGACTCAGGTTTTTGGGCTGTGTCGGCCACCATAGCCTACCTGCCCTTGCTGTCCCGATTGTTGGAGGAGTTATCTCTATTTTTGTTGTTGGTATTAGGACGCTTGCCCTTGTTCTCTCCCTCCGAGATATGCAATTCCAGTTGGTGAGCCCTCTTCAATCGTTCTTCGGCGCTAGTGGCACTGATAATAAACGTCTTCCAGTCCTTAAATTGACTTTTTTCCATCCAGAGACTGATTATTGGGAGCAATCTCTTTTGGCAAATTTTAATTAAGGAGGAATTCGGATTACCAGACGGCAACTTCATTGCGGTTTGGCGAACGCTCAATATAATTCCATGTCAGCTCCTTCTCCCCTTGGACGACATCCATGAGGGTGGACATTGTGTCGTCCTGTCCTACTTCGTAGAATCTCTCCAAGAACATATGCTTGAAGCTGGCGAAGGAGTAGATGCAGTTGTCTGGCAGGTTGTGGTACCAGTCGAAGGCGACCCCTTCCAACACCCCGATGAATAATCGTGTAAGGATGGCATCGTCATGGGGCAGATGGTCGGTGGTGACTTCGAAGTAAGTGATGTACCGACTTGCGAAGGTTTTGCCATCATAGGGATTGATGTTGAACGGCTTATATCTTGGTGGGAAAGGGATGTCCCTCCATGCAGCAGGGTATGGTTGCCGTATTCTGAGGTCTTGAGAGGTTTTCCGAGCGTAAAACATGGCTCGGAGCTCCTGGACCTCTCTTCTTGCTTCTCTGGCCTCATCCGCAGCGGTGGGAGCCGTCATTTCAGGAGGATTGTTGCCCAGGTTCGGTGTCACTGAATTTGAGTCCGCATTGACTGCGGGACCCACGCTTGTTTGGCCAGGCATCCCGCCCTACAGAGCTGGAAGAGCCGCTTTGATCTCGTCTACAGACTTGACCAAGGCGTACAGTATGGCCTCCAGAGTGTCGATGTATTGGCGATCACTGGAACCCCCTTGGTTACTATCTGTCATGAATACCGTCCTTACATGAGGAGAGATAGAAGGAAAGAAGGAGGACGTGACCTCCGAGTCATATCCCTGCACCGAGAAGTCATCGGGGTATGTAGGAATGTTCTCCTCTAGTTCAGACTTAGAAGGAATAGTACCCCCAACTTCAGAGCTTGCTTCATCTTGAGAGTCGTGGACGTCCTCGGGAACGTCGGTATCTGCTGTATCTGATGGGAGAGTTGTTTCCTCGGGCTCGTCTTCTTGGAACATCGAATTGTTGTGGATGTTCGGAGGAGGACTACCCCCAGTTCCAGCGACCCTCAGTGGTGTGGATGATGAATCTCCCACTGTAGCAGATTTCGTCTTCGAACGGGTACCCTGGAAAACTCCGATGGTGGACAACCGTTTAGACGATAGTTTCTTAGTTGCAGTGGTTGAAATCTTTGGACTGGAGACGTTTATCTTCTTCTATCTCCCATCGGCGGGAATTTTTTGAGTAGAATTGCAGGAGATAACAGGAGGCGCCTCGTCCTCTGAGCTCGGGTGTTGTAGTCTTCGGAAGGCGGACTGCCGATTTTTTTTACTGTCGCGTTGTTGCCGCAGCAATTGACGATGATTTGGGTACAGTGACGTCCATGTGAGGACTCTTTACATATCGGGGCCTCCTCTCTTTCCTTGTGCTTATGAAGAATAACCTCACGCAAGTCAGACGGGTCTGGAATGACCATGTTTGCTCCCTGGGTTTTGGAAGACTTTTGGGAACCATTCTGTCCATTTGCCGCCGGGGGCTGGACTCGAGTGGTTCTGTACAACTTCCCTTCAGAGGCCCGCATAATAGTATTTGGAGCGCTCGAATGGTCAGAGGTCGGTACAGCGGACTGAGCTTGCCAAGCTCGCGCTGCTTTGGACTTCTTCACTCTAGTGCGTGAGGGCACATAATAGGAAGAATCTAAGTGGTGCTGGAGAGAGTCAGACATGTCTTCTCGGGAGTACGAGAGATCAGGACCATAGGAGAGGCGATCGAAGACTGAGCAGCGTGGAGCAGGCAGTGTGCGGCTATCATCAACAGTCTTCATGCGGCAGGCAGTTGTGGCCGCATAGGCTTTCTTCATGCGGCTGGAAGTTCTAGCCGCATGTATATTCTTCATGCGGCTGGCAGTTTCAGCCGCATGGTATCATGCATGCGGCAGGCGGTCTTAGCCGCATGCGAGTTCGGCTTCTTCCTGGAGCACATAGAATCATTCTTTATCCCTGCAAGTCCAGCATCGTAGTGCTTTCTTCTGCCGGACTTGGGGACAACAGAATCCTCTATGGCTTGAAGTGGGGCCGCATGAGAGTCGCCTTCGCCGTTTTGAGCAGCAGAGAGTACTCCGTCCAGAGCTTGGGGAGGAGCAAATGACTTTGGCCTCCACTTCCTGCGAGCCTTCTTCGTGCGGGTTTGCTTCTGGACCGGGCCAGCACTTCCTTCGGAGAGCATTTCTTCGAACGCCTGTTGGTCGAAGCGGACGACCATCTTTTGTTGTGTGGAGCCAAGTTTGGCTGCATCCGATTGCGTCACCAACTCCTCAGCCGTGGAGAAGTTTGTCCCCAGCAGAGTCGCCATCGTGTTTGCCATAAAATATAAAAGAACAGAACAATTATCGGAGGACTGGACTTTTACTTCACAATACATACTCGCTTGTACAAAGAAAGTCTAGGGACGAAAACCTAGGTACATCAATCTAAGTACAATTGTTTATTTTAGATTCTGGGGGGGTGACGATAGAGGCTTGGGAAAGCGACGTCAGCTCTGCCTTACTCCTTGGACGATCGAATGCAGCCTTGACTCCGGGAAAGATCTGCTTGGCGTTGAAGAAATGTTCTCTTTGCTCTCTGTATATTCTCTCTCTGACTCTCCCTCTCTCTCTCCGTCCTTTTTCGTAAGGAAATGGCACCCTGCTATTTATAAAAATGGGGGGCATCATTAGGGTTTACAATGATTGCCCATTCTCAAAAGTCGGCGGCTAAGGATCAATGAATCTGGGCCGCTCATCTTGAATATAATAGATTTGAGCAATTAATGTGATTGCATCAAATCTCTGTGGGTAATTAATGATGATTGACATAAATCCTCATAATTTGCTATATCAATCTCGGATTTCCTGCCACGTGTCATTGATTTGCTTGATTGTAAATGATCTGATTTGATCCTAATATTTTATTGGGATTTGTTGATGGATTTCGATCGATTTGATGCCACATGTCCCATTATCATGCCACGCGAGCCACTTAGGAAATCTGAGCCGCATGAGGATTGCTCCCCATTGAGCCGCATAAGACTGGCCACGTGTCAAGGCTACTTGGGAATGTCCCCTGAACACTTGAACCGCATGGTGATGATCTGAGCCGCATGAGCGTAGGTGACCGCATGATAGATACCCTCTTCGTGAGCCGCATGGAGATAGTCCTCGTGAGCCGCATGGGATAGCCTCTGCTTGAGCCGCATAGGGTAGTTCTCGTGAGCCGCATGGAATAGCTTCGGCCTGAGCAGCATGGGATGGCCTCTGTCTGAGCCGCATACGACTGTCCACGTGTCAGGGCCGCATGAAGGTTTCTGGATTTCGAGGGATTGTGTCAGAGATTTCCTTCGTTTCCCAAGGGGTCAGCCATTATGACGGAGTCATTATTGTATCTTTGTGTCAGAGCTGTCATTTGTCAGAGCTGTCAGCCGTCAAGGCATTTAATACAGTAAAAGACAAAGGGAAGTGCTGTTGCAGGCCACGTGGCTCCCCTCTGTGCCGCATGGAACTATTCGAGCCGCATAGACGCTTGAGCCGCATGGATCCCTGAGCCGTATGTGCTCTTTCAGCTGTATGGGGATCCTTAACCGCATGGATCTTTCTTTATTCTGTTTCATGCTTCTACAGGTACGTCCAGCCTACGTCGCAGTATCGACGGTAGAACGCTATAAAGGTCATCTAGAATATATAGAATCTAAGACACAATACTATAACCTGTCATCTCCGTACAGAGGAATATAAGCACAACTCAATCACATAAATCTAAGGAAGATAGGCACGAATATGATAAAGAAACAAGATGAATAAATAGTCTGAAATAGTGTTGAATCACAATCACAAGTTCAGAATTTAAAGACATCACAAGATCCCAAATAAATACTACATGTCTCAAAATATCAAGCTAGAATATAGTCCAGACAAAATCTAGCTAAACTAAGTCACTACAGGATGTACGTCCTCAATGAGCACCGGGTCCACAGGCTGGTCCTGGTCGTACGCTCCATCTATGCCAAATCCGTAGTAGGTCGGACAATCTGTATCTAAATCCTCTAAAAAATAACGGGGATTATCCTGTCAGGATATGAGCAAGTATAAACACCAACAACAGTTCCATATGAATTAATAAATACTACATGAGACAATCATAATGAAATAAATGATGAATGTCAAAAACTGGAGTAAAACTGTATAAAAGAACTGAATAGCATATCATGGGTGAGATGCAAGGTAAAACTAGAATAAGCAGTAAATGTAATCTGATGTACGATGTAAACCTATAAAGTAAGTGCCATGAGATATTAGAGCGTTATATGATCGGCTTGGGTCAAGATCGGGTTGTTCCATTTGACCGGCTATGCACAGGCAGTATAATAGTATAGGGATCAGGCCGGCCAAAATGGAAAGTCATGCACAAGTAGTATAAGGTCAGCCTACACCCTATGTGTGGTGAGGGTGGAGCTATGCACAAGTAATAAACAAGTAGGGGTAATGATCATATAACCTCTAATAATACCCCATCCTCGAATAGTGTAATGGATCCAGACATGATAGGTCATGACACGAAATGCGAAGAGCAGGGGCCAGCCCACTCCCAAATTGGCATCTATATAAGTACAAGAAACAATATCGAACAATGTACGCATATACCAGGTAAACCAGGAATGACATCTCATGACGAGATTCACTTATACTAGTCCGTGTATCCTCGTGTCGAGAATCAAATATAACACTACAACTAAATCAGATATAGTAGATATCAAAGCAATAAAAACTATCAGAGAATGTACTTGCCTGTTGTCCTGAGCAGAGAAAATCGAAATACAAACCACTCAATGAGCCATAAACGGTCAACTCGCACAACAGTCTCCTAATGCTGAAACAGACATTACCAACATTCTCAGAATGGTCGAATTAGCTAGAAATGCCTACCCATAAGTCCAATTCTGGCCACAGCGGTAAAACGATAATTTTGTATCAAAATGGTGTCAGCCGTTGGACCCACTTTCCACCCAAAAATGTGACAAAACCTACAGTTTCTAAAGTTATCAAACTACATGTCTATAGGTTCGGTTTCACGAGACAAACCCAACCATATGTCCAAAGTTGGATTCCGGTGGGCCGTACACAAATTCGTCCATTGGATCGGGTCACGGGCCCGTTAAAATAGCGTTCCGGTCGATCTTCTCAGATTCAGACCAAACTTGGCATACAGGACCAGAAAAATGATACGGTCCTGTTGGCACAAGTTTTGTCTCGATATGACGAGCGTGCATAAAGTAATTGACAAATTTGCAAAAGGTCAATATGGTAAATTTTGACGGATACGCATCAAATTCGTCGCGCACTCGCGACCAATATACATTTTCTCAAAGCCCATACGTCCACAAAGTCGATAACGCAGCTTTCGATGTTTTTGGTTCGCGACCACGTCGTCCGGATTGACGGGACGGACGGCGTATCGGGAATTTTTTTTTAAAAATCCAGTTTTAGAAAACAGTTTTTTCACCAAATTCACAAACCAATAACCTTCTGTATAATACATAAAATTTAAATCTACAAGAAGGATTTTGACTCCTATATATTGTCTACAAGTCTCTTCAGACCAATTTTGAAAACTAGCAACACGCTGGTCGCAAATCGGTCACAAAGTTGGGGTTTCGGGACAGTTTCTAACGTCCAATAAATCAAGTTTTTCTCGATTTTGGAATTCATTTTTCGTCGCACATGATACGAATCGGCACGAACTATTTGAAGAAACATGAAGACGTATATGTTGTGAACGTACCAGTAGAAACGGATCGTGAAACGATTGAGCGAGCGTCGTGCAAGATCAAGGCGAAGTGGGGTTCGCGGCTGCTCTGCGCTGCTGTCCTATCTTTGTGTCTGTCGCCGTTGCGCGTGTCCTGACCGGCCTCCGGCGGTCGTGGCGGTCGCCCAGGGTCGACGGTGAGGTCGGGGTAGTCGGGAAGGCGGCGGCTAGGTTAGAGATAAAAAAAAACTCTTCCTCTCTCTCTCTCTCTCTCTCAAAAAATATATATATAAAGGAGGGGGCTCGCGTTCGGTTTATGGAAAGGGGGGGCTCCTTTGCTGTTGTGTTGTATGCGTTTGTGTGTGGTGTGTTTTGTTTTGATTTCTATTTCGACTTTCTATTTGATTTTGACTTTTCTTTATTACTTTATTCCTTTATACTTTATATAATAGAGTATATATATATATATATATATATATATATATATATATATATATATTTTTTTTTATATATATATATATATATATATATATATATATATACATAAAATATATAATATATATATATATATATATATATATATATATATATATATATATATATATATATATATATATATATATATATATATATATTTAGCAAAAAAAATATATATATATATATATATATATATATTTAGCAATCGCTAAAGCCTTCATTGAAATAAAAACGGAATTGGAACCGGGAGATAGCCCAAGTTCCTACAAAATGTGGGGGTAGCCCTAATAAAGGTCCTGACTAAAAACGATATTAGCCACTAACAGGTTTTTTTTTTTTAGTCTAGATCTGGCAGAAAGGATAAAACGAAAATGAAAAAGACAGTTCAAAATTCAAACTGAGACACGTTAGGCGGGATAAGGCGTTGGGCCCGAGGGGCTAGTGGCGGTAGGCCCGAGAGGGTGTAGGGCCCGAGGGGGATCGCGTCCCGAGGCGGGGGGAGCACTGCACGAGATAGCAGCACGCGGCCCGAGGAGGCGCGCGGCGCGAGAAGGGCGCGCGGCCCGGGTGGGTGGGGTTCTGGGGCCTCCGGCGGAGGAGGCCAGAATCGGAGGGGGGTGGCCCGACCTCAGGGGGGAGGGATAGGGTGTTTACGGCCTCCAAGCCGACGGGAAGGAAACTGGGGAGGATCGGCAGCGGAGGAGAGAGCCCACCGTCGAGGGAGGGTGGGGGAGATCAACTTCGGGGGCGGCAGAGGAAGCCCGGGAGGAGGGGAGGAGGAGAAAAGGGTGGGCCGGGTGGGGGACACGCGAGGATGGGCACTACCAAAATAAGTGGTTTTAGCGAAGCCCAAAAATGTCGCTAAAACAATAAAATTCGTCGCTAATATGAAGCACCGACGCAATTACCGACATTTAAGTTTTGTCGCCGTTTCCTTAGTCGCTGATTACAAAAACGTCGCTGAACGTCGCAATTACCGACATCCAGCGACGTAACTGTACGTCGGTGAGTTATCGACGTCTACCGTCGTGTCGGCGGTATATTAGCGACGTATATGTCGTCGCTACACGTCGGTGAAGTCCTGGAATAATTCTCGACGTCTACCGTCGTTTCGTCGGTAATATAGCGACGTGAATGTAGTCGCTAGACGTCGGAGACCTGTACATTTTTTTGCAGCTAGTCGTCGGTAAACGTCGGAAAAGCGTCGGAGACCTGTACTTTTTTTGCAGTTAGTCGTCGGTAAATGTCGGAAAAACGTCGGAAAAATGTATTTTTTGCAGCTTCTCGTCGGTAAACGTCGGAAAATGACATCGATAAATGTCAGTAAGCGTCGCTAAACGTCGCTAAAATTGTAAAAAAAATAAAAAAAATAAAACACAGATTCTATATTACCACTCACAATTCAAGATGCTACACATATAGGTACACATTCAAATCCCCACTCACAATTCCAAATCACAGCGCATTCAAACCCCCACTCACAATTCAAGATGCTACACATATAGCTTTAATCTAAGTTAATTAACATCCAATCCAAACACAATTAACATTTATCGACGAAGGAATTAACATGCAATCCAAACATCCAATCCAAACAAGTCACAAGTCAAATCGATACAAACACAATTAACATCCAAATCCAAACATCCAATCATAAGTCACAAACATATGATGATACAAATACAAACAAAAGTCCTAACTAGGACTACTAGTGATCTGGTGCAGGAGGGGCACCGCCGCGACGAAGGGATAACAACTCCTCATTCTCCGCAAGTGAAATCGATACAGATGGAGCGCCAGGCTGTGACGTCGGTGGAGTCGGTGTCGAAGAAGAAGGCGGTGGAGACGACGGAGTCGACGACGATGAAGGCGCACCCAGAGTACCAGCATGCTCCAACGCTGTAAGTCGCTGGTTGTATGAATCCATGATAGATAACATTCTACCACTGCTCTGGACTATCGAATCCTGCGCCAATCTCACCGTCTCGGCCATGGTCACCTGTTCTGTCTGCAACTCCGTCACCGTGCGCTCTAACCCTCCAACGGTGCGCTCTGTCCTCTCAGTCGTCTCCACGAGCCCCATAATGCCGCGGTCGAGCGCATCCAATCGTGCTATCAGCGCAGGATCGTCCGTAGGGTACTGAGACTGCTACTCGATCCGTCGTAGCAGGTCGTCACGGAGAGACTCCATCATCTGGTGGACTCGGGCAGACTCCTGGGACGGCTGTGGACCATGCACACTAGCAGGAGATGTCCTAGAGGACTGGGTCGCAACTAGGGCGCCATAGGATCCCGTACCGTAGTACGTACCCCTATGGAGGCCACCAGCGGCGGTCATCCACAGCTCGTCCTCCGACAGAGCTTGAGTGGGCTGCGAGGAAGTACCGGCCACTCCTGCATCAGGTGCACTAGCAGTCGCCCGTTCCCGCAGCCTCTGATACTCGGCCTAGAAAGTATGGATAGTACTATATGATTTCTAATTTCTAATTAATGTACTTATTTTTACTAACTTCATGAATATTTATTTGCATCATATTTACTAAGTTATATTAAAATTGACACGAAGTATTAAATTAAGATAACGTATTGTAATACTTACATAGGTCTGCTCGGCCCTCTCGTCAATAAGGACTCCGCCTTTCCGATGGGTGGCCAGGAAGACGGTCACCATGTCGGCGTTACCGACCTTCCTTACCTGTAATTAAATATATTATCTTAGTAATAATTTATCGGATTTGCATTAAAATAATATTTCTAAAAGAGAAAGACATACCAGACGACGGAAATGTTCCGTCATCGGAATCGACCCACCGTACCACTTCGAGGCATGTTGCCTAGCCGCCTTAGCCTTCTCCGACTTCTCCTTGTACCTTGGCTCGTTGAATCGAGCCTTCATCGCATTCCACTGATCAGGGGTGATCCAACCTTTGATCGGCTTTCCGGCACGATCACGTTCCTTCTGATCATTAATAGAGTCGCGGATCAGCTTAGCAGCGACGGAAGGAAACATCCCCTCGATCAGCTCGGCCCGGTGCGGTGGATAGTAAAACATATCCTAGAACAGTACGAAACCAAATATTTATCAGTTATATATAATATGCATAAATTAAATGATTCATGTTAAAAACAAATCTATTTTAACCTTGAAGCGCGTAAACCAGTAGTTCTTCCTTTCGTCTGGAGCATCAGAGTAGTTAATCCAGGGACCACCATAATTATGCCTCAGCATATCGCCTAGGCGTCTCTGTACCCCTGGAGGACGATATATATGCAGACATATTATATTCATGAAAAAAGTTAATTTATGATAAAAACAGAAAAAAAATCATAAACCAAAATACCTACTTTGTACCGTCGGCCCAGATCTCCGTCCTCCTCTCCTCCGGAGGTGCGCAAGGAGGATCTGCATGATGCTGGTCGGCCGTCGGCACATCCTCCTCGGCCGTCGGCGTAGCCTCCGCCATCTGCTCATCCGTCTCCATCGTCGTATCAGCATCAGGAATGCTAGACGGGCGAGCACTCTCAACAGGCCTGGAACTACTCGTCCCAGGAGATATGCCACGTGATGTCGTCCCAGCAGGCCCAGCTACTGTCCGATATGGAGGAGTAATCGGCGACGAAGATCCAGAGCCGGTACCAGTAGGAGGTACCGAAGGAAAACTCCGTCCTCTAGCAGTACCTGTAGGAAGTACTGGAGGATCATGTCCTCGTCGTGTCCCTCGTAACGCTCTGCGACGACCTGCCATACCTGATAACAGTATATGATAGTACAAGAAATAATAGAGACTAGAAATATGAAAGTACAACAAATAATAGAGATTAGAAATATGAAAGTACAACAAATAATAGAGACTAGAAATATGACAGTACAACAAAGATAATAACCAAGGTAACATATGATGATACATTCTACAATAAACATCTAAGTCCAGATAATATATTCTAGAAGAAACATCTAAGTTCAGATAAGTATATCTCTCTCAATCATCTTCAGAATAATCATCTTGTTCGTCTTCCTCGACCTCATCTTCCTCTTCCTCCTCATCTTCACTTTCGTCTTCACCTTCGTCGGCTTCGTCTTCCTCTTCGGATAATTCTACATCTTCTACATTATGTGTCGTGTAATGCGTAACTTCCGTGGAGTCCACATCGACAATATTGGTTACAGGAGGTAGCTCGTCCTCCTGGTAAGCTTTTTCATCAACATTAAAAGTATCTCTAGCTTTAGTCTTGCATACTGCCCACCAGTCAGACTTCGTTGCTCCCCGTCTCGGATAAGCTGTGAAGTACACGAGCTGAGCCTGAGTTGCTAGGACAAACGGTTCGTAGCCTTGATATCTACGCTTGTAGTTTATATCCACAAGACCATGCTTGTCAATTTTCCAGCCTTGATTTTCAATCGGATCGAACCATTCACACTTGAACAACACGATCTTTGTAGGTTCTCTGCCATAATTATATGACAACTCCACAATCTCTCGCAAGATGCCAAAGAAATCATTTCCTGGATCGACGTCTTTGTAGTTCGAAGACTTGATACACAAACAACTATTCTTCGTGGAATCAAGATCCAGGAAGCTGTCTCTGATCGGAGCATTTGTCGACTTGAACCGAAAGCCATTGACACAATAACTTGGCCATGTTTTAACAAAAGTAATTGGTCCCTTGGCAAGAGTTCTAATTAATTCAATCTCGGGTGAAATTAGACGATCGACCTGAATATCAAAAAAGAGATAATAAGTTATTTATTGCGCAGTTGCATTAGAAGAGGCCAGTAAATATTACCGAGCTGCTTACATATTCGCTCAACCAAGAAGGAAAATGACGTCTCATTTCTTGTTCTAATGCTTCGTCTGTTAGGTAGGGTCTAACCAGCCTCAACTCATCATTATATGTGCTGGAAAACAACGAAGCATTAGAACGATTAGTACAATAATATTAGCTTATACTATTACATTGAGATGACGTAAACTCATCATTCCTTACTTACCCCTCTAGCTTCTCCACTTCATCCTCGTCACAATTGAGTAATACATACAACTGAGCAGCCCTTAGCTCTTCGTCATTCAAATATCTCTTCTTTATTTTCTCCGAAGGCTTTCCGGACGTATTAAATACTTTCAGTATTCCATCATTAAATTCTTGATATCCGTCGTCGTTTCTCGGAGCCCTCGTTCTATTCGTAGCAACATGAGGTTTGAAATAGGAGGAGCAGAAATTTGTAATCTCCTCGAGAATATAGGCTTCACAAATAGAACCCTCGACCCGAGCCTTATTTTTTACCTTTCTTTTTAGGTGATTCAAATGTCGCTCGAACGGGTACATCCATCGATATTCAACGGGTCCACCAACACGTGCCTCGTAGGAAAGATGAATCGGCAAATGCTCCATAGAGTCAAAGAATCCAGGAGGAAACACCCTCTCTAGCTTGCACAGTGTTACCGCAATGTCCTTCTCTTGCTTTTCTAGACGATCAACGAGCAATTTCTTAGAACAAAGGTCCCTGAAGAATATGCTAAGCTCCGTCAATGGATCCCAAACTGCCTGCGGTAAGAATTCCCGAAATGTAATCGGAATTAACCGCTCCATGAATACGTGACAATCATGGCTCTTCATACCTGTCAGTTTGTTCTCCTTGAGGTCGACGCATCTTCTCAAGTTTGAAACATACCCATCTGGAAATTTCAGACCTTGAATCCACCTACAAAGCCTCACTTTATCCTCCTTCTCCAGTGAGAAAATTGCCTTAGGCTGCTTCAACTTCCCATTCCCGTCCTCTATCAAATGCAATGCAGGACGTCTACATATTTCTTTCAAGTCCAATCTAGCCTTAGGATTGTCTTTCGTCTTCCCCTTTACGTCCATTACAGTATTAATTATGTTGTCAAACACATTCTTCTCGATATGCATGACATCAAGGTTATGTCTAATCAGATTGGTGCTCCAGTATGGCAGATCCCAGAATATACTCCTCTTCGTCCAGTTATGAGTGCGACCAAATCCGTCACACTTGTAGCCCGTAGCAGGCTGCTCAATAGCACTTGATAAATCTCTAACCTCCTCCCATATCGTGGCTCCGTACCACCTTGTCGGTGGATCACCTTTCTCCACAACGCCAGCACGAAAAGCATTCATGTTCCTCCGGTACGGATGATCCTTCGGCAGGAATTGTCGATGACAATCGAAGAAGCACGGTTTGCCTCCGTGTTTCAAACGGAAAGCCTTAGTGTCGTCCATGCAACATGGACATGAAAGACGACCATGCGTGCTCCATCCAGATAACATTCCATAGGCCGAAAAGTCGTTGATGGTCCACATAAGTGCTACCCGCATCTGGAAATTTTGTTTTCTAGATACATCGTACGTGTTGAAACCTACTTCCCACAGCTGATTCAACTCATCAATCAATGGCTGTAAATAAACATCGATGTTCCTTTTCAGATTGTTCGGACCTGGGATAATAACGGTGAGGAACATATATGGAGTCTTCATGCACATCCAAGGCGGTAGATTGTACGGGGTGACGATCACAGGCCAACACGAATACTGGGATCCCGAAAGTCCGAATGGGGTAAAACCGTCAGAGCAGAGACCCAATCTAACATTATGCGGATCAGAAGCAAAATCTGGATACTCTCGATCAAAGTGCTTCCATGCTTCTCCATCAGATGGGTGATCCAACACTCCTTCGGTATGTTCCCGCTTATGCCAACTCATGTTTTCTGCAGTTTCCTTCACCATAAACAACCGCTGCAAACGCGGCGTTAACGGCAAGTAGTTCATCGAAGAGGTAGGCTTCCTGTAGCGATCGACACCACAAAATCTGCAGGCATCTTCATCCTTGTCGTCTTTGTAGTACAACATGCACCCGTTGCGACAGGCATCGATTTTTTCATATCCCATCCAGAGCGATCTAACCATCCTCTTAGACCGGTAGAAGTCTTTAGGCAACTACGCACCCTCAGGCAATATTTCTATAAGCAACTCCATAATACGGTTGTAGCAATCTTGTGACATGTTAAAATCGGACTTGATGATCAACAATCTTGTAACCACCTCCAACGGTAAATGATCCTCACAACCAGGATATAATGGAGTCCTTGCATTCTCCAGCAACTCCATGAACTGTGCAGCATCGGGGTTCGGTGCCTCCTCAGGTGCATCATGATCATCCGGATCGAAACTAGGCCCGGCCGCGTCAAAAACCATGTTCACCAACCCATCGTCGTAAGGAGCGTTGTTGTGGACATCCACATAAGGCTCGTACTCCGATGCTAAAGACACAAGTTCTCCGTGCTCGCTCCACTGATAGTAATTCGGCGTGAAACCCTTCGAGTACAAATGATACGTGACATCCACTTCTGGATGATATTTCAAGTTGCGACATCTCACACACGGACACTTAATTTTGGTACCGTCCATGTACTGAGGGAATGCCTTGGCAAACTGCAGGAACTGGTGTACACCCTCTATGAATTCATCCCGTACACCGCACATGTCATCAGGATGACGGTTGTACATCCAAGTACGATTCCGCAGATAGTAATTCAGCTCCATAATTCTGTAAGATAGATACATCAAGGTAGTGAATGATATGCAAGTGTCAAAGCTTTTCCGATGGATTGCATTTATCTTTTCATCCATTCATTCATGCATTGCATTTATCTTTTCAGTTTTGCATATCATTACCTACTATTTTACATGCATACTTTATATATACATCAAGGTAGTAATACTAGTTGATGTTCTGAAAAGGAGAGTGCGATGTCTAGTAGAGGATTCTTTTTTTGAGGAGCTGTCATATCATGGAAGTCAATATAAAATAAAAGAAGTCTACATGCAATTCTATATGATTTCTAGGCCAATCAAGGTCAAAGTCAACTATTGGTCAACTCGATCAACAATCTAGTAAAACAAGGCTAAACTAGATCAATAAGACAACATCTTGGGTTACATTGGTCAACTGGATTACATTGGATGTAAAAATCTGTATCGTAAGACAAACTAAACATAATTAGTATATAATCATGTAACTGGTGGATCCGCTAGCTAGTAAGCCGGATGTACTTAATATCAGAGAGTATCAAATTAGTATCAGTATATAGGTTAGGCAGACCGTATCAAACGCATATCGGAATAGTAGGCCGAATAGGAGGCCGAGATAGTCGAATGAGAAGAAGGGAAGAAGGGAGGAGCAGATGGGTCCAGAGCCATGGTGGAGGAGAAGAAGTAACATGAGAGCAGTTTCCGCCGTAACATCTCCTGGCTCTGCTGGCAACTGAAGTCCAGATGCTACAAAGGACGATTCTTCGCTGAAATCGACTACAACATCCATCAGTTCAAGTTCATTCCTATATGAGTATATTCCAATGCTATAGAGGAAGGTCAACAAACTGATGGCTTCTATGGCATTGGAATCTACTCATATAGGAATGAACTTGAACTGATGGGTGTTGTAGTCGATTTCAACGAAGGATCGTCCTTTGTAGCATCTGGACTTCAGTTGCCAGCAGAGCCAGGAGATGTTACGGCGGAAACTGCTCTCATGTTACTTCTCCTCCTCCACCATGGCTCTGGACCCATCTGCTCTTCCCTTCTTCCCTTCTTTTCATTCGACTATCTCGGCCTCCTATTCGGCCTACTATTCCGATACCGATACTTTGAACCTTGATCTTAACACAAACCTATATACTGATCGATACTAATCCGCTACGCCCGATACTAAGTATATACGGTCGATACTGATAGCGATAGTCCGATACCGATAGCGATAGTCCGATACCGATAGTTCGATCGATACCGATAGTTCGATACCGATAGCGATAGTCCGATACCGATAGCGATAGTTCGATACCGATAGCGATAGTCCGATACAGATACACATGGACCTACATATCTATATATCACTAGTAGCCATACTCCTCCACATACTACTTTACACACTAAGACTAATTTCTTAGACTGAACCCACAATCTTTAACTTACCATAAGTCACTATACTATCCTTTATATATACAACCTTTATAGATACAATCGATATATAGCCATCACTCCCTTCTTTTATCAAATCTGATACACCCTACCATCTTTGTGAACTCTCAATGTCACATACTAACTTTCCCTCTTCACACTCCACTCTAAACTCTGAACTCAACCCTTAGGTAACCCAATATATAACTAAATCCTAACCACTGCAACCAAACACAAATCGAGATACACATATATATACAAAGCTAATCAAATATATATACTAGACTTCACATTCAAGGATTGGTTTAAGTTCAAGGACTGAACAAGGATGAGAAGGGCTTGACTGAATATGGGTTAAAATGGGGCTTAATCTCTGCTTGGCCTATTGGCCTGTTGCCTAAGGCCCTCTCTCATCTATTACAGTGCTCTACCCTTTCTATACTAACACCCAAATCCTAATCTAAAAGATACTATGGTTGACTATGGCTGATACTAGTAACTTTGGAACTGATCATACATGTTCATAAGTTGAACAAGGACTGAACTCTTATGCCCCCTCTCCCTTCCATCAAATGATACATCTAAGAAGTGGCCTTTACCTACCTAGAAGTCGACTGAACAACTAAGAAAGGGGACTGAACAATATAGAGGACAGTTACTCAGTTTCAATGTCCTACAGTAAATAACATTACATTATATGAATTAGCATCTTAATTATCAATTTTACTCTTGAAAACACAAAGAACAATACATGTATCAGAAAATCCCTTTTTCGAACCAAAATTTGAATAAATACAACCCAAACTTGCATTCCATGAACCTCGGCCATGTAAACTAACATCTCAGATATTGTATACATCTTAAACATCATAAATCTACATTATTTAACAATTTAATTTACTTAAAAGATTTTAGAAAATGCTCAAACTGGACAGTTTCAGAAAATATGTGAAGAACCCTCAATTCGAATCAAAAACCCAAATTCATATCAATTAATGTGTGCACAAGGTTTATACATATGTCAGGGGGGTGTCTCGTGTCTAGCAAACTAGACACGAGGTGTCCAAACAAGAAACGTGTACAGGCTCGTGTTGAGGTGTCGAGCCGATTAGAGTTAGGGTTTACCTGACCGTGACGACGAGGGGGAGCGACGACGGTGAGGGGGAGCGGCGGTCGAGGTGGCTGGAGCTGGCTCTGGCGAACGGCGAGGGAGAGCGGCGGTGGAGGTGGCTGGAGCTGGCTCTGGCGAACTGGAGCTGGCTCTGGCGACGGCGAGGGGGAGCGGCGGTGGAGGGGGAGGAGGGGGTCGACGGTCTCCGGAGGAGGAGAGCGGCGGTCACCGATGGTCGGTGGGGGTCGGGGGCCGAGGGGGTGGGGGAAGCCGGCTCGGGGTCGGGGGGGTAAGGAAAATAATTGGGGGGAAAATAATGGGGGGAATAAAATTGAACCTGACCTATATTTACAAGTTAGCGACGTCACACAAAAACGTCGGTAAACGTCGCTAGTATAAGTGATATTAGCAATGAATTAACATATACGTCGGTAAAGGTCGCTAATATCACTAATATTAGCGACGTTTACCAACTTATACGCGACGTTATCTGTTTAAAACGCAAACGTAGTTTAAATACGTCGCAGAACGTTGCTGTCCGTCGCTAATAACGACATTTTGCGACGTAATAAAAAAACGTCGCTAAATTGTTTTTTCCCTGCGACGTTTTCTTAAAACGTCGCTAATTTCGTCGGTAATATGACTTATTTTGGTAGTGGGGGAGGAGGGATCTCGGTCGGCGGACGGGGGAGCCCGACCGAGCGAAGGGGGGGCTGCGCGCGCCGTCGGAGAAGGCCGAGAGAAGGACGGGGAGAGGGGCTCCAGTGAAGGGACGGAGGTAGCCACGGACGAAGGCTAAGAGAGGGGCGGTGGAGACCAAAGGCGGGCTCCGGCAGTCCTAGCGGGGGAGTGACAAGGGGTGGGTGCCGGCGGAGACTCGATCGGCCAAGAGAGAGGTCACAGACCGGCGGTGGAGGGGAATATGAGGGGGGCCGCAGCGTCCGCCGGGGCGGAGCTACGAACGGGGAGAGGAAGGAGGAGGGGGCGGGGGAGAGGGGAAGGGGGATACGGCCGCCGGGAAGAAACGCCTACTGCCGGCTGGGGGGGTTATCTCGCAGCCAACGGCGAAGTAATCGTCGGAGGACGACGCTGGAGGGGGGAGTTGTGGCGCGGCGCGTTGGGTGGGAGACGACCACCGTCGACGGGAGAGAGGTGGCCAGGAAGGAGGTGGCCAGTCCTAATCCGCCGAGGGGAGCGGAGGCAGGAGGACTCGGGGCGGGTCCAGTCGAGGGAGCGGAGAGCCACGGAAGGGAGAGGTAGGCGGACGGCGGGGGACCGTCGAGTGGCGCCGGGGAGGGAGCCTGAGCGAAAGTGGCTGGCCACTGCACGGGGACCGGAGAAGTCCTATGCACGAGGCGAGGAGGAGGGAGAGAGACCTTCGACGATTGAGGGGGCGCCGGCGAGGAAGCCTGAGCGGGCGCGGCCCCGCCGGGGGGGGGGGGGATGAGACCGAAGTGGGGGCCAGGGGGGAGGGCGGAGGCTCGTCGACTGCAGGCGCAGGCGGCCCGTGTCGGCTCCGGCGGCGGCGACGTCGGGGACGCGTCCGGCGGCAAAGGGGGGGAGAGGACAGCAGCACCTCGGGCAGGAAAGAGAGGGGGACGCGCCGCCCAGGGAGAAAAGACGCGAGGCGGGGGGCGGCCGGGGGAGAAGGCCGGCGGAGGCAGAAGAAGACGCGGGCTGCCAGGGGGCGGCCCACCAAGGCGGCGCCCACCAAGGGGCCGGCCACCAAGGGGAGAGCCAGCCCCGGCAGGAGCCTCCCCGAGAATCGCCCCAGGGGGCACTGCACAGCATCAACTCTTATATATATATATATATATATATATATATATATATATATATATATATATATATATATATATATATATATATATATATATAAAATCTTTTTCCCTTCTATATATATATATATATATATATATATATATATATATATATAGTCCCCGTGGTCGTAGCCCGTTGGGAACGGTGGAGCATCCCAGCGCAGTGGCACGGGTTCGAGCCCCCTTGGAGGCATGCCTCCAAGCACCATTAAGAAGTGGACACACTCAAATATATATATATATATATATATATTTATATATATATATATATATTTTATATATATATATATATATATATATATATATATATATATATATATATATATATATATATATATATATATATATTTTCCCTTATATATATATATATATATAAGGGAAAATATATATATATATATATATATATATATATATATATATATATATATATATATATATATATATATCCCAACCACTATGAAGGACTTTCGGCCAATTAGTCTTTGTTCTGTGATGAATAAGATTATTTTGAAATTACTTTCTAGACGACTGGCTCCTATGTTATCCAAAATCATCTCAGAAGAACAAAGTGGTTTTGTGAAGGGTCGAGAAATTGTAGACAACATACTCTTGGCTCAGGAAATGAAGAGCAAAATGAAGAAGAAAAATAGAGGGGGTAATGTTGTGATCAAGCTTGATATGATGAAAGCCTATGATAGAGTGGATTGGGGTTTTCTTATGAACGTTATGAGGAAGTTTGGTTTTAATGAATTATGGATTGACATTATTTTCAGACTTCTTAATAATGTTTGGTTTTCAACAATTGTAAATGGCGCTTCATCGGGTTTCTTTAAAGCATTTAGAGGAGTTCGTCAGGGAGATCCACTATCTCCAGCATTATTTGTTATTGCCGCAGAAGCGCTATCTCGCAATCTCAACAAATTACTGTCCAAGCCTTCCTTCAATAACTTCTATGTTCCTCCTGGATGTCCTCCGATTACTCATTTAGCATATGCGGATGATGTAATCCTCTTCTCTGCAGGAGACTCGACCTCGGTTCAACACATTATCAGGATTCTGAATCGATATGAGGCAGCTTCGGGTCAGAAGATCAACCATGCTAAATCATCTCTTTATGTTCCTGATACGTTTCTGCAAGAGAGAGCCCATCATCTCCAATCTATCACTGGCTTCAACCTTGCCTTTCCTCCATTTACTTATCTGGGTTGCCCGTTGATGGCGGGTAAGCAAAATGCAAGCATGTATGAAGATCTGATATCAAAGGTTCGACAGCGGCTTGATGGATGGCAACAGAGAATTCTCTCTTATGGTGGTAAACTTGTTCTTCTCAAATCAGTTTTGACATCAATTCCAATATACACACTAGCGGCTTGCAATCCCCCTATAAGCGTCATCGGCCAGCTGGAATCTCTGTTTGCTCGTTTCTTCTGGGGGGCGAAGGATGGTGTCGACAAGCATAACTAGGTGGGATGGAAATCAATGGCGAGACCTCACAAGGAAGCTGGATAAGGGGTACGTAGCTTAACTGAAACAATGAATGCCTTTACATCTAAATTATGGTGGAAATTTAAGACACAAGACTTGCTTTGGGTTCGATTCTTTCGAGCCAAATATTGTTCAAGACTACAAATTGATGAGGTGCTACCTACTTTGCAATCATCGAGACTTTGGAAGCGACTCTTACAGGGAAGAGAATTAAGCAACCATCTGATTCTGCCCTCGCAAATTGCGGGTAATTTGAATTGGCGCTGGTCTCCTTCTCCTACAGGTAGTTTCAGTCTTTCATCTGCCTGGACGAATACTCGAGTCCCATTTATGCAACAACCTCATTATAAGCATATTTGGGGAACTTATATCCCGCTTAAGTGGTCGATATTGCTTTGGAGAATTCTACTTGACAAGCTACCTACTGATGACCATATTCGAAAGTTTGGTTTTCAGTTAGCTTCTAAATGCCATTGCTGTCTTGAACATGATCAAGAATCAATTCTGCATATATTCAAGGAAGGAGAGCTTGCTGATTATGTTTGGTCGAGACTGGCCGTAGCTTTTGATATTCGCAGGTCAAGTCGATCGATTCTATCCTGGTTCAAATTATGGTGGACGAGGAAAAATCTGCACATCAAAGAAATTATCGTCGGAGCGGTTTGCTGGGTGGCTTGGAAGAACCGAAATAAGTGGCATTATGAATCCTACTCATTCAATCAAGAACAGCTACTATTCGAAGTAAAAAGACAGGTGAAGAAGGCCTTGATTCGATGTCGACATTCTCCTAAACTTCCTCTTATTTTGCAGTAGTCTTTTGTAATGTTGACTCTAGCTCTCTTTTCGGAGTATCAATAAAAGTTAAGTTGTTATATATATATATATTATATATATATATATATAAAATATATATATATATATATATATATATATATATATATATATATATATATATATATATATATATATATCATAAAATGAAATAAATACCAAAAAATTCTAAAATTATTTCTAAAATTAAAATAAATATTTCGTATCTATATTTATTTAATATAATAAAAGTTTAATAATAAATAATTATTGAATATATATATATATATATATATATATATATATATATATATATATTATACATATATATATATATATATATATATATATATATATATATATATATAAAATATATATATATACACTAACATTAATAATTTAAATAATAAAAAAATAATATTAATGACTATATTAGCCCTATTCAGGAAAGTGGGGGTGACAAATCTACCCTCCTAAAAAAATTTCGTCCTCGAAATTAGAGCAAACTAGCACAATAACACTAGCAAGAACAAAAAGAAAAATAATATCTCAAGGCTCGAAGAGATAAGGGTAATGCTCCCGCATCTCGTCCTCTCTCTCCCAGGTAGATTCACCTGGAGAGTGATGCCTCCATGCGACACGAACTAAAGGAATAACTTGGTTCAGGAGCACCTTCTCCCGACGATCCAGAATCTCCACAGGCTGCTCTGGATAGCGGAGAGTAGGCCCCACCTCTAACTCGGAGTGATCCAATACGTGACTAGGGTCTGCCACATACCACCTCAACTGTGACACATGGAACACGTTATGCACTCTCTCGAGCGTAGACGGCTAGTCTAGTCGATATGCCACTGCACCGACCCTTCCAAGAATAGTGACAGGTCCGATGAAGCGCGGACTAAGCTTCCTGCCTCGGCTGAAATAAATCGTGTCCCGTGTCGGAGAAATCCTCAGGAACATCTTATCGCCAACCTAGACATAATACAGGACTAAATACAAGATCCTAAAGCAAACAATCATAAACAAGCACAAACAGAAACTAATACTAACCTCGAACTCTAACGGTCTCCGGTGGCTATCGGCCCAATGCCGCTGTCTATCCTGAGCCACCCGAGGTTTATCCCAGATCAACCTAACCTTCTCTGCTGCATCCACCACCATATCTGGGCCAAGTAAAACTCTCTCGCCGACATCGTCCCATGACAAAGGAGTGCGACATCTCTGTCACGCCCCGATCCCGCTAGGGTCGTCCGTCTTGCCTGGATCCCTGCGGGATCGATCGTCCTCGCTAAGGCGTGATGCCGTGCAAGCCTAAGTTGTGCTTGCACAAGGCCATGTACCTGCACAAAAACAACTAGTCAAGCAAAAACACACGCATGCACCCATTAGTCAAGCAAAACACACGCACGCACCCATTGCAGAAAACCAAATGTTGGACACAGAGATTTGAAATGGAAATACTCATTTTATTCATAGCTTGATAGGAATACAAGTACAAAGCTTTGCAACTCAGATTTGCCTTATAATTTGGCTACAAGATTCTCTTTGAAATACTCTTTTGAAATTAGCCACAATGCCCATACATGATATCCTTTATTACAAGCTGGAATTGAAAGACACCTTCAAAGGAAATGAAAACTAGAAACTTGCAATTGACTAAAAGTAAACTTCGAGGCGAATCCACGAGCTCTACTGGGCTAGACGAGCTTTGGTGCCTCACTTGAAATCCCCCTGTCTCCTTTGCTTTCTGAAAAGGATGCCCACAACGTGGGTCAGCACACATCATGTACTGGCGAGCGGCTCTTCGCCGAAACTCACAAATATCTGCACTAATTCAACATGTGAAGCTACATATTTACTAGTGCTCTTTCTACTTGTCTAGGTTCTTTTTAACCATTCACAAGAAACATGACAGCAGAATATTCATAGCCAACTTACCAACGTCGACAGTCATCCCTGCACAAAACAGGTTAGCACAATTTGCATACATTAAACATTCTCATTTCCGTCCCTGCATGTTAGGCTTGCAATAAATCTCTATCTATATGCATGAACCTAACTATTGTGGTCCATGGGTATTCCCATTACTAGCAATCGGAACTTCTTGCCCAACTACTAATAGACTAACACCCTTTTTCTGCGGGGACTTCTAGCCCCAAGTGTCCTGTTCTCTCCTAGGCCGATCGACTCTAGGTGCCCCCAGAATCGATCGAGAGATTACCTCCTTGTGCACAAGTTGTCTAGACCAATGCGAATGCAGCTATCAGATAATTCTACTATGCACGAGCCTAGCAACTTGTAAACATTTCCATTCTCTTCTTCTTCTTGCACGGTCAAGCCGTGATTTCCATACCGAGCTATCTCTTTTAGGCAATTCATAAGAGCATACAGTTCATATTGAAGCAAGCAAGCGACAGTTCCATTTTACATATGATTCATTCATTATCTTCTCTTATCTTTTGTTATTGAGGCATCGTTGATCACAGGGACAAGGCAACAGGGTAGACTAGAGATCATTTTTATTAGGGCGTATAAATAAATGCAAGCCCGGTTCAAGCAACTCACCGAGATGAATCTTAGTTGAGAGAAGGAGGGACTTCATGCGCCGTTCACGAACAATTCACGCGGCCTACAATGGCACCAATAGTTGATTAGCATACTTCGTCTCTTTCTCTCAAGATTCGGAATGAATGCGAAATGCGATGAAAGCGAACAATGAAAACCAATCATCGAAAACCAACACGAAAACGCATTCATCAAAACCAAGCAGCGAAGAGAAAACATCAGCAAAACTCTTGGATTTATTTCAATAGAAGCCAATCCATCAATTGGAAAGGTTCATTGCATTTCATCCGTGATCAATCGATACCGGCAAAGGTTTCACCAAAGACTCAGTTCGAGACTGAGTCAGCAAGCCGTAGGTATTACATAGTGGACCACGAGGAGCGGGGCACTACAATCTCTGTCCGTATAGAGCCTCAAATGACGACATCTCCATTCTGGCCTGATAGCTGTTGTTGTAAGCAAACTCTACCAGATAAAGATGGTCCTCCCAAGAGCCTCCAAAGTCTAACACACAAGTGCGAAGCATATCCTCGAGTGTCTGGATGGTCCTCTCTGACTGTCCGTCTGTCTGGGGGTGATACGTGGTACTAAACTTGAGCTGGGTGCCCAAGCTATTATACAAACTCCTCCATAAGTGGAAAGTGAAACGACTATCTCGATCCGAGACTGTGCTCACCAAAACTCCGTACAATCTGACTATCTGCAGTACATACATCTATGTCAGCTTCTCAGTAGACAGTCCTATTTTGAAAGGCAAAAAGTGGGCCTATTTAGTCAATCTATCAACGATGACCCAAATTGCATCTTTCCTTCCTAGAGATCGTGGAAGTCCAGATACAAAGTCTATGGTGATGTACTCCCACTTCCACTCTGAAATGGGTAGTGGCTGAAGCAGACCACCTGGCTTCTGTCTCTCGGCTTTCACCTGCTGGCACACCAAGCATTGAGATACAAACTAAGCTACCTCTCGCTTCATGCCATACCACCACACGTGCTCCCTCAGGTCTCTGTACATCTTTTTGGCTCCAGGATGCATAGAGTACTGAGAATGATGCACTTCCTGCAGAATCTCCTCCCGAAGCTCTCCACTCGGAATGCACAATCTAGTACCGTGCCTCAGCGACCCATCTTCGGCTATAGAGAAATCGTCTAGCAATCATGCTTGCACCTGCTTCCTGATGCTTCTCAGGGCTACGTCATCAAACTGTGCTGATCTGACTCTGTCCATCAATGCAGACTGAATCTGTAGACCCCACATCTGAACCTCCATCCCCGGAACGATCACCTCGATACCCAAACTATCAAGATCGGCTAATAGATGACGATCTGTCGTCAAATACATAGCGACTGGATACCTGCTCAAGGCATCTGCAACTACGTTGGCCTTCCCTGGATGGTACTGCAAAGAGATATCAAAGTCCTTCATCAGCTCAAGCCAGCACCTCTGCCTCATGTTCAATTCCTTCTGGAGGAACACGTACTTCAAGCTCTTGTGATCCGTGGAGATCTCGACTCGCTTTCCGTACAGGTAGTGCTTCCACATCTTCAAAGCAAAAATAACAGCTGCCAACTCCAGATTATAGGTAGGTTAGTTCTTCTATGAGGACGTAACTGCATGGATGCATAGGCAATCACCTTCCCGTGCTGCTGAAGAACGCAACCCAAGCCCTTTCCAGAAGCATCACTGTAGATCGTGAAACCACCAGTCCCAGATGGCAACGTCAAGATAGGAGCTGTAGTCAACCTCTTCTTCAGCTAAACAAATGTAGCCTGACACTCCTCGGTCCAGACGAACTCCATGTCTTTCCTGGTGAGACTAGTCATCGGCTCTGCAATCCGAGAGAAGTCTTGAACGAACTTTCGATAATAGCCCGCCAGACCCAAAAAGCTCCGAATCTCTGCAACTGTGTTCGGCGTGGACCAAGACTAAACTGCTGAAATCTTCTTCGGGTCCACTGAGATCCTATGCTCGGTCACAACATGACCCAAGAACTCTACCTTCTTCAGGAAAAATTCATACTTTGACAGCTTCCCATACAGCTGCTCCTTCCTGAGAGTCTCTAGCACAATTCGCAGATGCTCCTCGTGCTCCTTCGATGTTTCAAACTCTGGTTCTTCCTGCGGTTTACCTCTTATAATACCACCGGTACACTATGGTTCCAGGCCATGGTCATACTCAGCTCACTGACACACACTATCCAGAATAATATACCACACCTTATAGAATACTATCTTCTATTGTCTGCCTGATTTCGTCTATCACCTAACACTGCTTAATCATGCACTCTATTGATACACTCATCTATCTAGAACACTCTCTCTACGGTGTCCACCCAAGTCTTGATGTTGTCTACACAAGGCACTAACTCATCTATATAATACTTGGATGATACCCCTATACTAGGTTGTTCATGTCTCTCCTCCAACTAGACACTAAACTATTGGTGCCTAAACTTCTATAACACTTGAAATACTTCGTCTCTAGCTACTAGGGTACTCCTTCTATTCTGGTACCTGGAGCAACTCCTACTTTAACACTTATAAATCACTCTAGGGTTCTCATCTACATTTAATTATCAACAATCATATACAATACTTCCTAACCATACTCTAAACTATTAACACAATTACTCAAGGACACAACTAATTGCAAGTCTCCAAGCCATTATACTACGAAGAACCTATAATGAAATGAGACTCTACAAGGACCTGGACTAAATAACTGAAACTATCCTTACTCCTAAGCTAATTGATGATGGAATAGAATCTATAATAACAGAAGTGAAATGATAGAGATGATATGTTACGACCCTTATCAAGATACAATCTGATAATCATACGCGTCTGTCTAAAATCATGATACTCAGAATCCTCGCCACGCCAGTAAGTAAGGCTGAGATAAACGGTAGATTCCATAACTGGGTATGCACCTCTATAATCTTTTCGTTTGGAATCCTCGCCCGCCGACTAGTATAGCTGCGAGAAATCTCAAATCTCATGACCAAGATATGTACATCCGAAGTCAGGTCTCTACTTTTCTGCACGCCGGCTAATATAGCTACGATAAACTCCAGGTTCCATAACCAAGTAGACGTTTACCTTCCCTATTATTCCCGTCAACATATGTTATCAGAAGATACCATAATTCAGGCCATAGAATTCATCTCGATATGAAAAATCAAAATCAGCGATGATCTAACAAAAATCAAATTCAATAATAAGGAACAAGGGCGAAAGGAAACAAAAGGAAAGGATTTTAAATTAACGTTCAACCAAGATTCTCAAGGGTCGTCCCAGGAATCTCTAAGAAGTCCTAATTGTAATTGAGTAACTCCTATCATAATCTAGAACCTACATCCTAATAGCAGGCTCATAATTAGCACTCTAAGTCGAGTACCATTACGAAATCGCACTACTTGCGACACTGACCTGCATGAGCCACCATAAAAATGTGTCACGAGCCGCAACCTGTTTAGGGGCACGAGCACGTGGGTACGTCCAGCCTACGCCGCAGTATCGACGGTAGAACGCTATAAAGGTCACCTAGAATATAGAATCTAAGACGTAATAATATAACTTGTCATCTCCGTACGGAGGAATATAAACACAACTCAATCACATAAATCTAAGGAAGATAGGCACGAATATGATAAAAAACAAGATGAATAAATAGTCTAAAATAGTGCTGAATCACAATCACAAGTTCAGAATTTAAAGACATCACAAGATGCCAAATAAATACCACAAGTCTCAAAGTATCAAGCTAGAATATAGTCCAGACAAAATCTAGCTAAACTAAGTCACTACAGGCTCTGCGTCCTCTATGAGCACCGGGTCCACAGGCTGGTCCTGGTCATAGGCTCTATCTATGCCAAACCCGTAGTAGGTCGGACAATCTGCATCTAAATCCTCTGAAAAACAACGGGGGTTATCCTGTCAGGATATGAGCAAGTACAAACACCAACAGCAGTAACATGTGAATTGATAAATACTATAAGAGACAATCATAATAAAATAAATGATGAATGTCAAAAACAGGAAGTAAAACTGTATAAAAGAACTGAATAGCATATCATGGGTGAGATGTAAGGTGTAGAAGCATAAATAAATTTCATAGACCAAGTCAAAGAAGTTGAGAGCTTTATGCAAGTCAAACTGAATTAGAATCAAATTTTACGCAGAGAGCAAACAGGATAAACTCTACGTGAAACTACTTTACGCGAGAGGCATCCTCAAACTTTACGTGGGAGACAGGCTGTCAGACTGCATTTAAAGTGCGTGATTTTGATCTGACAGAATAATTTTTTGACAAGAACAGTGCACAGAAGCCGAGAAATTTTTTTCACTAAACCCAACGCTTGTCGTTTTGTGTGCAGATGGGATACTTTCGCTCAAGAGACTGCTTCTTTTACGCACGAAAGATATTCGAGTTTTTACGCTCAAGGCTTTTTCGTGTGCGTAGAGTTTATTTGAGCTAATTATACGCTCAAGGCTACTTTTCAGCCACTTTACGCAGGAAGTCTATTTTGGGTTATTTTATGCCCAGTCTGCTACTTTACGCAGGAACTCTATTTTTGGTCATTTTTACGCCCAATCTTTTCTGGCTACATGAGAATGTGGTCTGCTTATGTGGCTTTCATGCTACACTTATCGAGGAATATGTGTACGTACTCTCCCCATTTTGTTGAAGTAGTGGGACACGTGTCACCATGCGTAGAGATCAAAACTCTACATGGGATACGTGTCATCACGCGTAGAGGTTGATTTTCATCGTGGGTGACAGTTACTTGCGTAGAGACCCAACTTTGTTGTTTTTACGCACAAAGGGTCTAGTCTATAAATAAACTTATTTTTTAACACAAAATGATCGGGAGAGATACAGGAGAGGAGATTCTGAGAAAACTTATACTTTTAGAGTAATATTCCCATAAGCATTTCTTCAACTTTTTCTCAAGAACAGGGTGAAGCAAAGCAGAAAAGCAGTCGACTGTGCCATCAATGCCGTTGGTCGATACCTTTCTGGTGACTTAGTTCTTCCAATTGTTCATCTTCTTCAAGCAGTTTTCTTCATCATCATCATGTGGTCCAAGGAATAAAGTGATCGCCCTCAGATCAGACTTCCATAGCAATACTTTCCAGAAACAATTTGTACTTTTGTACTTTTTCTTGTTTTCTTTCAAAAGCCAATTTTAGGCATTTTGTTAAGTGAAACAAAATGGCGACTCTGCTGGGGACGACTTTCTCCTCTGACGAGAAAGTAATTGCTCAATATGATGATGTGTCGGTCGGATCGACAAAGAAGACTCTGGTTGTTCACTTCGACCAGACTGCTTATGAAGAATTGCTCCGAACTGGGGGTAGTACTCGCTGCTCCAATGTTCAAAAATCATGAAAGGCGTAAAAAGTTTGGATTACTAAGTCCAAAGCATCCTCGGATCTTCCTGCTGTCTCTGAAGGAAAAGGAATCCTTCCCACTCCTGTTGTGGAGGCTCCCGTCTGTGACGAGGCAGTCTCTACTTCAGTGATGCACCCCGGGCGTAAAAATCAGTCTTCCGTCTGTGACGAGGTAGACTCCCAAGTTTTACGCTCTGCGCATAAAAATCAGTCTCCCGTCTGTGACGTGGTAGACACCCAAGTTTACGCTCTACGCGTAAAGGTAAATATCCTGTCTGTGACGTGGCAGATATTCATGTTTTGCGCTCTACGCGTAAGGATAAATCTTCTGTTGGTGACATGGTAGATAAAGTTCACAATGATGCCTTTGCATCTAAAGTGAATTTGCCTGCACGCATGCAGCATAAAAACAAGAATTCTATTGTTGGTATAACTCCAGTTTTTCACCAACAACCTTCTTACACTGCTTTCGCAAGGTACCAAACCTTCAAATTACGCATAATGCTGATGGAGTCCTTTGTGCACAAAAATCACAGGATTTACGCACGCAACTCCAGGCGCATAAAAATATACAGTTTGGTTCTGCTAATGCAGCCAGTATTCTTCTTTATACGCAAGGGACTAAACGTTTCTCTCTCCCAAATATAATAAGGAAGACGACTCCTTCTGATTTACTCGAGTTGCTCGTACAAAAGCGTAAAACAGAAAAATCTCCTGTGATACTCCCCCAAGAAAATCACCATTGTGAGTGTCATCAGATTGTAATCAAATATTGCTGTTCGGCTTCTAAACGGTCAAATTTTGACCGATTAAGCTACAATGTGCCTCAGCAATCAGTTGATGATCAAGAACATGAGTTGTCCTATGCATCAGTTAACATGGCATCTCATACCAATAGAGGACGACGTTCAAGACGCAATTCGTCTCGGACTCCAAGCCAACAACAGTTCAACCGACTCCTTGATACTTTTGAAGGGGTATATCAGAATACTCGATCAAGAGTTCAAAGATCGTTACAATCTTCAGATTCAGAAGCTAGGGGTACCCAGTCTTTGGAGTCAGAAACTGATAGCGTTGATTCATACCTCTACACCAATCCCTCTGTATGTTCAAGGGAGGTTGAATCCTATGCTATTGAAGATGAACCGGAGACGTCAACTGCTAATACAGAACAACATCTCTCTACAGTTGAGCAATCACTGAAGCACATGCTTGCCATGATGCAAAGTATGCATCAAATAATAATGACTCAACAAACTGTTCAGCCGGCAGTAGTAACACCGGTACAGGTAGCAGCACAAACTCAAGATAGTCAAGGGGTTGATGTACCTTTGAATAATCTTAGTCAAGAGCCTGCTGCCAATCAAAATTTTGCATCTCCAGATCCTCTCATTCCAGAAGATGTACCACCTCCGGTGGGGGTTACGGTACATCCAGCCACTATCCAATCAAATGTGCTTCCTCAAACTAGTGAAGCTATCCAAGTAGTACGTGAGCTAAAAGCACAGTTTGAAGTTCTGAAGCACAAGGATCAGCTCCAGAGGTTAGGGATTAAGCAACCTTATCCTCCTCATTGGAATGATGTACCTTTTTTTTTTCCAAAATTCAAGCCACAATCGATGGTGTTATTTAATGGAAGGGCCTCTCCTAGTCAATATATCAATTATTTTGATATTATGACTGTACATTTACAAAAAAATGATGCTCTTCTCACTCAGGTTTTTATCGGGTGTTTGATGGGTTCAGCTTATGACTGGTATCGTAGTCGACCCGACAATTGTATATCGTCTTTTGACGAGTTTAAAGTAATGTTTCTCTTCCGCTTCTATGAAGGAGGCATGGACATGAATATGTCCTCCTTAATAGAAATCAAACAAAAGGAGAAGGAAGATACTCGGACGTTTATCGAACGTTTTCGACAGGCAACTTTGAAAATGCCTCCTGGTATGCTAGATTCAGCATTGATTGATACATGCAAAATGAATCTGCGACCAACTATTATTGTCTTCATGGGCTCTCAATTCACAGATTGGGCCCCGTTTATTATAGCAGCAGTTTCAGCCGAGATCAATGGTAGATTGGCTCGTGAATATGGTTTGATTTTTGCCTCAGAAAACAAAGGAAAGAAAGCCTCTTCAGGTAATAATTTCGGCAATCGTAATGGAAAAGGGAAGAAAACCCTAGTAGTTAATCTTTCAAAACCCAAAACGACGCCAAATAATCAGGAGTCTTCCAAACCAAAAGAAGTGTACTCTTTTGATGACAGTGATATCCCAGGGATATTCTAATATTTTGTGCAAACTCCAGATTCCAGAGCCAAAAAGGCCTAATGAGGTGAATTTGACTGACAATCCCAAATATTGTATCTATCATAGATACATAAATCATCCTACCAAGGCTTGCTATGTCTTAAAGAAGAAAATCCAAGAGTTGATAAATGCCAATGTCATCGCTTTAACCAATGATGAGCATACGGTCACAACTAATATGATTTCTCTTCAATTTAGAGGTTTTCCTCCACAGCAAGTTCCAGATGGGATTGTCCCAATTCCAAAGGCGACAATAAAGATTGTGAATCTTCCGTCAGCTAGAGAGCAAAGTGAAGGACTATTGTCTCTCACATTAAAAAATGGTGAAATCATGTGGGTACATCCTGACTTAGTACCTGAAATGAAAAATGAAGGTAAAACTTCAAAATCCAAGAAAGGTAGAAAAGTCAGAACCTACAATATGATTTCTCATGTTGTTACTCCAGATCATGATAATTTGGATCATCTTTGGGATGGCATTCCTCTGGTGGATAGGCTGAGGGGTTTGAATATATGCCCTTCAAGTTTGGCTCCTCCTACCAAACTCAAACTTACTCATCGGCAATGGTTAGCAATGAATAGTGTTCCCTTATACAGGGCACAACAAGTCTTTGCTGCTTATGAAAAAGCTCCTGTAGGAATTTTTCCTCTTGTCCCGAACACCCTACTCCTGTGGCTACAGAGGTTTCTGTTTGTTCTTCCTCTGTTGAATCATCTATTGAAAGTCCGCTACCCACTCACATGTATAGTCAACAATCAGTTCATCTCATAAAAAAGATGGGCTATGACTTTCAAAAGGCGGAAGGCTTGAACTATGATAAAGGAATGCAACTTCCTTTACAAATTCAAGGTCAGAAATCTACTGTTGGATTGGGATTTGAAGTCCCTCATAAAAATCCTCGCAAGAAGAAGACTAAGGGAAAAAAGACTAAAACCTGTAATATGGTACTTAATTCTCCTGAGTCTGAAGAAGAAACCTTTGCTGGTACGAGATCTGGTAAAAAATACCACAAAGATTATGAGAGAACTTCCAAAAAAGTGGAGGACGTTGCTGAAATACTACCAGCTCAACCACCTCCTATTCCTGCTATGGCAAGACCTTCTAAACCATCTGTGGTTGAGAAAGGAAAACAGAAAGCAGTACGTTTTGACGTTCCATTGAAATCTGCTTCAAATCAAGGGGCGGTGATGAAGCCCTACAAGTTCGATATTCTAGCCCAATTAGTTAATACTCTGGCTAGACTCTCTATCTTTAAGTTGCTTCGTCTTTCTAAAGAAAGTCAAAAAACTTTGAACGAAGCTTTGCTACAAGCCGACTCATGCTTAGCTCAACTCAAGAGCCCTGACAATATACTAGTGTCGTGTCCACAATGTCATAGTGTGATGGAATCAATTCCTAACATTACTTTCACACAAGAAGAAATGCTGTTGAAGCATAATAAACACGACATGCCTCTGTGTTATACAGGGTATATTGAATCTACTGAAATTGACAGGATTTATATTGATCCTGGGTCTTCTATTAGCATTATTCTTCAGAGTATGCTACGATCCTTAAGGATTCCTACTAGTGATTTGACTTACACTAGTACCACAATAGATGATTTTAACTCTGGAAAGAGTAAACCATTAGGGAAGATTCGTCTGAAGATTCAAATAGGTGATCTTCGAACTATGACGACCTTTTATGTTATCAACTCAGATGTATCTTACAATGTCCTTCTTGGAAGACCTTGGATACATGATCATAATATTGTGCCTTCAACTCTCCACCAATGCTTCCAGTATGTGGATTCTCAACGGATTGTGAAGACTAAATTTGCAGATATCAATCCTTTTAAGGGTGTTGAAGCCTATTTCTCTGATTCAATACTCTACAAATAGGAGCAGGTGAAAGAAATATATGATATGGCTGAAGATCGGTCGCCTGCAGAAGATCAACCTGTCAATGAAGATCCTCTAGAATATCAACCTTTGAAGATTAAAGTCAAAGGACGAATCCAACTCCAACCTGTCAATGCTGAACCTCTGATGATCATGGTTAAAGGAAGAACTAGAGCTTCGTCTGAGGAATCTGTGAAAATTCCAGTCAAGAGCCAAGTTCAACCTCTCATGATCAAGGTCAAGGGACGTACTTCTCATACGAATGATCCAGAACCTCTGATTATCATGTAACGCCCTAGTCCCAAAATACGTAGGACTAGGAACAAAGCATGCCAGCTGCATATATACGAGATATACTCCAATATATGGAAATCTCGAATATACACATAAGCTGTATTGTGAATAATAATAACAGACAGTCACAGGTAAAAGCTATATCTCATCCACAGTAAATATAAAGAAAATGGTAACTCACGAATCAAAGTAAATGTCAAAATATAGCTATTAACCGGACGGAGACAAATCTACTACCAGCACTAGAATAAATTGAAAGAAAATAGAGTCCATCCTTTAAGATAAATAGAATAAGAAATGATGACTAAATAGGCTCCTCGACCCAATAGGGATAGCTGTGATCAGAAGGTACGACTCGTTCGAACGTGAAGGATGAGTCTATAGTGGACCCATACTCCTGCAAAAAGTCCTGCACACCTATACCTGGAGAGATCACCAGGTCCTCAGAGGGACGTAACAAGATACAAAAAGAACATGCCACATAAACTGAATAAATACTGCTCAATAAGAATAAGTAAGATTAGATCATTACATGGTCCAACACACACCTATTGAACTAGCTTACCATCCCCCCAACCAAACAAGGACAGGAGATGGTAAACTAATTCATGATGACGTATCTTTCCATGCTATGAATCAAATATGGTAATCGGACCCCAACAAGGTTCAATACATTCTCATCGAAGTAGTAAGTCACACCTACAACCAAACAAGGACAAGATATGACGAACTAATCCGTGACAAGTTATTGTTCCAAGCCACAGTCAGATACAAGTATCCAAACCAAAAGTACTCATATCAAACGGATAAAGATGCCTAACCGTTCTAAGTGAAATATAGTTAAGAACAATCCTTCCTGCGTATGGGCCCTGGCTAAATAGGATCGGCATAGTCCCCCCTTGGGGCACCAGAGGCCCAATCAATAAGAGCATAACGTTCCGCAGAATGTCAGTGGCCGTCAGTAATTATGGGTAAGCTAACCCGTGTCTCCGGCGGAGCTCACGGGTTACAAAAGGGAAAATGCATCGAAGCCCATACGCTAAGGAATTGTCCTCCCCGTCCAACGCCTACTATGTTGTATCCACAACACAAAACGTCTATTAACCGCTAAGTCAAACTAACATGCAACCTCTATTAGCGGTTAATCCTATCGCACGGCTTATACGTACCGGTGGCCAGCCGATCACGCATGTCCGAGTACTATATGTGACTCACAACTCCGTGGTACAAATGTGTCAAGGCCTATAGATGCAACACACACAGGGTGGTCCCATAACTCTAAGTTTAATGTGTAAGAAAATAATACATAGCAGAAAATATAGCTGAACAGTAAGTTCTAACAAGTTGTGCCATGTATCATAGTTTATTTTGCATAAAAAAAATAATGAATAATGCATGAAATATGAGCTAAAATAAGTAAACAGTTGGTGGCAAGGTATCTTGCCTGGAGGTAGTTGTTTGCCATTGATTGTAAAAGAACAGAATAATTATCGGAGGACTGAACTTAGACTCACAATATAAACTCGCTCGTACAAAGAAAGCCTAGGGACGAAAACCTAGGTACAGCAGACTAAGTACAATTGTTTATTTTTTATTCTGGGGGATGATGATAGAGGCTCGGGAAAGCGACGGCCGCTCTGCCTTACTCCTTGGACGATCAGTATGCAGCCTTGGCTCGGGAAAGATCTGCTCGACATTGATGAAGAAATGCTCTTCTTGCTCTCCTCGGATTGCTCTCCTGGCTTCTCTCTCTCTGTGATTATCAAGAAAAAAAGGGGGAGCTCTCTCTGTGTAGATCTCTCTCTTCTTATTTTTTTATTCTTTTGTTGTCGACCTCTTTTTTTTTACAAGGGAATGATGCTGGCTATTTATAAGAGTGGGGGGTGATCATTAGGGTTTGCTAATGATTATCTGTTTGGAATGTCGGCGCTCCTTCATTCTATCTGAACCCTTGATCCTGATTATAGTGAATCTCGGCCATTAATGCGGATAGCATCGTATCTCATGAGCAATTAATGCTAGCTACTTTAAATCCTCGTGATTGATTATGCCAATGTCTGATTGCTCGCCACGTGTCCCATTAGCTTGATGATAAATGATATGCCCTGATCTCAGTAATTATGACGATGATGTCAAATATATTTGTTGAGATTCGGTTAAATCTCTTATTGATCCCATGCCATGTGTCTTAATTGTGAGTCTTGTCAGAGCCGCATAGGATTGACGATCCTCGAACCGCAGAGAGATACTCTTTGTAAGCTGCATAGGACGATGCTTCATCGAGCCGCATATGCGTAATCTTTGTGAGCCGCATAAGCTGGCGTTGTATTGGGCCATAGGAAATGTGTTCCCAGGGAGCCGCATGAGCTAGCGTTGTATTGAACCGCATGGAACGGGTTCTCAGGGAGCCGTATATGACTGATTGCCACGTGGCAATCTAGGACTTCTGACGGATTTGGTCAGAGATTTTCTTCTTTTCCCGAGGAGTCAGTCATTATGGCAAGGCCATTATGAAACTTTATGTCAGGGTCGCCATAGTGAATCGTGCTGGAGCAATAAATGAGGCCACTACTCAAACGACCAGCTGTAGGAAAGGATCACACATGGCGTCCATCGAGCCGCATATGCCTTGCTGAACCGCATACGCTCCCGAGCCGCATGCGATTGAGAGTCTTCTTTGAACCGCATAGGGCCGCTCCTGTGTGAGCCGCATAAGCTTCTTACTTAGAGCCGCATTGATCATTATTCTAATATTTTCTATGCTTCTACAGGACCCCCTTCAAAGTTTTTAATTTGTAAAAATTGGAATACTTTGAACAAGAAGCATGGCCCCGTTCATGCCGCATAGGATTTTTCTGTCTGCCTGAGCTTCCTAGCCGCATAAGTGCCTTAGCCGCATAAATTCATCTGGCCGCATAAACTGGTTGCCACGTGTCCTGAACACGTGTGCAAATCTTCATTAAGTGCCTTTGATTTGATTTAACGCCGCCTTTTGGGGGGAGGATCCCAAGAATCGGTTTTGCCTTGACCGAAATATTTTGCCTTTATTCTTTGGGGGCGGCACGTAATCCGAGGCATACTCCGAGATGTCTGTTCGTTTCGTGGGTCTCTTTTGCCTATAAATACGAGTCTTTTAGCCTCTTGGGGCTTTTTTTTACCTTCTTTCTTTGCTCTGATTCTCTATTTGCCGTCTTTGCTCTTCGTCTTCTTCCTTTAGCAACCGACAATGGCTCCCAAGAAAGCTGCAGCATCGAAGGCCGCTAAGGGTAAGGCAGTTGCTTCTACGGCGACTGCGGCGGCGAATATGGTCGCCCCTCCGCCGGTCATTGCGTACTCCATCCATCCCGATGTCCACCCGTCTATCGCTGGTAAGAGATCGTTTGAAAACCCTAACTGTCACCATGGCTCTGCTGCATACTTTATGCACAAGCCACGTATACGGGGCTTTATCGATGGGACTGCATGAGCCCTTCATCTTATGGGGCCGCATAAACTTGTTATACTCGATCTGAGTTTGCATACGTGTTTTTGATTTGGGCCGCATAAGCGTTGCTCACTTTTTTTTTTGAACCGCAGAAATTCGTCTGCTCACGTCAGCTCGCATGAATCTGACTCTGTAGGCGTGCTTAACTTGAACCGCATGGATCTATAAGTTCGTCTGGACTTGAGTTGTATGAACTCGGCTAACTCGGAGCCGCATAAGGCTATGATGCACTGAACCGCATATACGTATCTAATGCTGAGCCACATGAAGCTGTAACGAGCCGAGCCGCATAGGCTCAGATGACCTTTCCAATGCTTCTGTTTTTTGACTACCTTCTAACCTCGTTTCTTTCGTATTTTTCCAGTGAACTTGCCCATAAATCCTGCTGGGGAGCTTATAGTGGGTTCGAATCAATTCGCTTTGGGCGTGCGTCTTGACGGCTTAATTAGGCATGTATCGAATCAGTTCCCTACTGATGAGCCTTCGGAGAGGTTGAAGGCTATTGAGAATCAAACCCTTCATTACCTCCGTTCCATGATGAATACTGGGAAGCTGGATGGAAAATACCGGAAGCCTTTGTTCCTTTTTGGTGATGCTTTAACCATCAAGAATCCTCTGGTCTTAGAGATTTCTGAGAACTGGGATTTTTCTTTAGATGGGGTGGCAATCCATATTCCTCTCATGGAACGTCATTATCCTTTGTCATGGTTCAATATGGTGTTGCTGGACCGGAAGATGGTGTGTAACCTAACTCTCACTCAATCAGGGATGTTGATGGGCAATATCCATTATAATCCGAATATGAAGTCAGCGTATGCAGGTAAGGATTCCATCCTCCGGTATATGATGGGTCTGGCCCCGGGCTCTTTTATGAATGTATACGGTCCCAATTTTACACTTACTCAAGCTGATACTTTCCTGAATCGGCTTGTTCACAAGAAGTCTTATCCTGTTGGTAGGCTGGTACTGCCGAACTGGATAAACCCCACCTCTACGTGGGCCCAGTTGACTGCTTGGGTTCTACAGACTTATGGAGCATTCTTACGGGAGATGGGGCTTTACCGTGCCATTCGGGACACTTGTCACGGGCTTCCCATTAATAAACCACTGTTCGTAGCACTCTTGGAGATGTACAGCCAGCGAACGGGGACATTCTTTACACCAGTAGGGGAACTGGGGCTTGCTCTTCACGAGATGTATACTGTTTCTAAACTGCCATGGGGGAATGAGCCTTTCGAGGTGTATACCCCGTTGAATGAGGCCTTGGACAGGCAACTCCCGGGTTTTGTTGCGGTGTATCGGGAGTTATTGTGTCACCATAGTGCTTGTCATCAAATGGCTATAAAAACGACGGATAGCTCTGAGGGGACCGCTCCCCATACCACATCCTGGATTAATTATCTCTTTAGGGTTGATCCTTCTGGTGAAGTTACTCCCCGAGCCCCCCGAACGCATGCAGAGGTAAGGGATCTGATGTCCAATGTCAAAAAGTCGCGATCCAAGAGCGATATATTCGGGAGTCAAGCTGACTCTCTTAGTTATTTTCACTACGGGACCATACAACTGTCAGAAAAGGCGCTTTTGGCTGGATTTTTGATGATATGGCTACAGAACTGCGTAGTCTCAGGCGGAGCGGGCTCTATCGAGAGGATTGGTCGTCATTTCATCCTTCCTGCCGTTAAGCTAGTATTCGGAGTTAGGCTGGCCCTCCTTCCTGCTATGGTATGCAGCATACATCATGGTCTGCGGACATTCTCGTCCAAGGTTATTGCTCGCAAGAAGACTTTGGATTTTGAGCGCGTAGAACTGCCCTTTCACTACCTAATGGGGTGGTTGGCGATGCACTATAAGTCTTTGCTGGGACCTGGGATAGCAGAAGATGCTACGGCCGAGGATGCTTTCCTCTTCAAATGCCATCACCGGTCTTGGGAATGCAATACTATGCCAGCTTGTCGGAGGGCGTTGGCGAGAGTGGATGGGTGTGATCTCTTTGTGTCTGTTCCTCCTTTTTCTGATAAGGAAGTGAGGAAGGTACACCTTGATGGTACTGGACCTTCTCATTTTCTGTCTCCGGATATGCTTGCTTGGTTGCGCAATATCCGCCCCGCGCATCTGGTTTATCGCAACCGGGATAATGTGTACTTGGAGCCCTACCTACCCAGTAGGTTTTCCCGTCAATTTGGTTATAGCCAGTTGTTCCTTGATTGTCCCAACCCTTGTTTGGGTTTTGAAGGTAGCGTTCTTGACGGCGTCCGAGCGTGGAATTATTATGACGCTTATCATACTCGGGCCAGCTTCTCGGTTTCCGATACCAAGGCACCGAGGGAAATTTTGTACGTGGCCACTTTATATCACCTTATGGCGAACAAGCCTCCTGTTAACTTCGATCCGAGTACCAGCTTCATCGTAGGTACTGGTTTAGAGGAGAAGCCTAAGGGGGCTAAGGCTAGAAAGCAACTGGCGCTCCAGATTCCTCTTCCTGAATCAGAACCTTCCGAGTCGGCTGAGGAGGAGGAGGATAGCGAAGACTTCCTTTCTGGTGGGGGTGAAGAAGTGGCGGATCAACCGCTTCCCCCACTTGATGAACCGGCGGAAGATCCGTCGCTTACTACACAAGAGGGAGCAGTGAGAGAAGAACACCCTTCAGCTGTATCTGGTCCCTCGCATAAACGGGTCAGATACGAATCTCCTGACAGTAGAGCGACCTTTTTCGTGAAGAGAGCTGCTGTTAGGTCTCGTGGGACACCTATTACCGAGAAGGGTGAAGGTGCAGACGATGTTCCGAAGGTAAGTCCAAGTCGGAGTTCTATCTTTGTTGTAGCTTTCTTTCCTCTCGGGGATATGACTTGATCATTTTTCTTTGTAGGCGTCTGACGAACCAGGCTCTCCTGAACCATCTGCTGCCTCAGTAGTTGATCTGGCCCTTGCCGCTTTGATTAGCGACATGTGTGCCGCGGTCCTCTCTGCGGGAGCTCTCTCAGCGGCGGCTAAGGACTCCCAAGCTGCTGAGGCCCCAGCCCGGGGTGACGAAAGTTTCCTTGGGCCCGTCTCTGAGATTTCTGAACTTCAGCGAGATGACGCCATCCTCGGTACATCCCCTTCCGAGGATGCAAGGGCGGATGAGTCTTTTATTCCTGACTCGGAGGCTGTTGGTGAAGAGGTTGTGATGGCTATAGGCGAACCTCAGCCTCCACATTCCTCCACTAGTAAGCTGAGCCACATATTGACCACCGAGGGGGCTTATTTGCTCTATCAGCATATCCTTCGGGTCAAGTCGATTCATGGTTGCCTTGGCCGTGCAGGTCCTGACCCTTTATCTCCTGCCGCTGATGTTCTTGGGGAAGGCCCGGTCTACCGTGATCAGGGGAAAGGAGCGTTTCCTCCCCTTCGTCATCGCATGTTGAGGGACATCCTGCCAGCTCTGGGCAGATGGGGATGGAGTTGGTGCTGGCCCCGGCCTCGTCTTCGGCTGCTTATACGGCTCCGGAGATTGACTTCTCGACCCTGCCGAGCATCCAAATTCTGCGGGCCGCTGAAGAGGAATTGACTGATGTTCAAGCGTCTTTCCGTGCGGAGTTGGTTTCTCTTGTGGCAGGAGCGGCAGATTCCGTCGCGTCTTCTTCCGTGCTACCAGCCACACTCCCGTTGACACCGGTTTCCTCGGAGGCTCTGAACGAGGTGACGCAGGATGTGGTTGACAGCTTCTATCGCCACATAGGGAGGGGTGTAAACGCTGCCATGGAATGGGGGTTCCCTTTTTCTCTGTCTCTACGGGGAGCTCGGGGCCAAATTGACACTCTGAAGGGTCTTCCTGGCGGGCTGGGGTTAGCAGCGCTCCTGGAGCCTAAGTTGACAGAGGCTGACCAGCTTGTGACCCAACTACTGGCAGTACGGCAGGCTGGCTTGCCCGCCGCGACTGAACGGGAGCAGAGCTTCCTGGTCGCTGCTAGGGACAGGATTAAGCTCGCTCAAGAAACTGTCGGACCGGCTGTACAGGGGGACCTTGACAAGTTCTCCGTCTCTTATGACCGACTGGATCGTCGGAGTCAGGCTTGTAGAGCCCAGGAAGAATCTGCCTCTCGTGGAGTAGCTGATACGAAGGAGCGGATTCTCGCACTCTAGAAGGAGTTGGTCTTCTTAGAGTCAGAGCGGGAGGCTGCTCGTGCAGAACAAGAGTTGATTGCTCGAGAGGCCGAGAGGATTTCCCGATCCTCTGTCAACCTGGAGCGGGCCTTCAAGAAGTTTGAGGACAACTGGCGAGCCCATGCTCATCTGGAGGATGCGGCGGTGTTGAATCAGGAAGCGGAGCGCCGAGCCAGACAGAAGCTTGAGCGGTCGGTTGCCTTGATAAAGGACCGTCTTACGGCGTTATGTGTTCCAGAGCAGTGATTGGCTTTCTGTCTTCTTCTTCTCTCTTTCTCTCTTTTTTTTCTTTCTTTTTAATTTTTGCAAGGGGGTGTGATCCCTGCTGATGTAGCCCTTTGATTTTTGAATAAATGAGCATGTTTCAACTCATCTTTTCTTTCTTGCACTTGCGGTGTTTATAGAATTTGGACTTGCTGGGGGATTTATTTGTGGACCTGTTATCCTAGGCGTACCTTGGTTTTAGGTACGGATAACAGTTTAGATAGGATGTCCGGGACAGCCACGGCAAAGTGGTCATGGATGTTCTCGGTACTGGAGGAAGGAATGCCGTAGAGCAGCTGGGCTCCCGGGGCATGGTAAGATGGTGGATTTATGCTAAGAAGCTTAGCGAATGAATATTTGTGGACCTATTACCCTTGGCGTACCCTAGTTCAGGATGCGGATAATGGGGTGAAAGAGAACCGATCACATTTGCTCAGAGGTTATGACGACATGGCAAACATGAAGGTTTTATCGTGAAATCTTCCTGCTCAGCGGTAATGAGAACATGGCTGGAGAGACTTTACGGAAGCTATTTGTGGTCAACAGAGGACATTTGTGGTCAACAGAGGACATTTGTGGTCAACAGAGGACATTTGTGGACCTATTATCCTTGTCGTACTCCGGTTGTGGGTACAGATAATAGGTTAAAAGAGGACCGACATACTTGCTCAGAGGTAATGTGGACATGGCAAATATGACGATTTCTTCGACGGAGCCTTCCCACTCAGAGGTAATGAGGACATGGCAGGAGTGGGCTCAATGAAGATTGGGTACATAGAACAACTCAGAGGTAGGAGAACGTAGAAGTTCTATACGAGGGGGCGGTTTGTTTTTGGTGGAAGTGAAGACGACTCAGAGGTAATGAGGACATGGTCGTTTCGGAAATTGGTGGATCGACTATCCTTTTTGTGCACTGGGAGTGCGGGTAGTGAATCCTGAGGGAGGATCTCTGCCAGGAAGAAAGTTCAGAGGTATAATCATACTTGACTTACTATCTGAAAGAGTGACCGGAATGTAAGTTCAGAGGCACCAGCTGGTACATAACTTGGTAATTTGGACTATTGAGGGAGTGAGAGTTCAGCGGCACCAGCGGGTGCATGGCTCGATAATCTAAAATAGGGTGGGTGAGAGTTCAGTGGTACTAAAGGGGTACATGCCTCGATAATCTGGAGAATGATGGATGAGAGTTCAGTGGTACTAAAGGAGTACATGACTCGATAATCTGGAGAATGATGTTTAAACATATTATTTCTTCAGGAACTTGTCGTTGACGGGCAACATGAGCAAATCTCCGTTCTGCTTAGCGAGGCGGTAGGCGCCGTTGGAGAACATGGTCTCGATGACAAATGGGCCTTCCTATTTTGGCTGGAACTTACCGGTGGTCTTGTGAGTCATGACTATCGGCCTCCGGACTGCCAGAACAAGATCATCCACTTGGAATGTTCTGATTTTAACTTTCTTGTTGAAGGCTCCTGAGATGCGTGCTTGGTATAGCTCGATCCTTTGCTGAGCTAGGAGGCGTTTTTCATCTAAAGCCTCCAACTCTTGTAGTCGTCGTCGGTAGTTATCATCCGTCGTCAATTGATAAGTGAGGGCGACGCGGAGTGAGGGGATCTGAGTCTCCAAAGGGAGGACTGCCTCACTCCCGTACACCAGAGAGAATGGTATATTCCTGGTGGCTGTTCGAACCGTGGTGCGATAAGCCCATAAGCACTCGCCGAGCTTCTCGTTCCAGTCGCGTTTGTTGGAGGAGACGAACTTCTTGAGGAGCTTGATGATTGTTTTGTTGAATGCCTCTGCCAACCCGTTTGCTGCCGGGTTGTATGGTGTCGAAGCGACATTCTGAATGCGGTGCTTATCGCAAAATCGGTAGAATACATGGCTTATAAACTGTGGACCATTATCATGGATGATTCTTCGTGGTAGTCCGAAGCGGTAGATAACGTGATGCTTAAGGAAGCTGATCACGTTTGAAGTTTTAACTTCTGCGAGTGGGACAGCTTCCGCCCATTTGGAGAAATAATCAGTAATCGTAAGTATGAAGCGATGTCCTCGGGAGGAAGGTGGGGTGATTGGACCAATGATATCCATCCCCCATGCTTCGAATGGCCAGGACGCCACTGTCGGATGTAGAAATTCGGATGGTCGGTGAATGAAGTCTGCGTGGACTTGGCAGGCCTTGCATTTTCTGGCATAATCTATCGCATCTGCCACCATCGTGGGCCAGTAGTAGCCCATCCGACGAAGGCGGTCCTGTAGCTTAGGGCCGGGTTGATGGGCCCCACAGACACCGTCGTGAGCTTCTCGTACAGCTTCTGTAGCTTCCGCATTCGACAAGCACCGGAGCAATAATCCGTCGTAGGAGCGGCGATACAACATTTTCGTCTCTGTATCGTAGAAGAATCTGAGAGAACGCCGTCTGATAGAGGTAGCTTCCTTTGGATTCTCTAGAAGGATGTCGTATACGACGAAGTCGATGAACGACTATCTCCAGTCCGGTGTGTCGTTGACCGTCTGGGCGGAATAAATGTCATGGCTTGAACGTTGTTCTTGGGACAGACCAGTTCGTGGCCTATTACGTCAACCGAATGATGAGCTTGGTTCGGCACTGCTAAGGAAGCGGCAAGGCCTGCTAGGGCATCGGCTTCGATATTTTGGAGTCTGGGGACGTGCTCGATGAAGAATCCCTCGAATGATGAGATAATGTTGATCGCAATTTGATGGTAGGGGATCATGTCTTCATGGCGAACCTCGTATGAGCCCCTGATCTGATTGACGATTAGTTGGGAGTCGCCGTATGCTTCAAGGTATTCTACCCCCAGCTCTTTTGCAAGTTGGAGGCCAATGACCAGAGCGTTATATTCGGCCACATTGTTGGAGCAGGATTCCGTGAGGGAGTAGGCACGATTGATCACCAGCCCAGAAGGAGAAATTAATACCACTCCGACCCCGACGACGATGTTTCCCTTGGGTCCGGTCCTTGAGGCGCCATCGAAGAACATTCGCCATATGTTATCGTGGGTGGCTGTATTCGAATCAGCGACCTCGTCTGGGATCTCTTCATAGATTCTGGATGACTCCGATCCTGGGTGGGCTACCAAAAAGTCTGCTAGGGCTTGACCCTTAACAGCCTTTTACGGGACGAAGATCATATGATAGGGGAACAGCAATATTGCCCATGTGGCGAGGCGAGAGATGAGGGCCCCTGGTTTAGTCATGAGGACTCTGAGAGGGTTGATTCGTGAGATCACATGTATGGTTTGCCCCGTGACATAGTGCCGCGTCTTTTGAATGACGAATACCAGGGCGAGGCATTCTTTCTCCACAGCGGTGTATCGGTGTTCAGGCCCGACCATCATTCGGCTGAGATAGTAAATGGCCTGCTCGTGGCCTGCGTCGTTGTTTTGTGCTAGCAGGGCACCGAGGGAGTGTTCCATTGCTCGTACATAGAGCATGAATAGTTTTCCAGGGACCGGGGCCACCAGGATTGGAGGATTTGATAAATATTCTTTGATGTCATCGAAAGCGCGCTGGCATTCCTCGTCCCATACGAATGAGACTCCCTTCTTCATGAGGTGGGTGAACGGTCGGCATCGCCCGGAGAGGTTGGAAATGAACCTCCTGATATAAGCTAGCCTCCCTTGGAGGCCTCTAAGTTCACGGAGATTTCTCGAGGGACCCATCTCCATGATTGCCCTCGTTTTCTCGGGGTCTACATGGATACCCCATGCAGTGATGATGAAGCCCAAGAACTTCCCGCTGGATACGCCCAAGAACGATTTTGTAGGGTTCATCTTCAGATTGTGGGCTCGCATTAAGTTGACGGCGATGTCGTCGACATAGCATTCCACTGTCTTGCGCAAATGTTCTCTGAAAATGATACTCATGGCTCGCTGATATGTAGCGCCAGCATTCTTTAGACCGAATGGCATGACTGTGTAGCAGTATGTGCCAATCGGGGTTCGGAATGAAGTGTGCTTTTCGTCGTCGGGAGACATCTTGATTTGATTGTATCCCGAAAATCCATCCATGAATGACATACGTTCAAAGCCGCATGTATTGTCGATCATGATGTCTGTGATAGGAAAGGAAAATTCATCTTTGGGGCATGCCTCGTTCAGGTTGCGAAAGTCGATGCAGATTCGAATCTTCCCATTCTTCTTGAGGACGGGTACTATATTGGCGACCCAATCAGGATATTGCTCTTCATGAATGAAGCCGTTGGCTATTAACTTGTTGACTTCAGTTTCGATCACGTCCATGACGCCTGCGCGGAAGCGTCGTTGTTGCTACTTGACTGGCTTTGCATCTAGCCGTATATTGAGTTTATGGAGAGCGATGTCAGGATTTAACCCCGCATGTCTTCATAGCTCCAGGCGAACACATCAATGTATTCTCTGACAAGCACTAACAGCGATTCTCGTTCTTCATCAGTTAGGCTTTTACTGATAAAGATCGATTTTGGAGAAGATTTGCTGCCGAGATCCACTTGTATGACCTCATCTTCGGTAGGAGGTTCTCTCAGTTCGAACCGCTTTTCCCATTGTGCGTCTAATTGCTGGGCCCATGGCTCTAGCTCAAGGATTTCGGGGATGTCTTCGTCTTCCTCGTAAGCATCGGTGAATGCCATGTTGACTGACATGACTTGTCTGAACACATCTCCGATGCTGGTATCTGTCGGAAGTCGGTGATCCGGTTGAATGTGACTGCCAGTCGCATTCTTCATCTGAGCTTTCAGGGGTCGTAGTAGGCGTTACATACCCTAAACCGCATCGGATTTTGTTATAGTAGTTCCGTGGTTTGCCCGCCGGGGCTGGCGTCTTCAAAGGTAATCGTCGTCCAGTGCCGTAGTTCAGTCCTGGCGTTGTCTCTAGATCATACCCCTGTTTTTGCATGAGATATTTGGATTGAGGGCTATAGAGATACAGAGGCAGTCTTCCAGCATCTGACCCGAAGTCGACTTCTTCCATAGCGAGGGGATGTGGGTTGTTCGTCCGGCCGAAGATGATCGGGTGGTCCCCTCCCTTGACTATTCGGTAAGTGTCTTCTACTGGAGTAAGTCGGATGGCGGTGTACACGTTTGTCACCTGTGTATGTAGGTGAGTGCCTATACCGTGTTCCATAGCATACATTGTACATAGCTTATTGAGCTCGGTGTAGTTCAAAGACAACCCTTTATTGATGAAGTAAGGTATCTTTTTTAGAGGGATTACATCATCTGCGGAAGGGGTATCGGAGTGGGCAGCCACATACTTGGCCAATTCTGGTTCTTCTTCGGCCACCCCCTGTATAAATGAAGACTGAGAGGACGACCTAGTCAGCTTGATCTTCAGAGGCTCAACTGGCGGAGCAGATCGTGGAGTTGTTGGTAAACTAGCAACCCCCAGTTTGGTACTTGATGTGAGGCGAGGGGTGGCTGGTTCGCTAGAAGTGTCAGACCTCGCATCGGGGTGAAGAACCTTCTTGGGAAGGCGTATTGTGAGCGGTCTGTCGGAGGGATTGGGCTTCTCCGTTTGGAGCTGACCGACTCTCGGTAGTCTGATGGTAAGTGGCCCTGTTATGGGTCTCGGCGCTTGGCCGGACCTTGGCAGCCGGATTCTCATTTGTTCTTCTTGTGCGGAGAGACTGATTGCGTCCTTACGCAGAGTGGCCGTAAGGGGTACGAAATTGCCCGGTTTGTGAGCCTGAAGGTGGATCGTTAGAGGTTCTTCTGATCCTGTAGCCGTCTTGTTGTGAGCTTGCACATCTTCTTCGACCAGATGCTTCTTTGATTTTTCGTACAGACAGGAGTCTGAGTAATAAGATTCGACCCCCTTGAAGGGATCGATATCGGCAAACTCTGTCCTCACGAAGCCGTGCTTATCGACATATTTGAAGCACTGGTGTAGCGTGGAAGGCACGATCATGTAATCGTGTATCCAAGGCCGCCCCCGAAGGATATTGTAAGAAGTATCGGCATCTATGACATAACAGGTGACCTCTGATTGGAGATCGTCGATCTGACACTTCAAACGGATCTTCCCTATTGGGTAGCTCCTGCCCGAATTAAAACCGCTAATGGCGGTGCTTGTAGGTGTCAGGCGATGCATCGGAATGCGAAGATGATGTAGCAGACCCTTCAAAATGATGCTTATAGAGGACCCAGGATCAATGTGCATTCGGTCCACCTTTACGTCGCCGATGTATCCAGTGTAGTATAGCGGGCGATCATGCAGGTTAGTTTTGATGAGCATATCTTGCGGAGAGAAGACGATATTGGGCATTGCTCCCGTACACGCACTATCTTGGAGCTCTGCAGGTTGGTTATCTCCCGTGAGGTTGACCTGAGCCAAGTATCGACATTTTGGAGCGCCTCACTTAAAGCCGTGCGGACATCCTTTGAGAGCCTGAGGAGTTCATATAAAGACAATTTGGCCGGGGTATTAGCTAATTGCGCTAAGATGTCAAAGTTGTAGGGCCTCTCCAGCCTCTGAGGTGTCTCCTTCCGGAGAGACTTGTCGAAGCGAGTCTCCTTCGGCCTAGGCTTGTCGGTCGTCGAAGGCTGAGCTGGTCCCGGAGCATCATTGGTCGTGGGCGGATGATCATCAGTCACGTTTTCGGTCACCGGTTGGGCTTGTGTTCCAGATCGAGTAGTGACGGCCGAGACTTCCTCTTCTTCCGCCGAGGCAGTGCGGCAGGATCTGACTTTTTCACTTTTTCTTTTAGAAGGTGGAGAGGGCTGTGTTACCTCGTAGACTAGGTCCTGATGGACCCACATGATTTCCCCTCGTAATGTGGTGAGGGGTACTAGACCAGCAGCTTGATCGCGAGCAGGCGGCAGATTAGCAATCTCCATTGTTGCCAGAGGGATGGGTATAATCCCGTCCTGAGTCTCTGTTGGAGGGAAGCTGCCGAATTGTACGGACACCATGTTGGCTGCCACGGTTACCTCTTCGAAATCGATGGCCAGGGCGTTCGAATCGATGAGGTTTTGGATATACCGTTTCAGTTGGTAGCAGTCGTGTGTAGCATGGTGGACGTAGCGATGGTAATGGCAGAACTTTGGGTTCTCCAGATCAGCCGGCCGAGGCTCCCGTCTTGGTGGAGGAAGCTGAATCCTATCTCCTTGTATAAGCATGTCCAAGATAGGCCTAACGTGACCGTCTTCAAAGGAATAAGTGATTTGAGGCCATTGTTTGTCTACCGGCTGTGGCTCGGGCTTCTGGGCTGTATCGGTCACCATAGCCTGCTTGCCTTCGTTGTCCCGGTTGTTGGAGGGGCTACCCCCATTGTCGTTGCTGGTGTTGGGACGCCTGCTCTTGTTCTCTCCCTTCGAGATATGCAACCCCAGTTGGCGAGCCTTCTTCAATCGTTCTTCAGCACTTGTAGCACTGATGATAAAAGCCTTCCAGTCCTTGAACTGACTTTCGCCCATCCAGAGACTAATTGTTGGAAGTAGTCTCTTTTGGCAAATTTCAATCAAAGAAGAGTCCGGGTTGCCAGATGGTAACTTCATTGCGGTTTGACGAAACCGCTCAATGTAATTTCTCGTCAGTTCTTTCTCTCCTTGAATGACGTCCATGAGGGTAGACATCGTAACATCCTGCCCTACCTCATAGAACCTCTCCAAGAACAAGCGTTTGAAGCCAGCGAAGGAGTGGATGCAATTGTCTGGCAGGTTGCGGTACCAATCGAAGGCGACTCCTTCCAATTCCCCAATAAATAACCGTGTGAGGATAGCGTCATCATGGGGCAGATGGTCGGTAGTGACCTCAAAGTAAGTGATGTATCGACTTGCTGAAGTCTTGCCATCATATGGATTGATATTGAACGGCTTATATCTTGGCGGAAAGGGAACATCCCTCCATTCAGCAGGATATGGTTGCCGTATTCTGAGGTCTTGAGAGTTTTCTCGGACGTGGAACATTGCTCGGAGCTCCTGAACCTCTCTTCTTACTTTTCGGGCCTCATCTGTCGCGGTAGAGGCCGTTATCTAGGAGGGATTATTACCCTGGTTTGGTGCCGCTGAATTTGAATCTACGTTGATTGCGGGACCCGTGCTTGTCTGGCCAGGTGTCACTCCCTGTAGAGTAGGAAGTGCTGCTTTGATCTCGTCTACAGACTTGACCAAGGCATGCAATATGGCCTCCAAAGCGTCGATGCGCTGGCAATCGCTAGAACCGCCTTGATTGCTGTCTGTCATGAATACCGTCTTCACATGAGGAGTGACGGAGGGAGAGGTGGAGGATGTATCCTCCGAGTCGTACCCATGCGTCGAGAAATCATCTGGATATGTGGGGCTGTTCTCTTCAGGTTCAGACTCGGAAGGGATAGTACCCCCAGCTTCGGAGCTTGCTTCATCTCGAAAATCATGGATGTCCTCGGGGACATCAGCATCTGTTGTACCCGATGGGAGGGTTGTTTCTCGGGGTTCGTCTCCTTGAAATGTTGGATTATTGTGGACGTTCGGAGGAATACTACCCCCAGCTCCTATGACCCCCAGGGTCGGGGACGATGAGTCTCCTGTTGCAGCAGATTTTGTCTTCGAACGGGTGTGTTGGTATACTCCGGTGGAGGGCAACCGTTTAGCCGACAATTTCTTAGCTGTAGTGGCTGATATCTTTGGACTGGAGATGCTTGTCTTCTTCCCTCTCCCCTCGGCGGGGACCTTCCGAGCGGAATTGCAGGAGACAACAGGAGGTGCCTCATCTTCTGAGTTCGGGTGCTGTAGTCTGTGGAAGACGGACGGACGATCTTCCGTCACTGCCGCGTTGTTGCAGCAGCAGTTGACGATGATCTGGGTGCAGTGACGTCCATGTGAGGATTCTTTGCACACCGAGGCCCCTTCTCTTTCCTTACGTTTGTGGAGGATCGCCTCACGCAGGTCAGAGGAACCACTCTGTCCGTTCGCCGTCGGGGATTGGACTTGAGCGGTTCTGTACAACTTCCCATCAGAGGCCCGTGTGATAATCAGCGGGACGCCCTGATAGTCAGAGGTTGGGGCAGCTGTCTGGGCTTGATGAGCCCGCGCTGCCCTAGACTTCTTCTTTCTAGCACTTGTGGGTGCATAATAGGAAGAGTCCAAGTTGAACATCACATAGTCTGGCTTATCATCCAGAGAGTCATCAGGGTTCGGACCGTACGAAAGACGGTCGAAAACTGATCGAGAGGAGCATGGAGCAGATGCTATGCGGCTGGGAGCGGAAACCGTGCGGGCTATCTGCATGCGGTTGTCTCCTGTCGTCGGACGAGTTCTTATGCGGCTAGGGGTCACGACCGTGCAGGCTGGCCGCATGCGGTTGGCATCTGTGGCCGCATGGGTTTTCTGTAAACGATTGACTTTACTGGCCGCATGAGTCTCATCCATGCTGTCGGGAACTGTAGTCGCATAAGTTATGCGGCTGACAGAAGTAGCCGCATGAGTTTTCTTCATGCGATTGGCGGATGTAGCCGCATGGGCTTTCTCCTTGCGGCTAATACTCTTCTGCGGTTCGGTCTGCGTAGAGTCCCTCTTTGTCCCGGCAAGTCCAGCATCATAATGTTTTCTTCTGTCGAACTTGGGGACAGCAGAGTTGTCTACGATCTGAAGTGGGACCGCAGGAGAATCCTTCTCGCCGCCTTGAGCAATAGAGGGCATCCCATCGAGGGCTTGAGGAGGAGCAAATGACTTCGGTCTCCATTCTTTGCGAGCCTTCGTGGTGCGGGTGCACTTCTGGGCCAGGCCAGCGCTGTCTTCAGAGAGCATCTCTTCGAACGCCTATTGGTCGAAGCGGACGACCATCTTCTTTTGTGTGGAGCCAAGTTTGGCTGCATCTGATTGCGTCACCAACTCTTCAGCCGTGGAGAAGTTAGTCCCAGCAGAGTCGCCATCGTGTTTGCCATTGATTGTAAAAGAACAGAACAATTATCGGAGGACTGAACTTAGACTCACAATACAAACTCGCTCGTACAAAAAAAGCCTAGGGTCAAAAACCTAGGTACAGCAGACTAAGTACGATTATTTATTTTTGATTCTGGGGGGTGACGATAGAGGCTCGGGAAAGCGACGGCCGCTCTGCCTTACTCCTTGGACGATCAGTATGCAGCCTTGGCTCGGGGAAGATCTGCTCGACGTTGACGAAGAAATGCTCTTCTTGCTCTCCTCGGATTGCTCTCCTGGCTTCTCTCTCTCTGTGATTATCAAGAAAAAAAAGGGGGAGCTCTCTCTGTGTAGATCTCTCTCTTCTTATTTTTTTATTCTTTTGTTGCCGACCTCTCTTTTTTTTTTACAAGGGAATGATGCTGGCTATTTATAAGAGTGGGGGGTGATCATTAGGGTTTGCTAATGATTATCTGTTTGGAATGTCGGCGCTCCTTCATTCTATCTGAACCCTTGATCCCGATTATAGTGAATCTTGGCCATTAATGCGGATAGCATCGTATCTCATGAGCAATTAATGCTAGCTGCTTTAAATCCTCGTGATTGATTATGCCAATGTCTGATTGCTCGCCATGTGTCCCATTAGCTTGATGATAAATGATATGCCATGATCTCAGTAATTATGACGATGATGTCAAATATATTTGTTGAGATTCGGTTAAATCTCTTATTGATCCCATGCCACGTGTCTTAATTGTGAGTCTTGTCAGAGCCGTATAGGATTGACGATCCTCGAACCGCAGAGAGATACTCTTTGTAAGCCGCATATGACGATGCTTCATCGAGCCGCATATGCGTAATCTTTGTGAGCCGCATGAGCTGGCGTTGTATTGGGCCGCAGGGAATGTGTTCCCAGGGAGCCGCATGAGCTAGCGTTGTATCGAACCGTATGGAACGGGTTCTCAGGGAGCCGCATATGACTGATTGCCACGTGGCAATCTGGGACTTCTGACGGATTTGGTCAGAGATTTTCTTCTTTTCCCGAGGAGTCAGTCATTATGGCAAGGCCATTATGAAACTTTATGTCAGGGTCGCCATAGTGAATCGTGCTGGAGCAATAAATGAGGCCACTACTCAAACGACCAGCTGTAGGGAAGGATCACACATGGCGTCCATCGAGCCGCATATGCCATGCTGAACCGCATACGCTCCCGAGTCGTATGCGATTGAGAGTCTTCTTTGAACCGCATAGGGCCGCTCCTGTGTGAGCCGCATAAGCTTCTTACTTAGAGCCGCATGGATCATTATTCTAATATTTTCCATGCTTCTACAGTAGTGTGCAGAATGGCGACGCCTGGTAACTCAAATCGTCAGAATAGGGAAGAACTGAAAGCCAACTTTTACGAACGACCTCGAATGCTGAAATAAACATCACGAACAGATTTGGCATAGAAGAAATACCTAAGAAACGCCTGTCCAAAAGTCTAATTCTGGAACAGGGGCAAAATCATAATTTTGGGTCAAAACGATGTCCGTCGTTGGACCCGTTTTACACCGAAACGTGTGCCAGAACCTACGATCTCTACAGTCATTAAACTACATGTCTACGGATCCGGTTGGAGGAGATGAACCCAACCGTATGTCCAAAGTTGGATTCCGGCGGGCCGTGCACAAAATTGCCCGTTATAGAGGGTCGCGGGCCAACCAATTTGGCGTTCCGGTTTGACCTTCTCAGAATCGAACCAAACTTGGCATACAGGACCAAAAAAATGATACGGACTTGATGGCACAAGTTTCGTCTCGATATGACAAACGTGCACAAAGTTATGGTCAAGTTTGCAAAATGTCGATACGGGGGTATCTCCACGGATACGCACTGATTTTGTCGTGCACGCACAACGAAATCGAGTTCCGTCAGTTCCCACATGTCGACAACATCCATATGTGCCTTTCGATGTGTATAGTGCGCGACCACATCGCCTGATTTGTCGGAGTGCACGTTGTATCGGCTAATTTTTCTAAACTCTCACTGTTTTAAACCCAGTTTTTTGTCCGACTTCAACGTTGGATAACTTCCTGTAGATCTACTGAAATTACTAACTACAAGTTACGTTTTACTCATGTATAGGTTGTCTACAGTTGGGTTAATTTAGTTTTTGATAATATACAGTGGTTTGGTCGGGATTACCCTTCCAAATTAGGGTCCTGGGTGTTCCTAATGCTCTATTTTTTTGGGCTGAATCGGCTCGACTTTGCATCGAATCATCAGCCGATCTAGGGTGTGATTTCAAAATATTTCTGAAGGGTCTTGAAGGGGGTTATGTGAGCTATCTATAGCAATTTTTAGATCGTAATTTAATCGGGCGGGTAGGAAGACAATTGGGAGGGAAGATGGGTACCTGTCAGTGCACTCCGAACAGAGGATCTCTGTTTTCGACGATGGCAGCCTGCACGCGGTGGCTGTAGGTGGCGCGTGGTGCTCAGACAGGCGCGGGTAGGTGGCTGGTGAATTCGCCTGGGCCTGGAGGTCGTCAGAAAGCTCGGGGTCGGTCGCAGCGGTGAGTTGTTAGGGTTTGGGGGTTCCCGATCTCGCGTATGTCTGCTGATTCCTATGTATAAGTATAACTCGGTTATAATTATAACTCACTGGCCAAGCCGGCTTGGGTATAACTCTGTGGGCCGGACTCAGCTACTGTTTCCTTCGGGGAACTGTGGGTTGAGTTGTTATCTTTTTTTCTTTTTTTTTATAAAGTAAATACATATGTATATATACATATATCTATAGCATTTAATAACTATATGACCAAATAAGATATACAAAATCCTAATAATTTAACTAAACCTTATAAAATATTTTAAAGAAATTATTTGGCAAGTAGGTAACCATAGAAAAATATTTACACAGGCTTTTGATTTAAATAATAGAAATATTTTATATCTAGCTATTTACTAAATAATTTGATTAGTGCAACATATCATAAAATATTTTTTAATAAGATCTAAAAATTAGTAATCACTTGAAAATATGTGTTTGAGTGAGATTGTGCGAGTAATACTAAGAGTAACATTCGTGTTGCTAATTTGCTATAAAAATATTACACAATTAAATACCAAACTTGTTATAAAATATTAAATAATTTAACACAACATATATAAATTATAAGTAAATAAATTAAAAATTCTCCAAAATTTTGGAGGATTATATATCAACCTTGGCAAGTCTACGCCGAAGACGGATGACGGTCCGTTAATGATCAATCCAAAGCGTAGTAGTCAGTTTGTAAATGATGTAAATATTGATCATTCTATACTTTCTCATATTAATGAAGATTTCCTTTTGGAGTACATGGTTGTCAAATTTATTGAAAGAATGACTTTATCTGCTGATAATCAAAGTCATCAACATAAAAATGACGTAAATACAGAGGAAACCTTATTTATTAATCATAAGGAAAATTCTTTTCCTCCTCATGTCGATGTTGGACCTTATGCTCAAAGGTTCTTAACATCTTCCTCATATCTTCTTCCTGTAGCCTCATCATCACAAGCTTGTGTAACTTATAGACGTCACAAAGAATCTTATTTTGTGATTCCGTCTAATAAGAAAAATAAGTGCCAAATTGTGTTTGGCCTGGCTAGAAACATCCCTGTTACTCAGACAGATGATCTCAGAGAAAAAGATAAAGAAAAAATCCGTATTGGCAAATATAGTCAACAATCTCTTAAGATTATCCAGAATATGGGATATGATTTAAAAACTATGAGGGGTCTCAATCAAGGCAAAGGTAGACGGTTACCATTATATGATGATCCATTTTACCAGAAAACTCGTCATGGGTTGGGATACGATCCATCCAACATGTTTAATGAAGATATACAAGAAGAATTTTCTTCCAATTTTTCACAATCCTCAGATTCTGAAGAAATCCAGTTCATCGAATCTGATACATCCCACATGTACAAAGAAGATATGGCAGAAGAATCTTCTTCCAGTTTTTTACAATCCTCATATTCTGGAGGAAACCAGTATAATAAACCTGAGTGCGTATTCTCAGTCAACATGGTTCAAACTGATGGTAAATCTGAGCCATTTGAAAATGACCCTTGGGCACAACAAATGGACACTCAGTGGGAGCTTCATTTTGAACAGCGACAGCCACCTATAGAAGATGAAATCGTCCAGATTGACGTTGGAGACGGAACTATGTCTAAGTCGATATTCATCAGCAAAAACCTTTCTGAAGATGAAAAGGAAGAGTTGATAAAGCTGATTAAAGAATATATTGATATATTTGCATAGAGTTATGAGGATATGCCGGGTCTAGATCCTAAAGTAGCTACTCATAAACTCAATATTCTTCCTAATGCTAAGCCTGTAAAACAACAGCAACGACGTTTTTGACCAGATATGATGGATACAATTGAAGCAGATGTCAAAAAGCTAATCACATGTGGCTTTATTCGTGAAGAACAACACCCAGACTGGGTTGCCAATATTGTTCCTCTTATGAAGAAGAATAAAAAAGTCCAAGTTTGCATAGATTTTCAGGATCTTAATGCAGCTTGTCTAAAAGATGAATTTTTATTTTCGATTACCGATGTCATGATAGACAATATATGTGGTTTTGAACGCATGTCTTTCATGGAAGGATTTTTATGATACAATCAAATTAAGATGCATCTAGGAGATGAAAAGCATACCGCTTTCCGTACACCCCTTGGAGTTTACTGTTATACGGTTATGTCATTTGGTCTGAAAAATGTCGGTGCTACGTGTCAACAGGCTATGAGCAATATCTTTCAAGAGCATCTACGTAAAATAGTTGAATGTTATGTGGATGACATTGCTGTCAAAAGTCGATCAAAAGATGATCACATTCAAGACTTAAAGACAGTATTTGAGTTGATGCGTCAACATCAACTGAAGATGAATCCTACTAAGTCTTTCTTAGGGGTTTCTAGTGGCAAATTTTTGGGATTTGTCATTACTTCTCAAGGTATCCATGTTGATCCTGACAAAATTAAAGCGATTTTTGAAATGCGTCCTCCACGTAATCTGAAAGAACTCCGTGGTTTCCAAGGTCGCATTGCTTATATCAGGAGATTTATATCTAATCTTTCTGGGAGATGCCAACCTTTCTCTAGTCTATCAAAGAAAGGTGTATCATTTGTTTGGGATGAAGCATGTCAAAAAGCCTTCAATGACATCAAGCAATACCTTACAAATCCACCTGTCCTGGTACCTCCAGTGGTGGGAAGACCATTTTTGCTCTATGTTTGAGCCTTAGATCGTTCACTTGGTGCTCTTCTTGCATAAAAAAGTGATAAAGGTCATGAACAGGCAATTTACTATCTTAGCCGAATGATGGTTGAAGCTGAGCATAGGTATACTCCTGTGGAGAAAGAATGTCTGGCTTTGGTTTTTGCTGTTCAGAAGACACAACATTATGTGTCAAGACAAACTATTCATGTCATATCCAGAATAAATCCTATTCGGGTATTGATGAAAAAATCAAGTATTCTTAACTCCAGGTTAGCCACTTGGGCAATGTTGCTTACTCCTTATGATATGGTCTATGTACCTCAAAAATCAGTGAAGGGTCAAGCATTATCTGATTTCTTAGCAGCCCACCCTATACATGAAACATCTAAGCTTTATGAGGACATTCCAGATGAAGTCGTTGATTGTAATATGACTTTGAAGGATGACATTTGGCAACTATATTTTGATGGAGCATCACGGGTTGGACCTAAAGATAATATTGTCTCCGGAGTAGGCATCGTCTTGGTCTCTCCTGATAAAATGGTCATATAACGTGCTTATTCTCTTAATGAATCATGCGCCAACAAAGTGGTAGAATATAATGCTCTGCTAATTGGTCTTCAAGTAGCAAAACAATTGGACATTGAGTTCCTGAAAGCTTATAGAGACTCTCAACTGATTGTTAATCAGGTCAGAAGGACATATGAAGTCAGAAATTCTGACCTCATTCCCTATCATCAAGTGGTAATCGAATTGGTCCTTTCATTCAGAGGGTTCTTCATTGAATTCGTACCACGTTCTCAAAATTTGGAAGCTGATGCTCTTGCTAGTTTAGCTGTAGACTTAGCTGTTCCAATTAGAAGACAAAATACCATTACATTATTGGATCGATACTTATTCTGTGTCAAAGATAATTTGCATATCGAACAGAGTTATATTACATAATCAAGTTCTCAGCAAAAGGATTGGAGAAGTCCATTCATTGATTATACGGTTCATAGGATTTTACCTGAAGATCCAAAAAAAGCTGCATCAATCAAGAGACGATCATTTCGATTCTACTATGATTCTTCTTTACATATGTTATATCGTCGTTCTTATGACGGACTTTTGCTGTATTGTCTCTCTGAGAGTGAAGCTAAGTAAACACTCCGTAAAGCTCATGATGGTGTCTGCGGTACCCATCAACCAGGTCCGAAATTACAGGACCGTATTCGAAGAATGGGGTATTATTGGCCTTCAATGATAGCAGATGCTGTGGATTATGCCAGACGGTGTAAAGCATGTCAAATTTATGCCAATTTTATTCATCAACCATCAGAATTCTTACATCCTACAATAGCTTCCTGGCCCTTCGAAGCTTGGGGCATGGATATTATTGGTATGATTAACCCTTCTTCTATAAAAGGGCATCGGTTTATCCTAGCCATAACGGATTATTTCTCTAAATGGGCGGAAGCGATTCCCTTTGTTGAAGTGAAAACATCTAATGTGGTTAGCTTCATCAAACACCATGTCATTTATCGTTTTGGGATTCTTCGAAGGATAATTCATGATAATGGACCGCAATTTGCCAGTCAGGCATTTTATCGATTCTGTGACAAAAATCGGATCCAAAATCTGGCCTCTACGACTTATAATCCAGCTGCTAATGGTTTGGCCGAAGCTTTCAAAAATACAATCATTAAACTTCTCAAAAAGTTTATCTCTTCAAATAAACGTGATTGAAATGAGAAACTTGGAGAATGTTTATGGGCTTACCGAACGACAGTCCAAACTCCTACTGGTTTTACACCATTCTTATTGGTTTACGGATGTGAGGCTGTTCTTCCACTGGAAATCTAGATTCCATCTCTTAGAATAGCTATCGCTAATGAGCTGACTACAGAGAATATTGATTGGTTGAGACTTCAAGAACTTGAAGGTCTAGACGAGAAACGTCTTCAAGCGCAACAACACATCGAGTTATATCAAGCCCGCATATCTCGAGCTTTCAATCATAAAGTTAAAGAGAGGGTATTCAAAGTCGGTGAGCTAGTTCTAGCTATTCGAAGATCGATGGTGATGACTCATAAGAGCAAAGGGAAATTCCAAGCAAAATGGGAAGGTCCTTATGTAGTCGAGACAGTCTTCTCTAATGGTGTCTATAGGTTGTCTAAACGTAATGGAGATTTGCTCATGATGCCAATTAATGGCAAATTCTTGAAAAAAAATATTATGTCTGGAATTTTTCTTTATTCCCCAGCTACCAATGTTTGGTTAAGCTGATTATTTGTCTCCTAAAAGAGAATTTTGATCTTCTATCTTACCAGCTGATTAAAAAAAGAATTTATTATTTATTACGTTCTCATGACCTCTAAATAAATATTAAGTCTACTTCTTTTCATATCTATCATGTCCATATGGCCTCTGAATAGATATTAATCTATTTTTTCTTTGAGTTGTTACGATCTATCACGTTCATATTACCTCTGATAGTATTGTACACTCTAAAAAGAAAACAAGATTCATTATCTATCATGTCCACATTACCTCTGGATAGATATAATTTATTGAGTTTAGAAGACTTGTCATGTCCATATTACCTCTGATAAGTGTTTTCTATCTTATACATATTGTTTAAATTCAAAATAAATGATATGGTCAAAAAACAAATATTTCATTCATTTCTTGTAAATATTACAAAATTAAAAAGACAGAAGAATACAAAATTCTTTATTGATGATAAAAAAAAAGAATGAGCAGATACATCTTCGAGCAGTTTTTGCAGCTCTGCTAGACGCTTCTCACGAGAGCTTAGCACAGTTGCAGCAGCTATAGTGCGTCGAGCTTCTGGAGTACAAAGATGGGAGAATTCGACGAAAATAGCTATCATTTTATCCTTGGCATTATCAAGGATTTTAATGATAGCTTCAACACCGAAAACCTTCTCTTCCAAAATTGAGCTCTGCGTCAGATGTTGGTCTCGATCCGCAATTATCTGCTCTCTTTCAGCCTTTAAGCGAGCCAACTCTGCCTCAACTTCATGAATTTTATCATCTTGCTGATGAATTCTCATGTTTGAAGTCTCATAGGCTTCTTTATGCATCCCCAGCAGAGGTTTGGTTTCATTCAATAAAGCTTTCTCTGTCAACTTCACTGCTATAGTTCTGGAGAGATTCATTGAAAGTAGTCTCCCGAGCGATGTATTCAGCTGATAAAGCATCATACTCGGTTTGGATGAGACTTTCAATAGTTTCACTTGACAGCCTTAGATATTCTCTAATAGGCTGTTCAAGTCCCTCTACTACCTTCTCCAGCGCCGCTGCTCTCTCAGTGTCATTGAACATGGCAACATTCCTGATTGTGAGAGTAATAGCAGCCTTCAAACTTTCATAATTAAGGCCCTTCTTCAGGTCCATCTTGATCAGAGCCGCCAGGGTTTTATAGAAAGTTTCAGTATGAATCTCAATTAAGAGATTCATTTCTGCATTTGAGCTCGGCGTAGCGGCAATGTCTACCAAGTCCCTCTTCTGAAGGCTAGGAGTGGGTATTGTTGTTGCCTTGGTAGCAAGTTGAGTTAAAAGCATTTTTGATGCTACTACCATGGCTAACTGATCCTCAGGAGCTTCAGAGGCCATATCTTCAGCACTTTTTTGGCTCATTACTCCAGCCGTTTTTGGAGTTGAAACTGCTTGAGTTTCAGTGGCGGTGATTGTTGCGGGAGGAATAGTGACCATTGTAACTGATTCCGGTTCAGACACTGTCTTCTCAAAAACTTATGCTGGATCAGTAGCAATAACGGAGGATGCTATTACAACGTCTCCAGCTTCAGTTGATGAGTTGACCATATCTTCATCACCTTCATAGGCTACCGGCTCTTCAAGCTATGGAAGTACTTCAGTTGTAGTGGGTTCTTCTACAACTGTTTCTTCATTGAAGTCTGTTTCTTCGTCAGCAACTGCTTCTTCATCTACAGTTGGTTCTCCTGCAGTTTATTCTTCTTCTCTGTTTTCAGCAAGAGAAGGCAATTCTAGCTGAGCCTCTACCACAGGCTCTTGTTGTATCTCTGTGGATGGAGAACATTCCTCTTGGACAGTATCTTCTTCTGAAGAAGAACTCTCTTCCTCGGATTCCAAGTTTTCTTCATAAATAGCTTCTTGAGGAGGAGGAGGAGCCACAGGCTTTACTGCAATGATAACACCTACAAAAATTAAGCAAAATAAGTTAATATACAAAATCATAATACATAATTTTGTATAGATTTTGTGTAATTTATATTTACCTGGAGTAGGTGCAGGACGTTCCAAAAGTTCGTCATAATCTTGATCCCAATCCTCATCATCGAAGGCAAGAGCTGGTTCATCTGATGGGATGAGCTCTGGATCAACAGTATGTGTAGTGACGGTATCCTCAGTAGCCTTCTCCTTTTGTGGCAAAGCTAGATGAAGTGATGAGCTGAGACGTCCAGGAGGTAGGAGCCCCACAGCTTATGTTGATGCTGCGAGTTGGGATACCGAAGATCCTTCTCCAGGATGAGCTGAAGAAGATGTAATGTGTTGAGGCTCCTCGACTGGAGTTTCGCTCTCTGGAGTAGCGGCTCTCTGTCTAGAAGGCCCTTTGATAGTGACCTTCTTCTTCTTCTCTGGGAGGGTAACAGCAGCACCTGGTTTCCGCTTCCGGGTCTTGCTGATAATAATTGGTCCTACAGCTACTTCCCCAGTTCCCGTAGGGATTACTTCCAGATACTCATCTGGAACAGCAGCATCGTCGGGTATGTCTGAAGGTACCCTGACTGGTTCTTCGACGTTCCCTTCTTTGGGCCATCGAAGACTCCCCTTCATATTATAGCCATGTACGAAGAAGCGAATGGATGCATAAAATCGAGCATACGTATGAAGTATTCGTAGCTCGGTTGTACTTGTAGCAGTTGATACCCAGAATTTAGTACTGGTACAAGCAGTGCTAAAGTATCTCCATGCTCTCGCACCATCAATTAACTTTCCATAATGATGGAAGCTGATGGAGGGATTACCAACGTGAAGTTGGTCATATCCAAACTGACGAGCGAACCGACTTGGTAGATACGGTTCGAACGCACAGTTGTCTTCATTCCTATACATTAGATGTGAGGGTCTGATGCACATTAGCCATTTGAAAACTGGCACAGGTAATAAAGTCCTTCCTTCGCCTCTATCTTCAAATTGTACACCGAGGTAATCGGTTGGAACTTGTGGCCTTGTGCAGAAAAAGTTCCATCCATGAGAATAGTTCAGTACGTCTCGAGTATCTGCCACTGTAGTTGCAGTCCATGTAGCTTTATTGAATTTCTGGAGGAAGACCTCCGCATTATCTCCAGGGCCTGGCGGCAACAAACTGCAGTTATGATGCAATAGCCAGCCCATAAGATAAGTATAGGACATCTCTACCCTAGGGAATTCTTTTCGGTGAGGAGCATTGTTGATTAGCTCATCACCAAAGGTCGGTAAACCTGCATTTATTCGACACGCCATTGCCGACAGCAGGTTGATTCTGACCTTGAACACCAAACGTACTGCCGGCCATAATACGTTTCGGTGAATTCTGTCAGCTGTGCTAATGTCACTCCCAGTTTTCGAATTAGTGGTATTTTTATTATTTTCCATGTTTTATGATTTTTAGTAATTTTATTTGATTTTATAGGTTTTTTAGGGATTTAGTTTGATTTAGTTTGAATTTTACCCAATTCGGACTTAAGTTGGAGACCCGGGTAGCCTGGACACTAGTGGGACCCACATACTAGCTGGACTTGGCCCACATGCCATCCTAACTAGGCTAGAGACCAATAAACCACACTCCCATGGCTTAACTAGTCTTTTAGAGGCTTAATTAGTTAAATTAGAATTAAACCGAAACAAACCGAACCAAACCGAATTCAAACCAAACCCAAACTTAGTCTAATGCGTTGGGGGCTTAATGGGCCTCACCCAAACCCATTAGAACCCCCCCATGGCCGGCCAAGTAGCCACTCCCCCCCCCCTCTCTTTCTTCACTCCTAAGTAATCACTCTCCCTCTCCATTTCTTTCTTTTTCCAAGCTCTTTCTCCTCCAAGCAAAACCAATTCTAGGTAATGCATTAAATCCCTCATTTATTCTCTATTTCATTTATTTCTTCACAATAAATGAAGAGTTCATTCTCCACCATTTGCCCATAGCTTTTAACAGGTTTCCTAAAAATCTAGGTTAAGGATTAATTTGGGGTTTTCTTAATTAGAGTGATATATATATATATATTTTTTCTTAATTAGAGTGATATATATATATATATATATATATATATATATATATATATATATATATATATATATATATATATATATATATATATATATATATTTTGATATATATATATATATATATATATATATATATATATATATGTATGTATATATGTATGTATGTATATATGTGTGTATATATCTATATGTATTTGTGTGTGTGTAGAGGAGTGGTGGTGGTGTCATGAGAGTGGTGGTGGTTGTGTGTGTGAGTGGTGGTGTGTGAGAGTGTCATGAGTGGTGTGTGAGTGTGTTTGAATATGTATTTGAGAGTGTGTGTCTATATATATATAAATATATTTATATGTGTATGTATTTACATATAGATAGTTGTGTGTGTATGTATGTATATATATATATATATAGATATGAGTGTGTTTGTGTGTCTATATATAAATATATAGATAGATAGTTAGATACATGGATATATATATATATATATATATATATATATATATATATATATATATATATATATATATATATATATATATATATATATATATAGAGTAGGAGAAGTAGAAGAATTAGGAGTAGAGGGAGAAGAAGAATAAGATGCAACAGCAGTAGCAGTATCAGCTGCAGCAGCAGCTACTGCAGCAGCAATGCGCAACAGCAGCAGAAGCAATGCGCAGTAGCAGCAGCAAGCATGAGCAAGAGCAGCAGTAGCTCTAGGTTCCCCCCCTTTTAGCCCCTATACATGTAAATATATATATATATATATATATATATATATATATATATATATATATATATATATATATATATATATATATATATATATTTTAGCCCCTATATATATATATATATATATATATATATATATATATATATATATATATATATATATATATATAGAAATTAGATATATATATATATATATATATAGGTAATTAGATATATATATAAAATAAAAAAAAAAAATATATATATATATATAGGTAATTAGATAGTTAGATAGAAAAATTAGAAGAAGAGGGATTAGAATAGGAAGAATAGGAAGAAGAGTTAGAAGAAGAATAGGAAGAAGGATAATAAGAAGAAGGAGAGGAGAAGGATAAGGAGAATAGGAAAATTAGAAGGGAAGATTAAGAAGAAGAATTAGAATAGGAAGAGAATGAGAGAAATGAGATTAGGAATTAGAAGAAGTTTAGAAGAGAATGAGAGAAAGGAGAATAGGAATTAGAAGAAGTTTAGAAGAGAATGAGAGAAAGGAGAATAGAAATTAGAAGAAGAATTAGAAAGAGAATGAGGAGAAGGGAAAGAAGAGTATTGGTATAGTGAATGTGGGAAATTAAATTAGAAAGGTTGAGAGGGAATAGGTTTTGGTAAAAGGGTAAATCGAGCTCCGAGTTTCGGAACGCGATGAAACTTGGAGGAGACTTAGAATATGGGAATTAGACTTTGTGGGTAGGCTCTCGAGTTGAAATCAGGGTTTAAGGACGACGGTATCGTGCCGTACCATTGCGTATCTTGAGATATTCAAGATATCGGTAATAGGCCGTAAGATGGACTAGACGTCCACTCTACCTAGAAATCTTGGTACGTAATGAACGTATAGGCTAGTATCCTACTACCCTAGGGAGCACGGGTCGAAATACCAAGCGTAGGTAGGCTAACTTGGTATTTGCCTAGGCTAAAAATTTACCTTTGTAAAGGGTAAATTAGGATATTGGCCTACGGCCAAGATACGGGTTTCGGAGTCCAAGATGGACTCGGATATGGGTTGTAAAGGTTGGTAATGATTAGAAATAGTCGCCTAGACCTAGTCTTGACCTTGGTTGACCACGGTTGACTTATTTGACCAAAAGTCAACTATGGGTCAACACTTTACCCAATTTAGTCCCAAATTCTATTAGACTTGAGCAGTTGACCAAAAGTCAACTGTTAGTCACCATTGACCTAGGATTGACCAAGAGTTAACCCATTGACCAAAAGTCAACTGTAAGTCAACTTTCGACCTAGTTCGATACGGGTTGACTTCCAATGTTCTCGTATGACCAAGGTTGACCTAACCAGACTTGTCTTGACCTAGAATGACTTAATAGGATTTAATTTGATTTGACTTTACTTCCTAATTATAGTATTGATACGTATTGTTCTCTATAGGTCCTCGAGATGCCGTATTTGCTCCAGTTGACATATCATATCATATTACAGGCGAGTACATTCTCTGACACTTTTTCAATTTACGATGATTGTTATAATTCATGTAATTAGTGTAGATATGCTTGTTCTCGACACATTGGTCACACGGATTGGTATTCATGGATCTCGACATGAGATGTTATTTCTCGTTATCTTGGTATATCTTGTGCCAGCCCCCTTGTAGTTCTTGTACAATATATGGACGCTGATTCTCGAGGAGACTTGCTCCCTTCTCGTAGAATCTCGCGTCGTGACGTGTCTTGTTTGGATCCACACTACCAGTCGGGGACGGGGAGCACTAGTATAGATGTGTGGTCATTATCCGCCTTATTTATTCTTGTAGACCTTGAATAATACCAATCCTACACTCTACGTAGGATTGGTGGATCATTAGACCTTGTGCAGACCCAAGCCGGCCACATATCGAAGCTAGTACTCACACACCTAGATATATGATTCTTGATTCTTGTACATGCCATGATCAGTTTATTTGCCTTGTTCTAGCTCTAGATTTACAGCTTACCTTGCCATGATACTCACATGCACATTCCATGATTTTTCTTATATACTCTCTATTTACAATCTTATAGCTTTTGTCATATCTTGTGAACTGTTGTTAGTTGATTGTACTCATTCCATCCTGACTGGATATGTTGACAAAATATTACAGATACTGATGAGGGGGATTACAGTACCTACTATGGTCCGGATGACGTAGTGGGCTTAGACTTGGAGACCTTGGTCCAGCAGGGCTTAGCTCCGCCTGGCGAGACTTTACCTATTGCTTAGTTAGGATTATTTGCACTGGACCTTGTCTACAGTTACTTTTGAGACTGTTATATTTTGGCTTGTATTAGAGACTTGGACTTGGACTTGTACATTATTTATGTTTGGACTTGACAGGTTATATTTTATTGTCATGTTGTCTTTATCTTTCAGTCTCTACTTTATCATCTTAGAGTTGTGATTGAGCACTCATATATTATCATTGCTTGTCCTCCGTTCGGAGTTGACCATATTCTCGACAGGTTTTGATATTATATATAAACTGTTGTTAGAGTAGAAAACCTACAGCGTTCCATGCCATTTTTACGGTGAGGGCTGGGCGTTGTTACGCACACGTGCCCTTACAGCGGGTGCGGGTCGTGACACATTTTTAGTGGTGGCCCATACATGTCCTGAAGTCGCAATTAGTGCGATGTCGTAGCAGCACTCGTCTTAGAGTGTTGACTACGAGCCTGTGTTACATATAGGAGGTAGTAGGCTAAGAGTACTCAATCACAGTAGGATCTTTCCTTGCTTATCTTGCTTACCGTCTTTGATATTAATTTTTGTATTCTAACTGTCCTTCTTGATATAATAATTCATGTGCCATATTGATTTTCTTCCTTTATTCTATCTTTAGGATGGTGCAGACCAGGTCACAGCATCCTGAGTCCGCGAACGCAGAGAGGTCTGCTATGACTCGCGGACCTGATCCGGACACTCCTGCTGCAGTCGGGGTGTCGACAGTAGCTCTTGGGGGCGCTCCTCCACCAGTCATGAGGGCTGACCCCAGGATTGCTATGACTTTTCCGGCCGTAGTACCAGTGGTTGATACGGGCACTCTTCGTCCTCCTACGCAGCGGATTCCTCCGCCAGTTGCAGACATACTTCCACCTCCACCTCATCTGCCTACAGATATGGGGCAGATGCTTACCTTCCTCCAACAGATGCTGGACACTCAGAGAGCCCAGGCCGAGGCTCAGCAGAGGCAGATAGACGCGATACGTCAGGGCATGGAGGATGCCTATCAGTTGGCCCATGCAGCCGTGGAGCAGAGGGCTCCGCATCAGGGGACGCGTACTAGGTACGGAGATATCCAGGACTTCAAGAAGCTCAGGCCCCGTGACTTTAGCGGGACCGAGGGTGTGGTCTATGCAGATGATTGGCTCGAGGATATCGAGCGACGGATGAGGGCCTCCCGCCTGGCAGACGACCTGAAGGTCGAGGTAGTAGGTTTGCAGTTGCTAGACATTGCACGCACCTGGTTCAGAAATGAGCCAGCCCTAGCTGGTGAGGGCCATACTTGGGCAGAGTTCAAGCTTCTCTTCAAGGAGAAGTTCTTTTCCTCCACGGATAAGATCGACCTAGTGCGACAGTTCCAGGTTCTACAGCAGGGCAGTTTATCTGTGGAGGAGTACGCCGCGGAGTTCGGCCGTCTGAGCCGATACGCGGAGTACACGGTTCGAGACCCAGAGATCAGGGCGAGCCGTTTCAGGGAGGGGCTGACTTGGGATATCAAGATCCTCATTCCCTCCTTCTATGAGACTTATACCTAGATCTACGCGGAGGTCCGCAAGGTAGAGCGGGAGTGGGGCTTGAAGCCCAAGAGGGAGCGTGATCTTTTTTTGGGGGCTACTAGCAGCACGGGGGCTGCTAAGCGCCCTCAGCTTCAGCATCGTTCTTTCCAGCATCACCAGCCGTAGGTTCAGGCCAGAGCACCGGTTCAGCAGGTGCAGCACACTCAGCAGAGGCAGGCACAACATAGGGCTCCTTGCAACTACTGCAAGAAGCCTGGTCACGTCTGGGGGGGTTTGTCGGAAGAGGCTAGGAGTGTGTCTCTTTTGCGGCGGTACAGGCCATCAGTTGAGGGAGTGTCCAGTGAACCCTCGTGTTACTGGTACAGCTCAGAGGACATCGGCGAGAGTTTCTGCAGTGCAGCCGAGGGATCCACTTTTGACCCAGCAGCAGCGATTTGTACAGCACCACCGGCAGCGGGGTAGTCAGGGTAGAGCCTTTGTTCTTGCAGCCGAGGAGATGGAGCCTATAGCGGATGTTGTCACAGGTTCTATTCTGCTCGATTCTTTTTCAGCTTTAGTCTTGTTTGATTCTGGTGCTACGTACAGTTTTGTGTCTGTTTCTTTTGCTCTTAGGCACAATATCATTACTGAGTATCTTGGTAGGACTTGCAAGATTATGACTGGGAATGGCATCATCCTGGTTAATAATGTTTGCAAGGGACGAAGAGTTTCTTTGAGAGACCGGGAGCTGAGTGCGTGTTTGCTCGTAATGCCACTTCCGAGTTACGATGTGGTACTCGGTATGGACTGGTTAAGCATGCACCACGCTAGCATCGACTGCAGAGGGGGCATGATTCTATTTCGGCCATCGGGAGAGCCGGAGTATGAGTTCACCAGGGGTACAGCGGAGCAGGGAGATATATTCTGCGGAGCATTGTTGGCGGGGCCGGTGTTGCCACATCCACTCATTGATGAGTTCTTAGATGTCTTTTCCGAGGAGCTGCCCGGGATGCCGCCTGATCGTAATGTTGAGTTTTCTATAGACCTAGTGCCGGGCGCTGAGGCTATCTCCCAGCACCTCTATAGAATCAACAGTGAGTTAGCGGAGCTGAAGAGACAGGTCGATGAGCTGGAGGAAAAGGGCTTTATTCGATCTAGTTCTTCACCTTGGGCGCACCAGTTCTTTTCATCCCTAAGAAGGATGGTACGGTACGTATGTGCATTGATTACAGGGCGCTCAACAACCTTGCCATCAAGAACAAGTATCCTTTGCCAAGGATTGATGACTTGTTCGACCAGTTGAGCGGGGCAAGGGTGTTTTCGAAGATCGACTTGCGTATCGGGTACCATCAGCTGAAGGTGAAGCAGGATGATATTTCGAAGACTGTCTTTCGGACTCGCTATGGCCAGTATGAGTATACCGTCATGCCGTTTGGGTTGACCAACGCCCCGGCGGTATTCATGAACTTGATGAACAAGGTATTTCATTAGTACCTTGACAAGTTCGTGGTGGTCTTCATTGATGACATTCTCATCTATTCGAAGACACCAGATGAGCACGAGAGCACCTGAGGATTGTGCTGGACACTCTCAGGAGGGAGCAGCTGTATGGGAAGCTGTCCAAGTAAGAGTTCTTCTTGGATCGCGTGGAGTTCCTAGGCCATGTTGTCTCTGGCGAGGGGATTTCAGTGGATCCGAAGAAGATTTTTGCAGTGGAGTCCTGGTCTACGTCGAGCTCAGTAGCAGAGGTCCGGAGTTTTCTGGATCTGGCAGGTTATTATCGGAGGTTCATGCAGGACTTTTCCAGGATTGCCCAGCCGATGACCCGTCTTACCAGGAAGGACGAGGAGTTTGTTTGGTCCGAGGAGTGCCAGGCCGCCTTCGAGGAGCTGAAGGCAAGGTTGACTACAGCTTCTATCTTGACGCTACCATCTGGATCTGGTGGTTATACGATCTACAGTGATACTTCAAGACGGGGTTTGGGTTGTGTACTTCAGCAGCACGGGAAGGTGATTGCCTATGCATCTAGGCAGTTACGTCCTCATGAGAGGAACTACCACCCATGATCTGGAGCTGGCAGCGGTCATATTTGCTTTGAAGCTGTAGAAACACTATCTGTACGGAGAGCGAGTTGAGATCTATACTGATCACAAGAGCTTGAAGTACGTGTTTATCCAGAAGGAGCTGAATATGGCAGAGGTGATGGTTAGAGCTGATGAAGGATTTTGATATATCCTTACAGTACCATCCAGAGAAGGCCAACGTGGTCGCGGATGCTTTGAGCAGGTATCCCGTGGCCATGTGTTTGACGATAGATCGTCATCTTCTGGCAGATCTGGAGAGCTTGGGCATAGAGGTGATAGTTCTTGGGTTCGAGGCGCAGATGTGGGGTCTCCAGGTGCAGTCAGAGCTGATGGACAGAGTCAGGGCAGCTCAATTTGAGGATGAGGCTCTGAGGTCATCAGGGAGCAAGTCCGGGCAGGACTATTGGATGAGTTCTCTATAGCGGGGATGGGTCGTTGAGGTATGGTACCAGATTGTGCGTGCCGAGCGGAGGACTTCGGGAGGAGGTTCTTTAGGAGGCGCATCGTTCTCAGTACTCTATGCATCCAGGAGCCAACAAGATGTATAGAGACTTGAGACAGCATGTTTGGTGGTATGGCATGAAACGCGAGGTGGCTCAGTTCGTTTCGAGATGCTTGGTGTGCCAGCAGGTGAAAGCCGGGAGATAGAGACCTGGTGGATTGCTACAGCCACTACCCATTCCTGAGTGGAAGTGGGAGCATATCACTATGGACTTTGTATCTGGGCTTCCGCGCTCTCCAGGAGGGAAGGATGCGATTTGGGTCATTTGATCGATTGACCAAATCGGCCCCTTTTTGCCTTTCAAGGTGGGTTTGTCTACGGAGAGGTTGGCCGAGATGTACGTGCGACAGATAGTCCGATTGCACGGGGTTCCAGTGAGTATAGTCTCGGATCGGTACAACCGATTCACTTTCCACTTCTGGAGGAGTTTGCAACTTAGCTTGGGCACATCGCTCAAGTTCAGTACCGTATACCACCCCAGACAAGACGGACAGTCGGAGAGGTAATTCAGACCTTCGAGGATATGCTGTGTACCTGTGTCTTGGACTTCGGAGGATCTTGGAAGGACCACCTTCACTTGGTAGAGTTTGCTTACAACAACAGCTACCAAGCCAGTATAGAGATGTCACCTTTCGTGGCTCTATACGGACGGAGGTGCCGTACTCCCTGTCTTGGGATGATGTCGGCGAGAGAGTTTTGCTTGGCCCTGAGATGGTGGTGGATGCTGCAGAGAAGGTCAGGATTATCAGAGATAGACTTCGGGTGGCGCAGGATAGGCAGCGGCATTGGGCCGATAGCCGTCGGAGGCCGTTGGAGTTTGAGGTATAGTTTAGATTTTTCTAGTATTTGAGTCTGATTGTGATTGTTTTATTCAAGTTCTAAGCCTTATGTTTTTGTTCTAGTTGGTGACTTGTGTTTTCTACGAATTTCTCCGACGCGTGGCACGATTCGTTTTGGTGGCGGCGGGAAGCTTAGTCCACGATACATCGGACCATTCCATATCTTGGGCAGGGTCGGTGCAGTGGCTTACCGACTGGAGTTACCGTCCACACTAGAGGGAGTACATAGCATGTTCCACGTGTCGCAGCTGAGACGTACGTGGCAGAACCCAGTCACTCTTGGACCACTCCGAGATCGAAGTGGGACCGACACTCAGCTATCCAGAGAAGCCGGTTGAGATCTTGGACCGAAGAGAGAAGGTGCTCCGGAACCAGGTCATTCCCTTGGTCCGCGTTGCATGGAGACCCACTCTACAGGTGAGTCTACCGGGAGGGAGGATGATATGCGGGAGCGATTTCCATATCTCTTCGAGCCTTGAGGTAAAATTCTTCTTTTCCTTCCTTGTTCAATTCATGATTGTTGTGTTAGTTCTCATTCAATTTCGAGGACAAATTTTAAATGAGGGTAGATTTGTCACCCCCAGTTTTCGAATTAGGGTATTTTTGTTATTTTCTAAGTTTTATGATTTTTAGGAATTTTTTTATTTTATAGGATTTTTAGGGATTTGTTTGATTTAGTTTGAATTTTACCCAATTCGGACTTAAGTTGGAGACCCGGGTAGCCTGGACTATGGGACCCATATACCTAGCGGACTTGGCCCACATGCTATCCTAACTAGGCTAGAGACCAATAAACCACACTCCATGGCTTAACTAGTCTTTTAGAGGCTTAATTAGTTAAATTAAATTAAACCGAAACAAACCGAACCAAACCGAATTCAAACCAAACCCAAACTTAGTCTAATGGGTTGGGGGCTTAATGGGCCTCACCCAAACCCATTAGAACCCCCCCCCCCCCCCCCCCCCCCCCCCCCATGGCCGCCAAGTAGCCACTCCCCCCCTCTTTCTTCCTCCTAAGTAATCACTCTCCCTCTCATTTCTTTCTTTTTCCAAGCTCTTTCTCTCCAGCAAAACCAATTCTAGGTAATGCATTAAATCCCTCATTTATTCTCTATTTCATTATTCTTCACAATAAATGAAGAGGAGCTCATTCTCCCATTTGCCCATAGCTTTTAATAGGTTTCCTAAAATCTAGGTTAAGGATTAATTTGGGGTTTTCTTAATTAGAGTGATATATATATATATATATATATAGATATATAATATATATATATAATATATATAT